>OX401905.1:1692500-2046943 GCA_947859195.1 Drymonia ruficornis
GGAATTTACTCTTATAACTGACCTTAATCGGGTTTTTTCATAGAAAAGAAAGAAGGAAAAGAAATAAAGAATTCATTTAATTCATTAATTTCCCATTAATTCGTATTTTTTGTTGAATAATGTGGTCAAAAATTAAGGGGGTATTTACACATAGGTACCGTCCCTCAATTCATCTCTCTTAACTTACACCATGTATAGCAAAATAATAAAACAAACATGAGTACTTACCTCATCTTCAAAATAAACTCAGTTTACTTCTTCACTCAATGTATATTATATCACACACCGTTTATTGAACTATTGTTTTGTAAAATAACTGTTTCTTGCCAAAAAACAGCATAAGGAAATAAAAATAAAATGTACGTTTCCAAAACTTCGGCGAAACCCGCGTTTTATCCGCGTCGTACGTAGTCGTAATATAACAAGACCCCTGCGTCATGTAACGGTCCTGTGATTGGTCAACAACTGAACGCATCTGTGAAGGTTTAATACGGATGCAAGATGGACGCGATGCACGAGTCGCCTCAAAGGGTTTATTAAAACTGCATACGGATTTCAAGCCGACTGAAAATTAAATTGGTTACAGTTGCATATCAACTGAAAGCGAACTATACGCCGACTGCATCCGGTCTGAAAAGACCTTGTCCTGCACCACTTTTAAGTATTTTGGCCAACACTATCAAAATAGCACCTTATAAATTACTAATGATACCGTCAGCCGTTCAACTAAGCTAACACCTAAAAAAAAAATTTTGCCCTTTTAACGTCCCACTGCTGGGCACGGGCCTCCCCTCAATGCGAGGGGGATTCAGGCCATAATCCACCACGCTGGCCCAGTGCGGGTTGGTGGATTTCACATGTCTAAAGACATGCAGGTTTCCTCACGATGTTTTCCGTCACCGTAAGCAAGTGATAATCATATTAAAGTTATGATTCACACATAGATTTCGAAAAATCCAGTGGTGTGAGCCAGGGTTTGAACCCATGACCTTAAGCCCGCAAGACGCGTGCTTAACCAATCGCTAACACCTACTAGGAGTAAACTTTTTTTATATTACTGAGGTGGCACCCAAGCGTACGGCCCGCCTGATGTGAAGCAGTTACCGTAGCCTATAGATGCTTAGAGTGGAACGAAGGGATGGGAAGAAGGGGGGAGTTGGACTTCCAGCTCTCTCACTCATCGTACGAAACGCAGTTGTATTAGCTACTTTACGCCGATCTTCTGTGAGGGGGTGGTACTACCCCGGTCGAGCCACCCCGTATATGAACAGCAGTAAATTCACTACAGCTTGGTTCTTTCACCAATAAACTCGCATCAATATTTTTTCCTCCTAATAAGAACATAATAAATAAATATAAATATAACGTCACGACTTTTATCCCCATTCGGGGGTAGTCAGAGGCTTGAGTGGCCATACACCACCACATTGTGGAGGTATTAAGTCAACTCAAAGCCCACGTTTCACCTGATAGTCAGAACCCAACGTGACAGGTGGTGAACCTTGCCGCCGTGTATACAGGAACTGACTATTACCTAATCCCGAGGGATAGGTAGGTTTCCTCACGATGTTTTCCCTCACCGTAAGCAAACTGTAAATTATGCACATAGATGAAAATTCATCCATTGGTGCATGCCCCACCGGGGATCGAACCTGGGACCATCTGATTGCTAGCCCAACGTGTTCGCTCCTGGGCTACAGTCGCTAATAATAATACAACGTTAAACCGTACTTAATATTATGCATGAGTGTGTAGGTATTAGTCATAGGTCGCAGTTTAACTGTTTGATTAGTATAATAATATTAAATATTCGAGAACAATATTTTTAGAAGTTCATCAATGCAGGGTTATCTAAGCGAGCTGCTATTAATTGACATTTGACCCAATGACGCATGGGGATCAAAATAAATGGATTAATTAATATTACTGTGATAAACCATGGTTTAACAAGGTTTAAATTGACAATGTTGAGTAAAAACTACCGAGTTGCCTAAGGGACACCACAGACATGCTACTTTTTGCATCGGCGATCGGAGATTTTGCGACTGTATCGATTCTGCGTCGCGATTTGGCGACTCTCTGCGTTCGGACGCAGCCACTGCCCCGATGCTAAAAGCGACTAAATCGCCGATCGCCGATGCAAAAAGTAGCGTGTTTGCGGTGGCCCTTAAGACTAACATTTCATCTTCAGATCTACAACGTGCGCGGGATGTGTTTGGTATCGCAAGCGTCTATAGGCTAGGGTAACTGCTTAACATAAGGCCCTGAAGTCCCTTAGCGACTGCCATTTCAATACTATCTGTAATCTGTACTATCTGTAATCTGTACTAATCTGTATTATCTGTAATCTGTAAAAAAATGGGAAAATACGATTACCATCGTGGCAAATTTCCATAGACTGGTAGCCCACAGTCTTGCTATAACGTTGCTATTGTTTTTTTAAATAAGGTCAATATCGTAGTATGTCTTTGTTCTCTTCTCTGATTGGTCAGAATGGCAAAACGCTATTGGCTATTGGTGGCAGTTCAATAGCTATGTGACTACGAACTTTACGAAAGTTAAAAGTGGTTGGCAATAGCAATTTGCCGTTTTCATTGATAGACAGTAAAAATTATACAACTTTTATCATATTCTTTGCAATTGCGGTTAAGGGACTTGGCGCCCAGGCTGCGTACTCTTGTTTGCCGAAAACCTTTACATATATTAAAATTCTATCAAAAATAAATTCATTTCGCGAGGTCTCCATCGTGAATTTTGAATGGTACTCGGCCATACTAAAACACGAACAATACAATACAATAATAAATTAATGAACTCCACTCACCCATCTGACCCTGCATCTGGCCCTGCATCTGTCCCTGCATGCTGTTCGGCGCCATCTGCCCCATTCCGACCTGGTTGCATGGCATCTGCCCCATAGTATTCGCCCCACTCATAGGCCCCTGCATGGAATTCGCCATCGACATAGTCGGCATCATTTGCCCCTGCATGCCTCCAGCTAATTGGTTCTGCAGCTGACTGTTCATGGGATTCATGCTCATCCCCATATTATTTCCCATTTGCCCCTGATTCACCATACCCATGTTGCCCCCGAGTTTATTTTGTAACTGCATATTCATTTGTGGCCTCTGATTCAGTGTTTGAAGTAAATTTGTCGCTGTTTGCGCTTGAGGACCTTGAGAGACTATAGGTCCTTGTTGCCCCATTTGGCCTTGCATCCCCCCCATGCCAGGGTTTTGGCCCATGACGCCTTGCTGCTGCATTTGACCCTGAGGGCCCATGTTCATCATTTGGTTTCTGGATCCTTGGGAGGCTAGGTTTTGGAGGGCATTTATCGGGTCGGGAGCGAGACCACCTTGGCTGCTGGGCCCTTGTGGGGCCTGGCCTTGTTGGCCCTGGACTTGGGAGTTGGGGCCTGGCTGGTTCTGATTCTGCTGCATGTTCTGGGCATTTTGGTTTTGTTTTGCTTGGGCTGGAAATTATAAGTTTATTTGTAAAGGCTGATACTCGCTATGCTAGCACCTGTTTCGCAATCGTAAGATAACTTATATCTACCAAATAAATATGACTTTTGATAGTTTTTCCATAGAATATCTGGCAGAATGCTATATGTATTTAGGGGATAAAACTTATCTGTCGATTTTGAAACAGAGCCTTAGTGTGCTTAGAGAAGTTGAGGTCTGACCAGTTCATCGTAGGTGTGATTTACGCATTGCTGACATTGAATATAAAATTGGACTAGTGTGTGTTGCAGGTCGTAGGTTCGATTCCTACCCGGGACATGCATTTGTGTCCATGAACATGGCTGCATGTACCGAGTCTAGGTGTATGATGTATATAAAGTATGTATTTACAAACAAAAAGTAGTATATGTAGTAATATCAGTTATCTGGTTTCCATAGTACAAGCTCTGCTTAGTTTGGGATCAGGTAGCCGTGTCTAAAGAATGTCCCAGGATATTTATTTATTTATTTTTATCAGGGCTTTATTTTAAATATAAATAACAGTGAATATACATACCTAAACTATAACGATACTAATGTTGACGACAGAAGCTTCACAGCAAGTGGGTGGATGCCTGTATCCAGCATCAGACATTATCCATGATCCAGCTAATAGGCCACTAAATACGTATACTTAAGTAGGTACTAAAAACATCGTGAGGAAACCTGCATGACAGACATGTGAAATCCACCAACCCGCACTGTCCCAGCGTGGTCAGCCACGGTGCAACTCACACGTTGAGTACTAGAGTGGATGCTCTGGCGGCAGGACCTACCGCAGATGGTCCCTGACGCCTCGTAAGGGGTTGCCAGGTATAGTGTGCCTCTTTTAATACCTCACGGTGGGCAAAGGGGGCCACTATAATAAATCTCTTTTAGAAAAGGTATGGGTGTTGTCCCAGCGTGGTGGATTACGGCCTGAATCCCCCTCGCATTGAGGGGAGGCCGTGCCCAGGAGTGGGACGTTAAAAAGGCTAATAATAAGTAGGTAATTCACGCAGTTCCCTTAAATCGGATTGAGGTAAAGTGGATATTCCAAATCTCTTCAATATTTTAGGTCGGTCAAGGACCTATGACCGACCTATAAGGGTTAGACGGGCCAAATCAACGTGCAAGCAATTTTCGATGACACTTAAATAGCTGTATACTTATTAAGATATTAATCTACATCTTTCAATGGTAATAGAATCGCCACCACATTAAGGCCCAGTTTCGGAATTGTCAAAAAACTGGCCAAATAAATATGGCGTTTTGACAGATATTCTATGGCAAAGCTGTCAAAACGCAATATTTATTTGGTGGATAAAAGTTATGACAATTGTGAAACAGGCCCTTGGTGGGTGCACTGCGCTATAGACTTGGGTTTATAGATTAAATATAACTTTAATGGTAATTTAGATGATAACCACAATATTCACTGGAATTACGTGTCGACACATCCACTTCATGCCACCAACTGAGCGGTACCTAGTTATTTTTTTTAGGGACAGTGCACAAATGTTTGGTGGTTGATAAAACTATTGGCACAATAGGTATAAACTTTTTCCTGTTTCCAGATTCTCATGACCTCATCCTTGTGGCTCTGTATTTATGTATTTTTAGGGTTCCGTACCTCAAAAGGAAAAACGGAACCCTTATAGGATCATATTATTGTCGGTCTGTCCGTCTGTCAAGACGTGCACAACCCAAACCGCTGGTGTTACAAACATGAAATTTAAACATTAGGTACCTTTTAGAGTGTAGAAGAAGAGCATAGGAAGGATTTTGGAAAATTCCGCCCTTAAGGGGGTAAAATAAGGGGTGGAAGTTTGCATGAAAGTCCCTTATTTCTGAAGTTAGAAACATGAAAATTTGAATTTAAGTTATTAATTACAAATAAGAAATAGTAATTTCAGCGTTTTCGAAAATTCCACCCTTAAGGGGATAAAATAAGGGGAGGAAGTTTCTATGGGGGTCCTAATTTTTTACGGAACCCTCAGGGCGCGAGTCCTACTCGCACTTATCCGGTTTTATTACTATTATACAGGGTGAATTTGAGATCATGGGCATCCTTTTAAACTATGACTCTGATGTGGTGTGATGTCTCTGGTGTGATTCGAACCCACGTCCCCACGCGTAAACACTCGGCCTTCACGACTGTGCTATTTGTGCGTAACTGAATTATGCGAAATTATCAACTATATGCTTAGTATGTGAACTGCTATCATAATAAGCGTCATCGAAAAATGGCATGCGCGTACGCTTCACTATCTCTTGCAGGTCACAAACGATAAGGTGTGTAGGCCGCGCCTCTTAGTGTGCAAGGCCTCAACAGGCCATCAGTGGCGTAGCTTGACTTATGGCCGGCGCACACTGGGGACAGCAGGGGAGGGCATTTTAATTTTTATCAATCGAATTTAATACTTATCAAATCGAAATTAGGTATATATTTCAGTGCTCGGTGATCGACCCTGGAGCATCTCGGAGCAGTTTTCTCGGTGCACCGAAGAGCATGCTGGAGCACCTTATTTCGATTGGATAAGTATTAAATTCGATTGATAAAAATTAAAATGCCCTCCCCTGCCGTCCCCAGTGTGCGCCGGCCATTAGACGGGCCCCGTATAAAAATTTGTTTTGTTTTGTTTTTGCCCAAATGAAAGGTAAAAGTTTTCCAGGTTTTTCACAAATGAAGGGGTAAAGCATATCACACATGTTCGGGGACTCTGTAGCCCAGGGGCCCCGTATCATTGATACGGCAGTAGCTACGTTCCTGCAGGCCATTCAGGCATAAAATTGTGGTGTATGGCAGTTTGGTTTGAGTAGGTGTGGCCAACTGGTCTCTTTGGCCTTCTTTTGTAACCTTACGGTTGATAAGGGGGACACTATAATAAATCTCTTTGAAATAGGTATGGGTGTTGGTGTCTTTGGTTGGACTGACAGGTGGGAAGTTTATTTTGTTTTTGGTTTTGCCAATAAAGCGATTAGGTACTACCTACTTGGAATTGGGGTTTTATGAAGATACTCCCCAAAATACTTGGTAAAAATAAAACATCATTCAATGAGAGCCACCTCCAGCCCATCAGAACGGTTCCAGATCTCTTACGGCCATGGTGTATGGCTGTGTGTATGGCATGGTGTATGCTATATGCTATGTGCTGTAGGACGTTTCAAAACACTTATGCTTTACTGATCACAATCCTTTATTATTGATTGGACACCATTGTCGATCCTGGCTTACAGGAGTACGTGTGAGTAATGTGTGGCGGGCTTAGTCCCAAAAATTTTTTTTATTTTTGATAGACCAATTAGAAGGTGTTACCTCCACTACCACCCTGCAACATTTGGTTTGAGATTATTTTGATCCAAGTTATTCTATGTGCAGATTTTAAATGTTGGTTAGTTCGTGTGTGCATAGTTAGTACGATACTCACACATCTCTCTCACGTGCAGGATCAGTTTGGCGACCATGTTCATGTACTCCTCCCGTGTCTTGGCCTTCATGAACACATGGTTCTCCATCTCGCTGCTGTTCCTGGCCACCTGCACGCCCGACCGTTGGATCACTTCCTCGCTGCAACCAGATATTTCATTACATATCACTCATTCATCTATCATCTTAATAAAATTTTAACATAGACTATTATAAAACTTTAACAACTGTAGCCATGATATACAAAGATTAATAAAAAAGACAGAATCACGAAAATATTTTTTTTTCCTACCTACTATCCCTCGGGATTAGGTAATAGTCAGTTCCTGTATACGCAGCGACAAGGGTCACCACCTGTCACATTGGGTTCTGACTATCTGGTGAAACGTAGGCTTTGAGTTGGTAAATACCTCCACAATGTGGTGGTGTATGGCCACTCAAGCCTCTGACTACCCCTGAATGGGGATAAAAGTTGTGACGTAACATTTTTTTTCATTTCATATTTTTGTCCTAAAAATTGTCTACGTCCCAATCTCTCAGTGTCCCTAACGCTACACCCTAACCCTCCATTAGATAGGACTTATTATTTTGCAGTCACATATTCCTCTTAACTAAATAAACACACATCATAGAAGTTTGAAACATCATTTCATAGTAGAAATATGCTTACAATATAAACCTATGAGGCCTCAACTCAGTTATGACTCATTGGCGAAGATATATGAATGCTCCCTCAGTTATCATGTTTTCAGAATATGATAGGCAGATTTGACTGGGGCGTTACATATGACTATATCTTTTTAATAAACATAGAGGAATGTGAGTGTTTCTTGTCCTCCACCTTGGGATTTGGAGATAATACCAATTTCAAGGACAAAATAGTTTGTTATTTTTCATCCTTTTTTACTGAATTCGACTTGTATACTGTGTCAATTTCTATGTTAAATTCAACTGTTCAGCGGTATTGTTTTGAATAACGAATACTATCAAACCATGTTGAGACGGAATATCCGTGAGGTTCAGGTAAATCAAGTAGGTAACTATAGAATGGAAACTTACATTTTGGAAACGACAGTCTGCCTGAAGTTCGGGGTTCTCCAGTTACTATCTTCGGATGCCATTGTGTTGAATTGTTTCAGATTATCCATATAACCAAGTCAACAACGCACTAATTTATCTATTGCATGGGTAATCGACACCAAATCTACACAAATAAATTATAAAATCTAGCGCTCCACGACAAAACGAAGCGCTTTGTTTCCGACCGAAATTCTGTGAGTGAATGAAAATGAATGATGAATGGGTGGTTAAGTGAGACAGCTGTCACTTTTCTGTCACTGCTGTCAGTATTATTGACATTTATACTCATTCGTTTTGTTCGTTCGCTCCATTGACCATAAGAAAGATAGAGGACTGGCCCTATGTGACGTCATCTGAAGCCAAACACGAGCAAACGGCAGTCCAAAATGGCGCGACTCCGCCCACAGCTAAAAGTGTTGTACTTTTAGATAGTCGATAGTATCCATATCGATATACCTAACGATCATGTCGCTGGAAAAGTGCTGGGTCGTGATTAGGTAGGTACAGCTATGCTGGGCTAAATCAAATAAGGCAAAAAAGGGGGGACACATATCTGTTAGGGTCAGGTCAATGTCAAGCGTGTACATTACCGGCACGATGGAGGCGGGCGCATTTCCAGGGTGGTATGGCTGGATCCTCACGTCCTTCTGCGCAGGCACATCACTAAATCCCTCGCTTGGGTTTATCCAGTTCACACAACACAATTACACAAAGGATTGAGTAGATTTCGTGCGATTAAGGTTTTTAGACACAGGAAGCACCGCGACGGGGCGGGTGTACTACACAAAGGTCGGTCAGTCAAGTGTCATGACGCGGGAAAGAGACCGCAGCACAAATATCACGTTAATCAGGGGTAGGCAGTACAAAATTATGTTTTTATTATTACTACTGTGTCAATGCGGTAATGGATCGGTCATACTCATAGAGTAAATACTAAAGAAAGAGGTGTTCTTATGCTGCGTTCCATTCACCGTAATTTTTGTTATTTTCGTCCACAAAAAGTGTTAAAAACGATAATAATGATCACTTTCAGTACAAGTTGGTGCGAGTGGAACGTGATTTGTGGACAAAAATAACGAAATTAACAGTAAATGGAACGCACCATTAGTAGATATCTCTATGAAACAACGCGTGGAAATTTGCGCGGGAAGGCGCGGATGGTGGGGGTTAAGAAATGCGTGGCATCTATCTACCGGTAAATAGCAGAACCACTCACTTCGTTTTATGTTAGTACGTAGTTTAACTTTTTGCACTAGATGTCACTAAGTGTATGCTGATAAAAAATGACGTACAAAGGGACGCCATCTAGTGTCGAATAGAATTATATTTGGGATGCGAACGTTGGCAAGACGTCTGCACAGGACGAACGCCAACAGCACACTGACTTAAGCCACGCCTACTGTGATGACGTCAGCGGCCGAGTTGTGCGATGTCTAAGCAACGCGGCCGAGTTGCTTAGACCCAGTCCTTCTTTAGTATTAGGTTCATGGTCATGCTTACTCTAATGTTCTTGCTTGCTTGCGGTGGCTCTGTGGAGCGGGTCACCCTCTTCCCTCTAAAATGGTGGTGCAGAGTGACGCTGCTGCTCAAGTAAAGTAATTTTCACATGGCAACTCTTCAGGGTTCGCAATTTAACGTTAGAGACGACCAGAATTTCGATATCTCGGCCTTGTTGGCGCCTCAACTTAACCATGAAAATATGCACCTGTGGAGAGCCTAATGCATAGGTACACGGCCATCATCCCTACCTACCCCTGCCCAATGTAGCAAAAGCGTAAAATTAAAAATCGACAAATATATCAGCTAAAAATCTTGCGAAATCGGGCGATTTTGAATAAACTCTATTTTAACTTCTTTAAGCCGTCTTAGTACAAAAAAATCCCACATTTAATTTTAAAATTTTCACTATCCATAAATCAACTTGTTATCTCTTTCGTGAATCTTTATGGTCTTGAGTAGTGCTGACAAATATTATAGAACAATTTTAAGGCGGCGCAGTCACGCACCTTCCAAAACAAAAATTATTTCTTTGTGGTCACCCCGGGGTGACGGCGCGGCCCGACGTGTAGGTGAATAGAATATGTATCGATAACTTTGAAACAAAACATGTAAGAACAACACTACGTTTTTATGTAAACATAGCAAATATTTGTTAGTTCTATTTTAGTTGAAAATATGAATTAGAGAGTACGATTATAGACGGGAACTCAATTAAAAATGAATATAATGAAGACAAAATTTATTTTCACACACTATAAATACACTTAAATATGAAAATAACACAACTAACCTGGAAAATAACAAACCTTCGAAATTCTTTCGAGAATCAGAACTACATGCCCTAACGCATCACTAAACTATATTGTTTTTTCCTTGATAATCCTAAATAATATAATAAAGAGTCACAAAATACACACAGTTCACCGTAAAATTTAAAATAATTTGTATAATACGCTGACATGACAGATGAAGTACCGTCAAAAGGGGTGAATGGGCACGATATTGAACTTTGCGTACAAATATCACTAGTTATTCTTCATATAATTATACTGAATTTGGTATCAAAACTTGAGTCGCACCTCGTAGATTGCTATAAACTTGACACTAAACCTTAAAAACTATCCAGTTTTACGTAATTATCGAAAATATAGGTAGTTCCTATTTAAACACAAGTAGGGGTCATTAGGGACGTCGTTGTACTAATAGGGAAAAAGCGTTAGGGCTGTCAGATTTTTTAAAAGAATAACTGCAAAAAAGGTTTAGGAAAAAAGAACATTAACTAAACAAAAAGCAGTCTCACATATTAATTATTTTTTATCAGTAGGTTTTTATGTTTAAAGTATAAATTAACACTTATGTTTTAATTAAATTATAAAAAACAAAAAATATTAATAAAAAAATATGCACAAACATTAACAAAACAAAAAAAAATAGTCTTTCATATTAATATTAAGCCGTATGAACATTAAGGATACTAAAATCAGTCTTATATGAAATATTTTAAGACCTGCGTCGGTGGTTAAAAATATGATATTCCATTAACAACAAGTGACAACCCTGTCCCTATAGTCCCTTTACTGTCTCTTGTTATACATCGCCGTGCCTATTTATTAAAAACTACGTCCCTATTGCCCCCGTGTAGTGTTCCTAGAACCCCCCGACGTGTACCGAAAAACCTCGTTGTTTTGAAATAAATTCACAGTCACAGTAAAATCAAGTTTTATCATGTAATAAATGATTTAATTGTAATCACTCCTCGATTTACAGCTTCTAGAATAAATGCTAACTTCGCACACAGTCTTCAAAACTCAGATTTTTCCACAAAAACAAAGTAAATTGATAAGAAACTTTACCCTCTAAGTAGCACTATTTCAGATGATGATTTCAAACTGACTTTTGTGGTATCTATATGTAGTTGTATGTTTTTTATGTGTTTCCATTCGGGAAAATAAATATTCTACTATACATTCTTGCCATTTCATAAGCTGTGACTAGTAGCGTGTTAGAATTATTGTTGCAAATATTTCATTCCCGAAATTTTCCCTATTCCCCCCACGATTCCTATTGACCCCATTTGACGGTACTAACCATAGTGACCGGACCATAGCCGTCAACCCAATATGGCGGTCCAAAAAGGCCCTCAGGGAGGCAGCTTACTGACGGAACTAACCAAAAACTTCCAGAAAAATGAAATATATGACATATACTGTACTGTTTTACATAGCTAAATTGTCACGAGTAAGAATGAGACAGATATGTTTTCGATAATGTGGTCCATATTTGCATCAAATATGTATACCATAAACAATAGCTTCCGATCTATTACTATATATCTATGGTTCGCTCGTATCTTTTTTTTATTTATTTTTTTAAAGATTAGTTTTACGGCCCCTGGGAACTAGCCCTTTGGAGCCCAACATCAGTATACTTTTATTACATTTTTTTCTTAATTCTACCTTATAACTACCTTAAATCTACCTTATAACTACCTTATTTCTACCCCCCCAAACCCTATCAGTAAAGTGGCGGATACTTTACTGACAAATTACTAGACTTCTTGTGAGAAGCCGAAAATCATGTTTCATCACTTTTGTTCCAATTGCCCACACTCACGCACATTTATGACCATATAATGGTTAATATTACACACTATAATACACGAAAACACAAGTTTTAGAAATTAAAACAAAAATGACAACATGACTTTTCCACTTCCCGCCAAAAAGCCCTTCGCTCGTATCTCCGGCTTAGTGTTACCAAATTATTAGTGTAATTAGTGCTTAATGTACGGCGCTAGACTTAGCACTTTTTTTAGCTTTCTCAGGGCCCAAAAATAATTGGACGCCTAGTTAGCGCCCAATCAAACGCTTTTTTAATTAATGTAAGAGATTCTTCTTTCATTCTTAGTAGCAACAGCATCAACAAACACAATTAATAAAATTATGCTACCAGATGCCTATGCCATAGATCATCACTGTCAACACACACTGGTCACAGACTTTCGTGGGGGTTTTTGGCGGGAAGTGGAAAAGTCATGTAGTCATATTTGTTTTAATTTCCAAAACTTGTGTTTTCTTGTATTATAATGTGTAATTACCATTGGTTCATAAATGTGCGTGAGTGTGGGTAATAAATAAATAAATAAATAAAATAAAATTTATTTGGAACAAAACAATGGTACTTTGGGGATAAAGGGAAGATCTTCCAGCCAGGCGGGTGGTATGCCTGGCGGGGCCGGCCGCTATGCCCCTATGGTTGTTGTCGGGGTCTCGTATATCTGAGTGTCTTGCGACTCTTGCTTGCGTGTTCAGACTTCATTTTGTACTGAAGCGTGCGTGCACTCAGCGCCATCTATCGGTGGCGTCGTGAATGTATGTATGGTCGCTACAGTACAATAATAAAAATCGTTGACTAATGCAGAAGTTTTAGAAAACTGTGTCGCAAAGCCAACGCCCACCTCTCCAGAAGAATGTTCCAACATTTATAGGATCTGGACTATTAACTTAAGGCCCCGCTTCCCCACCGCGCGTTTCCGCCGTCTGGATTGGTCGAGAGCTCACCAGCCCCGCCCACTTTTTTTGCGAAAATATCTAAAATCATTAATTGTGTCGTGAAAAACTATTGCATCACCAAAATCGATCTTATTTTTTTTAGGTTTTGTCTATCTCCATCTTTTGGCGAAAAAAATAATAAAAAATTCCAAGCCGTTTAGAAGGAGATAGAAATATTAAGACGAAAACAGCTTTATTTTGATTTTTTTTTTTCACATGGAAAATTAGTATAAAGAACTTTTTTCCTGCTTATTTTTTAAAGATGAGGGTTCAGTTAATACGGTGATATTTTTTTCAAAATTTTTACTCCACTCGTATAAGATGAGATAGCCTCCAAAAATGCCTCGTTAGCTGCTTTTCCCGACTTAAGAATAAATAAATAAATATGAACAAAAGTGGTGACACATGATTTTCGGGTTCCTCAAGAAGCCAGGTAATCTGTCAGTAATATCTACCACTTTACTGATATAAAAATAAGAAGAGTACCTATACTAATGTTAGGCTCCAAAGGGCTTGTGCCCAGGGCCGTAAAAGAAACTTAAAAAACCAAAGAAGAAGAATTTCGTACTTTAGCTAGGTACTTTCATCTTGAGATAAATAATGATATAATATCATTTTTTTTATTTTAGCGCTCATTTTTTATTTTAAATCATGAAAATCTAGCGCTTTTTAGACCCCATTTAGCGCGCTATCGTCAGAGAAGAGAGTTGGTAACACTGTTCTGTCATCTGTCATCTGTCGTCTGGCTCCGCGTGTGATTGTTTTGGTCAAGGAACATTTTTTATAATTTATTATCAAAGAAAGTCATTGCAGTTTAATTAATCAGAATGGCTTCCACAGTATTGAGAGTGAAAAGAAGGCTTGAGGAAAATCCACAAGATGCATTGGTACTCATGTGTAAACGTATCAAAACCGACACTGAAGAAATATCGCCTTCTTTATTCGTTTTTCGAGGCACCGTAAATAATCAGGTAGGCACATCAAAATACACTGTAATATTCATTTTAAATTGTTCCAAGCGATATGCAAATAGTACCTCCTGCAGCTTGTAAGTAATAATTTAGGTGTAATGGGCAATTTCAGTGGAACTTTCAATGTTTGTAAACAATGATAGTAGTGTGCTCATTTCATAATTTTTATGCAATAAGAGGTTGTAAAATATGAAGGAGTGGTTATCCATTGGTTTACCCTGAACGCAGCCTCATGAAACGCTACTAATGTGGCCAAATACCTTATAAATAAGGTCTAAACCCTAAACAATAGTAGACTAGTAGCTGTTAACACGAAATGATGAAGACTGATTGAAATTCTAGAAGATACTAACAACAGCAACTGGGCAATATAATAACAAATGTAATAGGGGGTGACTCTATTGCCATCATAGAAGGTGTATTCCCTCTAAAACTTCCTTGGATTCGGGCAGACCACTGCTAGCATAGTTGGCGGATTTCACGTCTTTCCAAAGACATACTGATTTCCATGACGGGCCCGTTGGCTTGGTTGGTAAGATTCCGCCTATCATGCTGCAGGTTGTAGGTTCCATTCCTACCCGGGACATGCATTTGTGTGCATGAACATGTCTGTATGTCGCGAGTCTGGGTGTAATTACAAACAAAAAGAAGTAGGTATGTGTAGTAATATCAGTTATCTGGTTTCCATAGTACAAGCTCTGCTTAGTTTGGGATCAGGTATCCATGTGTAAAAGAATGTCCCAGGATATTATTATTATTATATTTTGGTAAATTCCAGGAAACTACACTTGTCAAGGATATACTTCCCAAAACTGACATAAAGCTCCAATCAATACCCAATGTCACTGATATTATTGACAAAATGAGAAAGGAACGTAAAGAAGCATCAACGCAGAGTCGTTATGAGATCGTTAACTGCAGCCGAGGGGTGAAGGACGAGAGTAACGAAACAGAGGATATGTTCCATTTAGTGGACCTGGCGAAGAAAGAAGACAAAGATAACGATGTACAGTATGCTTATGATCTGTACACGAGTTTGAAACAGGATTTTGATATTTCAATGATTGATGACTTAGTTGGGTAAGTGTAAAAGTTACATTCTGAGATATAAGTGTAAAGTTTCATACTTTTAATTAGTTATAATAAATGAAAAATGAAGTGATAGCCAATTGGCAAGCATCTTGTGGGCTTAAGGTCCAGGGTTAAAATCCTGGCTCGCATCTCTGGATTTTTGAAATTGATGTGCAAATCATAACTTCAATATGATTATCACTTGAAGGAAAATATAGTGAGGAAACATGCATGATTCCTCATTGTTGTTCATTTAACATCTCATCTCATCTTTTTATTAATTTTTATCCCACGGGAACATACTATCTGGATAAAAAGTATCCTATGTGTTAATTCAGGTTATAAACAATCTCTGTACCAAATTTCATCCAGATCTGTTCAGCCGTTCTGGCGTGATTGAGTAACAAACATCCATCCAAACTTTCACAAACTTTCACATTTATAATATTAGTGGGATATGTGGGATTGATATGTATTTTGTTTAATGTTCCAGTGTAGAAACAGAGTTGATCCTCGGCTCGTACAACGACGGGCGGCAGACGCCGTCGGACGGCGCGGACGACGACGATGATTCCAACGATGAGAACAACTGGAGGAACGACTACCCCGAGTCGGAGCCCAGCAGCGTGGACGAGGAGGCCATGATACGGGCCATGGAGCGGGTCGATATTGGTAGGTGTAGGACACTACGTAATGAGGGTGGGAATCATGAAAAAAAACTTATCATTTAAGGGGCTATGCACACGGGCAACTTTTGCGGAGACTGGCAACTCGCAACTAGATGTTTGCATATAAAACAATTGCGAAACAGTTGCGGCAATCGCGGCACAACTATTGCTGCAACTGCCAAAAAACGATTTAAAAGTTGATAGTTTCGTCAAGTAAAGATGCTCCGTGTGCATAGCCTCTTATGGTAGGAGTTAGTTGCGGGCGGCAGACGGCGGACGGCAGGCGGCAGGCGTCAATCCCATAGACTTGAGGCAATCAATTCGGCAATTGAGTGCCGTCGTGCCGTCCTACCATTACTATGAATAAAAAGAAAGTGGGGGTAGTCAAAATGATTGAAGTGCCTTTTCTTAAAAAAAAAAAACCGGACAAGTGCGAGTGACTCGCGCCCTGAGGGTTCCGTACAAACTTATAAGGAGTTTAATTTTCAAAAACGTTGAAATTAATATTTTTTATTTGTAATGAGAAGCCTAAATAAAAATTTTTATATCTCTAGCTTCTGAAAAATTTGAACCCCCATAACTTAGTTAATTGCAATAGATTTTAAATGTAATTGCTTCGAAATAAGTTAACAGGAGCATGAGCTTATTTCTAAGCAAAAAACATTCACAATCCGGTAAGTTCTAATTTCTATAACCACTTCTCATGCATCATATCTTAATTTTTTTTGTCAGCAAATATTTGTGTTATTGTTTTAACATGCACTTTCCAATTACAGAAGACGACCTATCCAGCGACGCGGGCGAGGACAAAATATACGATGAACCACCGGATCTATTCAATGAAGACGTCAAACGGTACGGCGCGGCATACGCCAAGTACAAAGCGAAAGTTTTATCAGAAGAGCCCGACCTATCTGATAGCAGGAACCTGGTACACTGCACCATGGTCAAGGACCTTGATGAGGAGTCCGTAGATGGCTATAAAGATGACAGCGATGATGGCTTCTATTATGGAGAGAATGAGGACACTGAGCAGTTCCAAGAACAGTATAGAACTGATTCTCCTGTGTATAATCCAGATTGAAGAACTTATAATTGGATTCTGGTTTATTATATACGCATTTGTATTTTAAAATAAATGTTATTTTTTATTATATTTCCTTGTGGTTTCATTAAAGTGGATATGAATCCCACTTGGACTTGTTTATGGACATTGAAGAGGGTTGTGTGACTCGGGTTGGCAATAATAGATGTCGCTATGGTAGCTCATGAACATACAATAATAGAAGGGGAACTCTACTCCTGAGTTAATAGAAAGTTATGATCGACTTGCACTGGCATTACAAATCACTTTTGTTCCTAGAAATGCTTTTTAAGATCATTGTAAACTGGCTAAAATCTCTATAAAGGCGGTACATAATTAGTTGCCGTTTTTTTGAGTTTAGCTGTTAGACAGACGCTTAAATTGATACTGTTTTTAATAGATAATTAAAAAGTGAACAGTCGGCTACAAAAATGTTGAAAAGTGAATTTAAATTAAAGTTCGCCTGTGTGCATTGGTACAAGATTGTAGATTCGCCATACACACATCGGCGTTTTAGTATGAGAAAAGGAGGTAATTAAATAAACAATAAACTCGACTAATAATATGTGATAAATAATTTATTGTCTGGCGGTATTTTTACAATATCATTGTATGCCTAAATCAGTTTATTTCTTCCACTAAGCATTACTATCACTTTAACCAACGTCCTAACATTAATAATGTTGCATTTTAACAATGGTACATAATTATTAAGAGATGATTTTAATAACTTCATGGTTTGCTTATAATAACCAGATTCCTACCTACCATTAGGTAGTAGGTACTTAAACGTGATTAAATGTAGGAAGTATTTCTAACACAAATGTGGAATAGTTAGGTAGTAAATTACGTCATGGATTCATTTGGCGAACGAAATGTTAGTGATTTTTTAGTAAATATAGCAAAATATTTTATGAAATTATTATTAAAATCATCCCATTAAATTAATTACAGACAAAACAAAATTTGATTTTGACGTTTACACACGTTTATTCGAGATGAAGTCCCTATATTTATATACTATGTTTGCTATCGAGAACACAGAGTTATGGCACATAACATCAGATGCTGTGTTTATGTACTGACGTTTACATTTAATGTCATGATTTTTACGTCTATTCTAGAAGGGTGGTACAGCTGTACACAAAAGTGACTGAACATATATCTTTTTTTTAATTTTTCCTTTTATAGCTTTTCTTATTAAATGTTCCTATTATTTAGGTCTTTTTTTGCGAATTGATGTCACTTTGACCGTTTATAGTAACATTACGTATTTTACTAAAGTTACAAAGTTAGGTACTTAAATAATTCAGTCACTTTCGTTGAAAACTGTACACACATACGTCACAAAGATGGAAGATCGGAAACATTTATTTTGTACCTATAATTTTATATTGCAACACTGAATCGAGACTCATTCCTTTAGACAAACAAAGTTACACAATTAATTATACGTAATGAACAAGTCTTGTAGTCGCTTAACCTACAACTATTTTAATGAGATAATTATAAATGCAAATTACCATAAATCTAGCGATGCTTTGGCATTGACAAAACATGGTATTTTAATTATTTTTATTCGTATAACACTTATGTTATTGATGATACTTGATTTTAGATAGAGGAAATACTTGGATGTTCGGCTTAGCAGGAATTGTTTAGAAATCTACGGAAAATGTTAATATTAAGAAAACTTATTTTTGAAACATGATATTTTATAAATATTGAATCGTCAAACATTACAAACTTGTTATGTAAATAAAAAAATATATAAATTTCTAGCCGAATGTGAAAATTCTGATCACTGCAAAAAAGGCTTTACAGAACCCGACCAGGAAAATAAAACCAATGTTTTTAGATCAATATTAGGAAGAACTGCTAATGGGAAAGTTCAAACTACGGATGTTAAAAATGGCGCTATTAATGACATTTGTGGATGCGGATGTTAATGACATTTGCGGATGCGGATGTTAATGACATTTGCGGATGCGGATGTGGATTTCCGATACCACATGGCGGTTTTATTTCTCTGTTCGGACTCTGATAATACCACTGGTAGGTAATTACAGCACCTGTCCACCTCTGAAATATATAAATTCGCTTAATAATTCAATTAATATAAAACAAAAATTAACAACAAAGAATGAACAATCTTAGAAACGAATGGTAATAATATTTTAGTAATATCTTTACAATATATTTACAATTTTGGTAATATTTTTTAAACCGTTTACTAATACAAAGACGAAGTTTAACTTTTAACTAGGAAATTTACATTAACAGTAACAAAAATCTATTTTATAGGGCTTTTATGTACAATAGCCGGAGTATACTCGTACAAGTACATACTCAAACAATGCGTTTATTGTATGAAAGTAATATATTAGCAAACGCTACGCATTCAATTTTATGAGTTTATCATGGAAATTAATGCTTTTTATGGCGAACTTATGTTGCGTAGCGTATGCTAATTGTATTTCGAATAATATTATTTACATGATTTTGCCGTTCATTACCCAAAGGCTCACAACATAGTCATTAACTTCATTGTTATTACTACTAAATATACAAACAGCACATTAGGTATAGATTGTTTTTACTTAATTACAAAAATTGAATTTTATTTTGTTTAATGGTCTTTTAGGTAACAAACGGCAGCAATTGATATTTTCAAAACATCGATTTGGCATTGATATGCAGTACAAGAGTGATTAATAATCATTAAATTATTGCACATTTTATAATAATTCCGAAACGAGCGGGTACATACTTACTCTAATTACATAATTACATGAAAATTCCGGGAAAGCAGAAGCTTTTTGATATTGCGGCTGGCAACATACTCAAACGCATTTCGTAATAATCAAGATATCAGATTCGATGACACGATTTCACCAAAACCCCCAACGTTCTAGAAGGATTCATGATCTTCATTTGATGCTAAATTAACATAGCTATATTGGACTTACATGGTGTAGCATAAGCTAAATGTGTCATTTAAACTTCCCGAACTGTCAGTCCAAAAAAAAAAACAGTCGAATTGAGAACGTCCTCCTTTTGGAAGTCGGTAATTAATCCTCGCAATTGAATATTTTAGTGAAATCAATGGCTGTGTCTAATCTACATCAGACGCATGCCGCGCCCGAGCACTGAGTTTTGACATCAGAACGCATAGACATTGTCATAACATGAGTGCTCGGGCGAGGCATGCGAGGTGTCTGAAGGGCTAACCAAGTGGCTGACTTCGACAAGCGTTCGTTCAAATTGCTACGCTTCATGTATGAAAATGACATGAGTCACGTGATCTACATAGCAACTTGTTGTTGATCTACATAGCGACGCTTGACATTTCCATACATTGTGAAGTTTATTCTATTCTATTCGATTAGCGTTCATGCCACTTGTCTAGCCCTGCTGGACGTAGTACCAAATCTCGAGCGTCACTCAACCCGTTTATAGTACAGGCGTATCGTTAACCCTCGCCGGCGTCGGCACATTATTATTAGCGCTCGCATCCTGATTATTAGCCGTACAATAAAACTGTTTGTGTGCTTTATACGTAGCTACGTACTTAAACGATATGTCGCACGACTTACAATAGTTTGGGGTCTCTTCGACCTCTGTGTCTGGCTCCTTTTTGATGTCGAGGGTTGGAACAGGGGATGTTGTTTCTTCTTCTGGCTCGTCTGTTGCGTGGACGAGCTTCGCGTGTCGCGCGACGTTGCCGCGGTAAGTGGATGTGTACGCGCAGGTGCCGCAGCGGTGCACGCGGTCGCCGGCCGCCGCTGGGCTCGGCGACGTCGCTTCCCGGCTGTCCTCTTCAAGCACGCACGCTATGTAGGTCTCTTCCTGGAAATGAGAGGAGTTATATTGAGTGTGTTATAGAAAAAGGCTTTATAAGGGGTTCGCTACAAGTAGGTACCATTGGGATAAGATATTAGTTTTTTCTTTTTTATAATTTAGGCGGCAAACAAGCGTATGGCCATGTATGCATGATGTAAAGCAGTTGCCATAAGATGTTTGTAATACCAAAGGCATCGCTCTCTCATCGCCGACCTGAAGGGGAGTGGGACACAGGGCGGGAAAAAAGGGAGGGGAAGTTGGACTTCCGGCTCTCTTACTCATCATACGAAACGTAGCTATAATAGCTAATTATCGAAAATCTTTTGTGAGACGTGGTACTTCCCTGGTCGAGCCAGCCAGTGTATGTCCTGTCAATTGGATACAGCTTGGCTCTACCCGCTTTTGTAAATTAGTTTGGTAAATGGTCATTAGCGTTCCGTTTACTATCACTTTTACACGTTAGTATTCCACAGTGGCTCTGACGAGATTAACCTCATTAAGAGTAAAACAGAGGTGCACTCACCTGGTAATCGGAGGGCTTCTTATTATTGAAGTGCATGCGTATGTGCGTGCGCATGCCGCGCAGCGTGTTGCCCCGGTACCGGCAGATGGTACACCGGAAGGCCTTGACGCCGGCGTGCGCCTCCATGTGTCGCTGCGCGGCCGCCGCCGTGGGCGACACCACGTCGCAGCACGGGCACTTCCACCCGCCCTCCGACCCCGCCACCCGCGGCGCCTCCGCCACCCCCACGCTCCTAGGAGACCTCGTCTCCCTCTTAGTGCAGTAAAACGACTGATGCGTCGTCAAATTGTCGAACGAACTGAAGTGGATACCGCACGCCATGCAGATCAACTGGCGATACTGAGGAGGGGGACCCGCTTCCGGCGGAACCGGACTCGCTCTCTCCTCCCCCCCTCCCGACGAGCAGTAGTGCTGCTTGTGGACCTTGTAGTTCTCGTACTTGCAGAACACGATGTTGCACTCCTTGCATTTGGACACTCCTTGTTTGACTAGCACTTGGGAAGCGAGGCGGAGCGCTAAAGCGGGTGGAATTGGCGGCGGTACTGCAGCTGGTGTGAACTTATCCTCAGGTGGAGACGGCACGCTCGGGGGCTTAGGCGTGGGGCCTCTCGAAATGCGTCTCCGCTTCGGAGAAATATCTTCAATCGGGGACGACGACCGTCTCGACGGGGACGGCGTTCCCGGAGATCCCGGCAGCGATGGAGCGCAGACGATCTGTTCCGGGGTCGCCGATCGTAACCTATTCTCCTTTTCGTGGTCATCCGTCACCACGGACTCGGGCGATCGACGAACGCTCAGATCGAGGGGTGTCGCTGAATCCCTCGTCGGCTCTCGAGTCCTATTCACAGATTTCAACACTTCTGGTTCCTTCCCCTCCTCGTTGGTGTTCGTCAGCGCGCGGCTGATCGGTTGGAACGTTCCGTTTGGTAACAGAAAACATGGCGTGTCTGGATCCGGCAGCGTCGCCCCGGGAAGGGTACTCGCGCCCCGTAATAATGAATACGGAACGATTAGAATGGGGTTCGTCGGTAACGCTAAAGCATATTGGTTCTGCGCTGGGGGCGTCGCTCCGGGGGAGGGCGGCGCCGATCCAGACGTAGCGGAGCCACCTCGGGCGGCGGCTAATACCTGCTTCACGACTTGCCGCGTACTGCAGTAGTGGGCTTTGTGAGCTCGGTATGTCTTGATGGAGCTGAACCGAATGTCGCAGTCCGCGCAGTACCGGTCCTGCGCGGGCGGACTCTCGCTCGCTTCCCCGTTGGACGTGGGCGTGGGCGCTGGCGTCCCGCTGCTGACAGGCGACGACGAGTGCATCCGCATGTGTCGATTCAAGCTGACCTTCTTGTCGGCGCTGTACGAGCAGTATGTGCACGCGTACTGCTTGCCCTGCGGCCGCGGCGTCTTCGAATCGCCACTCGATTCGTCTACTGCCGCATCCGTCGGTGTCTCCGTCCCGTCTGGTTGCTTTGGCTTCCGATTTGTACAGTAATGTTCCTGATGAGCTTGCAAAGTGCTCAGGGAAGAGTAGCGAATGCCGCACGGGTTGCAGATGTAGCCCGGTGGTGCAGTCGCGGGGAAGAGGGCAGGGAAGGCGGCCGCGGTCATGGCGAAATTGGCAATGTAGTCGGACGCCGCCTTCGACACCGGGGGAGGCGGCGGCGGCGGCGGCGGCGAGGGGGACGGCGGCTCATGCTTGAGTACGGCGGCTTGTGGCGCCAGCGCGGGGTCGGTGGCGAGGCTGGCGTTGACGCGCAGCATGCGCGGCGGCGACGCGGCCGGCGAGCCGCCCGACGCGGGCGACGCGCCCTCGCTCGACGCGGGTCGCTCGCCCCCAGAGCTCGGCGTACGAGGTTCTCCCGGCATCGCCTCGCTCTCGTTTCCCCATTCCTCGTCCTCACCTGAAAATGAAATAAAAAACTGTTCAAATCCAATCGACGAGCGAAAAGGACGAGGCCGTATCGACTCCTATTAGTGTTGTTAATAGCTGTGCGATGGCGAGCTGGCACTCGTCACGTTTCGCCCCGTATCTGTCGACGTCAGTCAGATGGAGGGCTCGCGAGTCGAGGCATACATTAGCGCTCCTAATTGAGACGTGGCCGCCGTATGTAAATGTCGCCGCGTGGGTGGGGCGGGCACCGGGCACCGGCCGCTCGTCTTGAGGACGCGCCGAGATTGCGTTCGCGCACCCGCTGATCCGTCGCCGGCCGACGCCCGTCCGTCAATATCGTGCGCCCGCGCCAAAACAGAACAAAACCTTAACGGGCCCCGTTGTAATTGGATCTGATTTCCAGAAAACGCTCGCTCACCTTCCTTTTGGTGCGACAAGGATCTCGACCGAGCGAGGAATTAACCTATCTTTCGCGCAGCGATCTCGACTCAAAACGCCAATTAATGAGAGGCTCAACTTCATTCTCCAGGCCCTGTGAAGATCATTATATGGGCACGACAGCGAGATGGACGCGACGATTGGTGCGGCCGCGCGCAGACCGCCATCTCGCGGTAACGAACACCGCGCGGATCGGATTGCGTTCGGGTCACGCTATCCTAGTGTGCGCGCGTTCCGATTGGTCATTACGATTGGTTGGTGACGTGCGATTGGCTGGCTAATGTTGCCTCTATCTGGCAGCTTAATGCGAGCGTCATACCGAACGCGAGCTTATCGCGCTTCGTTAGTCGCGCTCCAGCTTCTGTTTTCGCTAAATAAGTTATAAGTTTGTGATTGTCGCCCGGCGAGAGGGTGTACGGACGATCAGATAGATGGCGTGACTCGGTGTCGTTTATGCGGCTCCCGCGAAACTGAACGTCGATTCGTTAAATGATATACATCTGTGCCCTTTGTCTTTATAAATATGTCATTGCGTTTGCACAAGAGAGAGAAACATGCGATTCACATGTACAAAGCTAAAGCCCGCATAGTTTTGGCTAGAAACTTTACAATGAGCACGTTAGATTAAGTGTGCAGACATGTAGGTACCCTTTGACTGCTAAGTTGCAGGGGTTGCAGAACAATGCATCTTTTATGAAAATTCGTAGTTAAATGAATGGAATTAAATATGAAATGCTAACAGGCGTCATACACGTGCCTACATGTTCGGTATGAAAAAACAAAGCGGCCATCTTGTCGAAGAGTTATCGCGGAGGAGATCGGGGCCCAATTAAAATAGTCGTGCATCGGTCGCGTCACAATCGGCCCGATACGCATCTGTGATTGTGACGCCGGTGAGCGATCACCTAGGACACGGGGCGGCTACCATGGATCGCTGTAATGCGATATCTCGATCGATATTGATATCGTAAACGTATACGTATGCCTTCATTGACATGAAGAAAAATCAACGGCAAACAATCCTTGCATTCTTCCATCGCAGTTTTCCTTCGACATGTTCTTGCTATCCTAATCATTGGCGGCGTCTTCATCAGGCGCATGCCTCGCGCGAGCACTCACTTTTGACGTCGGAACGCATAGACGTAATGTCATAATATGAGTGCTCGGGTGAGGCATGCGCGCCATATGGACACATCTATTGAGAAGTTAACCAACGCTCGGCGAGGTCAATCAGAAATAGATGACCATTTAATGGCAATGTCAGTTTGAACTACGCGTCTGCTTGCCTCGTAACACGTAAAGCCTGACGTCTTCGCGGTCGTGTCACAATGCCGACCCATCGGACTATGAGAATGAGAGAGCACACACTTACTATAATCTCCTGCGCAAACAGGTAGTTACCATTGAGTTTGGCCGCCTAGGCTGAAATTCGATCAGCCTATTTTAAGTTAGGTAAAACACAAATGTTCATTATACTATTTTGTTGAACGATACTGATTCATGTACCTATCTGGTCTGGATGATGCTCTCACGGCTTTCAGCCCTTAAAAAACTCTTCAGAAACGCTATCTTGAATAAAAATTAATAACCACTAACCGCGAGCCGATGGTACCGGCCGTCTAAAATGTCAGGTGACCGAGATACACCTTGAACTGAACCGATTGTCTGATAAATCGAGATAAAAAACTTATTCATTGAATATTAATGTGCGTCTTATAATCCGCTCCGCACCCTGTATGTTGTCCTGCTCTGGGATCCGCAGATTCATTCTCATGCCAAAAGATGGCGGGAGTTGTTAAAAAGTTTGATACTACACTTGTCGCTTTTCTAGTTAGTTATCTATGCACATTAAAAAATACACCTCATTCATCTTTTCTATATTTCGTTACTTATGCTGCGTTCCATTCACCGTAAATTTTGTTATTTTCGTCCACAAAAAGTGTTAAAAACTATAATAATGATCACTTTCAGTACAAGTTGGTGCGAGTGGAACGTGATTTGTGGACAAAAATAACGAAAATAACAAAATTAACAGTGAATGGAACGCACCATTTGTGGTTATTTCTTGCTATTTTTAAATATTTTCAAAATACAATGTTTACGCTGGATCCTCTTGAAGGATGAGCTGAGATACAAAGGAAAAATGTCAATCTATTTGTAATCCATTAATGGAATAGTTCCTCGTATAACTCTGATGGATAGACTTAAATTAATGCTTAACAAGCAATTACAACCGAAACCCAACTAAGATACAATCAGAGAAAGCTTCTAACTACTACATTCACAAATCCTTTTTTTAACACAAACAAAACATGTCATCTTAACGTCATTACAAACATAACGAGCGCCATTACCAGTGTTGCCAGCTTCGAAATAAAAAAGCTACTAAAAAGTATCATAAAGTTGGTACACAAAAGAGTTGAGTGACAAAGTCGTGTGAGATTATCGGGGCACGCATCTTGATTTATTCGTGTTTGTTGTGCGAGGGAGTGCGTTCATCTATCATGCGCCGGACGAGACGATAATATCATAGGTGTTTAATAGGTACGTCGGGAATGATTTGAATTGTGAAGCTGTGGGCAGATATTTGTATAACTAACCTCGCCCCGAATATTACGTTACGATTGGGTGTTACAAGACATGCTTTAGAAGGTCCAGCCGTCCGTCTGCCTGGGTTAGTTTATATTACACCCTCCCCAAACATTCAACAAATTCTCTTGGGATATGACAAGTCGTGGTGCTAAAGCTAAAAGTTTTGTCATGCG
Source organism: Drymonia ruficornis (assembly GCA_947859195.1). Lineage (NCBI taxonomy): Eukaryota > Metazoa > Arthropoda > Insecta > Lepidoptera > Notodontidae > Drymonia > Drymonia ruficornis. The sequence goes on from OX401905.1 coordinate 1,718,795, forward strand.
AATATGACCTTGACAGTGTTCAGGCTGTAATGACCATAGATGTATATAAGTATGTATAACAAATACCATGTGAATCCCCCATAAAAATATACATTCCCAATCGCTGGAGTGATCTTCAGCAAGTGTCCGGCAGGATGAGCGTCGTGCGTCACGATCGGACGCGCATTAACATATCGCCGGTTCGATTCCGCTATCGAGTTACGCTCTGTGCAGTGCCAACTGTGGGGCCACGTGCCTGTTAATGGACGAAACGAGAAACTGACATAATCAGATTGAACAACACTAAATAAACCTACCCAAGGCTAAGAAAGTACCCAGACTCAAGACGATTAGAAAGAAACATGTAAAATTATCGCTTTTAGTTATTTATCGATATGAGAAGATACCTATTCGTTTTTAAAATGACTGTTGGCTTGTGACATGCGATTTGTAGCATTTGACCATATCTCCATTTTTGGGAACAACCAATTTTGTATTCGCGGTGTATGAAAAGCCCCTTGACATTATGCAAAAAAAAAACTGGATAGAAATGTATAGGGCAGCAGGATGATAACTGCAAGGTCGCCCTGAAATAGTTCAATTTGATATACTCCGCGATACCAACATCTTTCTGAATCGGCCCTGGCATATAACGCCTTAAAATACTAAGGTGAAGATGATATAAATCACTAACAGCTAAGATATTCTGATATTCTGAATGCACTTCCGCAGACAATGTTTTAAAGATCCATTCTGTGTTTTGTATGTTCAAGAAAAATATCAAGGCTGGTAACTTTTATGTGAAAGCCACGATGACGACGAGATCACACATATCATCATCTGCTTTATCTTTATCCATTATCTGGGGTCGGCCAGTATGCCTTTTTCTTTCATTCATCGCGCTTTGTTGTCATACTTATATCCACTCCAACCTCATTCCTATTACTCTTCATACAATCCATCCATCTTTTCTTGGGTCTTTCCTCTCGCTTTGGACCTTCTTCCACATTCATATTCAGCACTCTTTTAGTTTAGTCACATGCTTTTCATCTCTTCTCATCACATACTCAAACCATTCCAACCTTTCCAAACGACAAGATCACCTATAACTAAAGTAAACATAAACCTGGGAAAGTTAAAAACCACCATTCAAAGTATAGAGCTAATAAAAATAGCACTGCATTACCCAATGGACACGAGGCTAGCAAAAACGTTAGTAAGTAAGCGTAGTACGTTGTAGATAAACATTTCCTCATAGTGTCCACGTCCTGGCTCATGACGAATAAATCTAGATGTCCACGCGGTCGCGATAACGGTAACATACTGCCGCGATGTCGGTATGAGACCGCGATAAATGTTGCCACGCTTATCTTCGGTGTTGCTAGCAAAAAAAAACGTGAATGGTAGCAATATATTCCAAAAAGGTACTAATAATTATCTAATATTTACTTTTCCAAATCTTGCTTCATACGGTACTTAATTCCATAGTCATCTACGCCACAATTTCAATCAATTCCATATACTTGGGCATTTATATTTTTATTGTTTTACTAGTTTGTCTAAGTTGGTCAATTTCGGCATTAGGGAATACAGTTCAATTCCTTACAGTTCGATGTAAAAAAATATAACCCGGAAGTAACTAACAATTATTTTAATTAATACTTCCCAGTTTGACGGCTCGCCTAGGGCTGTTTACCCTGTATTACAATCTTGATTACGTATAACAAAAGAAACCGCTACACAAGTGTAACACGTATAATATTCATTAGACACTTTAATTAACCTAGTTTTACGTGCTAACTAAAATATCGTCAAAGTAACCCCTTAGCGAACGAGTGGTTGTAATCGTGTAGCGAAATCTCAACCTCTGCGTGTATGATTGATGTGGGAATTAATATTCATGAGGTGTTGCCACATGAGGAGTTCGGAATGTGGTAGGATTGATGTGGTAGTTTTGTGATGTGAAAGAATTTCTGTTGGTTTATTCAAAGGTGTATGAAAAATTGTGGCGCTCTATAAATTAACTACTCGAGTTTTATTTTTAATAATACGATATATAAATACTATTGATTTAATATGGACCATGCATTTTATAATGTGGCTACACTCGATGACAAACAAGTTTACTTAGTTTTCCCGCCATCAAACACATTACTGTTGCCATATCAAAAATATTAAAAAAATACAACTAAGTACAGTTGATTTCATGTTGATAAAACTAGGAAATCAACTTTTTCACATGTACTTACTTTCTTATTTTTGGTTAAAGGTGTATTTATAAAATACTTCTGACGTTGAAATTGTTAGTGATTAATGTGAATTTAATTAGTGTTTTTGTAATTTAATTACCCCCCTTTGCTGGTCTAGTCGCAAGAATAATAAGTTGGGATTGCCAGGTTGATCAATGTTAGTCGGCTTTTAGTAGTAGGTACGTTAGATTATTGGTACTCTTATTTCCTATTATTTTTTTAACAAAACAGGAGATACAAGTAACACTAATAAATACACAAACACAACAATTACAACAAGAACAAAACAATTTAATAACAATTTTGTAGAACCTTGGGAATTAAACTATAGAATGTGCTTTCAATGATGCAGTTATTATACCGAAGAATTTGTTTTATGAGCACTTTTCACAAAACTTCGCAATTCCAGATTCCTTTAAAGTACTGTGCGTTATGCATGGGTTAAATTAAGTATTTACCAAAGCTTTTGTTCTAATTGGTGAAACTTCTATTATGATTAAGTTCTTAGTAACAATCAACTGTCTTAATATTAAAAGGTCAAAATGTGCATTATAAATGGTGCGTTCCATTCACTGTTAATTTTGTAATTTTCGTTATTTTCGTTCATAAATGTCGTTCCACTCGAACCAACTTGTACTGAAAGTGATCATTATTATCGTTTTTAACAGTTTTTGTGGACGAAAATAACAAAATTAACAGTGAATGGAACGCACCACTAATAATAACAACGCTAGCTCCACTTAAGCAGAGTTCATGCCACTTTTAACTAGCAGCCCTGGTAAAAAAGAGTGTTTCAAGATAAAAATAAGATTTTTTGTAAGTAGGTACAATATCAATAGCAAAAATATCAAACTGAAGTGATTTGTGATTCGGAATTAGATTAAGTTTTCAGATTCGGTTTCAGTAATAGTTTTGTTTCAAATGAGAGGTTTGTAAAAGAGAGCCTTGTAATGTAATTCACGTGTGAAACTATGTTTTAGTACCTACCCATTAAAAATATTTTTCGCATCAATCTTCTTCGCAAAACGAAGGAAGTCAAAATAAGAATTATAACTAAGAAAACACCGATGCAAGTAGCTGTAACGTTTCAAGTTCGTGCTAGTAAACACTTTTAATATCCTAATATTTGATCCCTATGTCTCCCCAACATGCAATCTGAAATCGCAGAAACGTTGGTAAAGGCACACAAAAAAGTGTAATTCTGAATTTCTGATAGGCGCTTGGGTCTATTACAGTGGCACGCCGTAACTCAGAAACAAGTAAACACGGCAGTCTCGACATTTGCATAACTATCGACTTTTTAAATCTATGCAAAACGCGACGATACGTTGCACGGGCTCACGAGTCTACCCCCCCCCCCCCCCCCCACTACCCCTCCAGTAAAAACACATGCGATTCCATAATATCCCCCATAACTCCACGTGAGCCACGTTTTGATTAATAACCCAGGATTACCGGGGACGCGATTAAAATATAATTTGAATACACATACCGCCTTCCCGTAAGGATGTCGAAAGCAACACGCCGCGAAATCGGCGATAAAGTGATAATATAAATAAACAGCGCAAAAGTTGCGTACACGCACCGCTGGAGGCGTCAAAAGTAGGCGGTACTTATGATGAATAACGTGACGGAATCCGCCGTCCAATCGGATCGATCTCGATTTTAATTATACGAATCGAGAACATCGAGACGCCTATAGATCGAATATTAATATGTCGATTGCGAACGCGCCGATAGCGAAGGCCTTTGATTCCGCCGTTCGAATTTCGAATTCGTAATTTGATCTGTGCTCGCGACATTCCGCGAAACAGATGCACTCGATAACGGTCTTCCGCAAAAGATTGCCGATTGCTAAACGGGAAAAATAAAAGCAACATTTATTATCTATAACCGCTAGAGTATCGAGTGATCTTGGTTCCGACGCATTTAGTTCCTTTTATACAATACAATTTAATAAAAATAAAACACACGAATAATATTTAAACTAACAAACATTATTAGAATGGACCGGTCACGTCAAAATGATCCATTTCCTTTTTGTATTACGGAGCAATCTCGATGTCTGATAGCATCTAGCCGCGGTCGAAGCACGCCTACGACACGAAAATAATTAACTCGGTTCACCGTCAAACATCATGTTTAACATCGGCTACTCCCATACCAATTACTACCGACAATCGATCGACTCACAAAAAGCGGACAACACTAGGGACTGGTTTGGAAAAAAAGTGGCCGGTACGCAGCGTCGCGCGCGCCCGAGAACGTGTTAACGAGCATTTGATGGATCGCGGTACGATCTAATACCGATGTTCCTCGGTCACACACACTAGCACAGTTTTCATGAAGCTCAATACGATTTTTATTACACTTTATCACCCGACACCCTTCATAACATACGAAGTATGTCCGCTCAGCGCTCAGACAATAACAGATCACGGCGGATAAATCGAAAGAAATCAATTGAATCCATGAATAAATCGCGTAAACTTGTCTCTGTTATCAACGCGACATAATATTTTTTATAGTTGTTTCATAAATGCGAGAAAGCCTCCAAGTACGAGGACGCCGTGGTATTTATTTTTGAATAAATTCGCGTTTAATCGGTATCCGGTATCTTTGAAATTGCTAGCGAGGTCCGAGAGATGGAATCGATACCAACTCCACAATGTAAATTATATAATTAAAGAAAACTCGCGATTGCGATCGAATACTTGTACGATGTTAATCGAATAACGTGACTTTTTATCGTCGATCGCGTCAAATTACTGTTCAATTGCCGTTTAAAAAATAAAGTGTAGTGTTGGGAGAGTGCAACAGAATCGAGGGATAAAAATCGGTTTTGTAAGTTCAAATAAAAAGTGTGGTGTGTCGTTTCGATCGCGGCGGGCAAGCAGCGCGTTCGAGATTTGAAAATTAGCATTTTTGTCGAATAACTCTACGGCGGTGTCTCGCTGAGCGCCCGATACCGACGAGCTGGCCAAATCTGAGATTTTTTTACTATTTTTTAACGGGATTGGAGTTTAAAATATTTCCCTACTCTGGCAATGACTCGTTTCGAGAGATGCGAAGAGAAAATTGTGGAACTCCCCTGCGGGATTTTCACATGGGTTGAACGTCCATTTAAAGCTGATTTTTTATTATGGGAAACTGCAAACTAGTATTTAAATTAAAACTAGTAATCAAATTTTATTGAAATGAGAGTTCTTAGTTTTTTTGATTATTTGATGATTATATTGGTATCCAGTTAAGCACCTATCTGTTGTTAATTAACTCTGAGTAGACGCAGTTTGGCTTCTAGTTAAATTAAGAGTGACTTTTTCTTAAACGCCTCTACTATAGGTACTCTAACTCTTACAACAATAAATTCTCTATAATAAACTTTATTTATCACTATTACGTAGTTACGAATATAATTTCAAAACATTCCATACCACAGCCCGTCAAAACAAAAACGGTATCTAGCGAAACCTTTCAGCTCTAAAAATCGTTGACCCTTTATCTTCTCTGTTCCAGCTCGCTCATTGGGCGAGAGACGAAATTTATGTCGCCGAGTAATCCGGACCCATTTGTATAGATAATTTTTATTATTGCCATCTCCCAGAGCCGGCCGCGGGACGATAACCGAACGAAAGAGTTCGTAATGACGATTTAAATAAGGAAGACGTATTCCTTTCGGCGGCCCGATAAGTTCGAATTTTTAGAAAGAATTTGAAAATGGAATTTGAAGTTTTTAAATTTAGGGCTGTTCGGTTTTTGGTTTTAGTCGATTTGATTTTTATTTAACTAATTATTGGGTACCTCTTGGTTCATAATTTAATGGTTTTCGTTGCGGGTATAGCTGTATTATTATAGGTGTATGTCGTAAGTAGACCATGGGTAAATTAGCATTGCAAGTGTTGTAGGTAAAAGTATTGTATTGTAGATATTTAATGTTACTAAAATTACGAAAGTTTTTAACATCAATGTATAGCAATATACCTAGTTAAGGCATATTTATATCCTATTGTGTATTCATTTCATTGGTTTTTCAGAATGTGTAATAATTTATAGTCCTCAATATTATTTCTTATAACCCTGCGGCGGACAACAAACTATGCGTGTAAACTATTTTTAACATGACCACACCGGGTTTATCTGCTCCTGGCTCTTATGTCCGTGTTATCTTGGCCAGTGCATTAGTCTTCGATAATACAACGATAAAAACAGATCGGCCGGCGCCACGCTCGATTCAGATTGTACTCATTCGATTTAAAAGAAAAAAAGAATCGATTCCACTCCGATAAAGATGTTATGGCTTGTTGTCGTAGTTAAGTGACTTAATTGTGGATTCCTATAATATGTATTTACGTGGAGCAATAAATTTCGACATTAAAAATGTTTTAATCGCATCTGTTCTCTATTTTATGTTTGAATTTGTAGCCAACTAGGGATTCCGATAACACTATAAAACTTAGGGAATAAATTAGCTACGTTCTGAGACAACCTGGTTATTTGTAGTGCGTTAAAGATAAATACTGAAGAGCTAACATTAGTAAATGTGCGTTCTCTATTGGTTAACGTGTAACTATAGGTCACTTCACTACCCTAACAAAATGGCGGTGTAATTTCCCTCCAAAATTAATAACCCGCATCGCTCGCGTCGTTTTTCATCAACCTCATTTTAGTGGGTTTATTATTTATCGTGTTTTCCTCGAAACATCATTTACATCGCTTTCATAACGCCGACGCACGTTGAAAGACTGAAAATTTTGTCTATTCGACAAAATAGTGCGATAACTGGTGCTAATGACGCCATCACGGGCGCCATTTTCTCGTAGCCATTTTGAATTTGTAACGTTTTGTTTGTCAAGTCGTGTTGTGTGTAATAGTATGAAAAGGTTAGGGCCCTACAAAATGGCTCGTGTACATCAGTTTTTGTTAAAAGGGCAAACTATTTTCCCTTTTACTCGGAGGGTATTATGCTGAAATCGGGTATCTTTATGGCTCGTAATAAATTTTGTGAACAAACAAACATCGATACAGTTTATGATTTACAAGACTGTGGACGTTAAAAACAATGCTTATTGAGCATTCCGAAAAAATAAATAACAATACGATCGCGGGTGGAGGTTGAGCGCCGAAAGCTGAATACAATCCCTTGCACAGTGGGCCGAAAGCGATCCAGATCTGGCTATCGGGATCTCAGTTTGTTCTCACATCATTACCCGCGCCGACGGCTACAAATTTACATCCAACACAATGGCTATCCACCATCGAGACATCATTAAGGTGATGCCGATAGCGCCAGCTGACGCACGGAACGAAAGCCCTACAGGGCAAACAAATTTATATCCAAAAACAACCTTACCAGGACTGAATTAAGTCCAAATCGTCGTGGTCGGATATGGCGTTTACGCAGCCGAGGCTTTCAGCCTATAATGACAGAACGTCATATAAGTTAGAATGGAGCGAGCGATTATGAGCGTAGGAATAAATGTTGTTAGAGTCGAATTTGAATCTTTAGTGGTGGGTTACGAGGCTGGGGGACGGTTTAGGAAAGGATCAGTTTGAGCCGAAGCCTGGGGCTATCGCGGCCGCACAATGGAACTTGTAATATGGGTGATTGCGGAAAAATTGATAATAAGAATTTTATACGCAAATCGTGAACTTTGTTTAATATTTTTGTTCTTTTTTACACTGTGTTATGAATGCTACTGATATGATACAGGTCGTTAATACAATCAGCGAAGCCCTTTACTATGCGTGCCCCAATACAAGAAAAAAAAACACAACTTTTTAAAAGTGACACTGGTGTAATACACGCCGTGTGATGCCATGGGAGGAAAACCATAGTCCGAATGCAAATAAATACCGCAGTACATTATTATCGTATGTAAAAGATAGTGCATCTGAGTTAGTGCGTATCAACTGGCGGTTTGCATACAATACGCGGTTCGTTACGCGACGCGATTGACGCGCGATGTGTCGCCACCCGTCGCGGTGACGCGATGACGCGCCGATGTCGCGACATCTCGGCCTAATTTGCTTCGTGCTTTATTCACCACCTGTTTTGATATGCAGTTTATGATTTCGAAGAAGTGAAATTATGGCGAAGTAGTATAAAGCTTGATCGACATGTCGCGTCTTTTGATGTCAGGTGTATAAAATACTAATGTAGGAAGAGCGTTACTTATGGCCGTATACTTAAATGCTTTTTTAATTTATGACTGCAGCTCATATTTGGACTAACTCGACCGGGGTAGTACCACCCTCTCATAGAAGAGCGGTATTTCGTAACATGAGTGATAGAGTCGAAAGCCCAAACCCCTCCACCTCTCTTCTCCTCTCACTGTCCCACTCAGGTTCGCAACGTGCGAGCGCTGCCTTTTGGTATTGCAAGCATTTATAGGCTACGGTAACTGCTTAACATCAGGCTGACCTTACGCTTATTTGTTACCTTAGTTGTTTAAAAAAGCAGCTCTCCAATTTGAGTTGCGCGACTTATACAAAATTCAAATTAAGACGAGGGTTCGAAATTTGGTTGATTTTGCTATTCTACTTTTTCTTTAAGTAAGTATGTGGACTAGGAATCTTATGTTTAGATGTATGATTTTTGACTATATTATCTTGAGTATCTTTAAATCCAAATCACGATTTGATGAAATTTTCTCGATAAAAAAAAATTATGAAATGAGCTCTAATTATTTACAATTTTCCTTGCTACCACGATGTTTTTACGATTTAGATCACGAAATTATTTCTAAAACATAGCAAATAATGATATCTAAACTACCCTTCAACCATATTTTAATTCATGAAGTAGTTTTTTTTTAATTCAAGAAAATGTGGTTTGGCGCTTACGTTGTTTATTTCCGAGCACGCGCACAATATCGCCATCTCACATTTTAAGTACTTGAACTAACCATGTCTCTCTCTAACTTTGTATTGTCAGTGTCCGCCCGGACTTGTTCGACGTCGGACCTGTGAAGGATTTTTTAAAAAATATTACGAAAAAATATTACGGTCGTGCCACATTACAGGTACAGTACAGTATTTACAGTCCGCCGACGCCTATGAAAAATAAATAAATATCCTTGGAAATTCTTTTACACATGACTACCTGATCCCAAACTAAGCACAGCTTGTACTATGGAAACCAGATAACTGATATTACTACATATACTACTTTTTGTTTGTAAATACAAACTAAATATACACTTAATTACACCTAGACTCGGGACATGCGGACATGTTCATGCACACAAATGCATGTCCTGGGCAGGAATCGAACCTACGACCTGCACTGCAGCGTGATTTTCGTTTGCTTTTCCTTGTCTTGTGTAATTTCTTTTCATCTCTTGTCATTTTGTGTCATCTCTTGTCATTTCGTAGTTATTCGTGTCATTTCTGTAAATACTCCCTATTTCGCTTACTGTTATATACTTGCAGCATGGTCTTGGGCCGACAGTGGGAATACATTGCTTGTCAAAACAATGGAGTCGCTTTATTGCGTTTGTTGTAGGTATGGATGGGCAAGTAATAAATATATCATACATCAATAAATTATCGTAAAAATAACATTACAGATATGGATAGGAAAATGTTTGTCCGTCCTATTCAATCTATTATATTATAAACGAAAGTAACTCTGTCTGTTACCTTTTCACGGCTAAACCGCTGAACCAATGTTGATGAATTTTGGTATGGAGATAGACTGGGTCTTGGCGGAGAACATAGGCTACTTTTTAGGGTTCCAAAGGGTGCTAACGGGACCCTATTACTAGGCCTACGCTGTCCGTCTGTCTGTCTGTCCGTCTGTCAGCGCGGGCTGTATCTCACGAACCGTAACAGGTAGAGAGTTGAAATTTTCACTGAATGTGTATTTCTGTTGCCGGTGCAGAACAAATACTAAAAATATAATAACATTTAAAAATAAATATCAAGTCTCAAACTTGATATTTTTGATGTGTTTATTCTACGGTGGTACGGAACCCTTTATGTGCGAGTCCGACGCCTTCAGATCTTATGAATGTTTTCTTGAAATAAATATAGTGTATTTTAAGTAATTAACTGGCCAACCCTCAGGTCCTACCTACCATGTTAGGATCTTTTTCGTTCTAGCGGGTGTAAACCGTGATTTAACGAGTTAATGTGATAATTTTTGTATTTAAATTATTCAATTCAATGTATTTGTTTCAGACATAGTCCAATATTGATTATTAAAATTATTATAATTTCACAATAAATATAAAACAATAAATAAAAGTTAAATTAAATTAAAAAAAAAAAAAAAATTTATTTTTCATGTTTTATCATTAAAATACAATATAATAATAACATAAATTAAAATAAAATACAATAAAATAAAAACCTACCCCTAATTAAACAAATACCGTCCGCGTGGGATACTGGCTGCATGTCCTCCCTGTATTCAAGCTGTTCCTGTTGTCAAGCGATTTTTTTGAGCAAGGAAAGACCCAGCCCTCTTGTCACCTGTGGCGGTAACCAGTCTAAGGGTGATTTTGATAGATAAAAAAATAAAGATAAAAAGATAAACAAAAAATAAATGCATGGTTAAATCAATAAAATTAATAAAAACTGAAAATTAAATTAAAAAATAAATTAAATATGGTAAAAAAAAATATTATGACACCGCTGATGACTTCATGATCGGCATCGAAGTTAAGTACCAAAGTATTCCTTTGCCTACGAAACATGAAAAAGATACTCTTATCCGGCAGTCAGTCACTGACACAGAGTATGTACATTTTTACCCGACTACGGTGGGCGGAGGGTTATGATTTTGACCGATATGTATGTATGTTCATCTGCTCCCGTATAACGTCCAAACTATTTTTATATCATAATAATTTGACTAATGAGATATCGTTGGACGCGTCTGGATCGTCCGCTGGTTATAGGCTATTATACGATCGAAATATTGTTATACGTATCTATCAGCATATTGTAGGTATCGTTTGTCTTCTTTTGACTTAATTTGTCTTCAGCAATAAAAACAACATAGAAATCCCATATAAAACGAAAAAAAAATATTTGAATATTTTCATCCATTTCATCTATTTTAAAAGGTGCACTGGGACATATTATTTTAATTGTACGAATTAAACAATATTGTTCCTTCAAAAAATAACTATACTATAGTCTACTCCATAGCTGTTCTGTCCTAGCTAAGCGAGAGGGATATATCCATCGGCAGCTCACGCGACGCTAGCCACACCCCGAAACTAAAATTCATTTTTTTCTTGTATCGTCTTAAACTGACGTCATTACTTGCGAAAGTTTAAAAAGCCGTTGTTTACCATTCACATTGTAATCACATATCGTTCCGCCAAATTTATTATGTTAATTATCATTTGTACTTATAATCTCCTATCACGATCATCTTGATACTTGTTTTAAAACAATACACATAATTACCGTTATTACTATCCGAATACCGCGATGGCTATCAAACGGAGAATGCAGAAACAACGAGATTGCGATGACGAAAACCCGGGAACAATCGACGAACATCGTATACGAATGCACACAGATAACCGAGACATGGCTACCGAACAAAAATAGCTGCGATAACGTTGCCGATCGCATCTGTAAACAATGGCACGGGTATCCACGCTCTCATTAGCTAGCCTTGTCGAGATACAGACGCGCGGGAAATTGTGCAATTCCGCGGGAATCCGTATCGGCCGTATCGATTCAGACGATTTGTAATCGATCGATTCGAGCGCTCGATTCGCGTTTTGTTTATATCGTTGGATGCACTATTTATTTGCTGTTTTTATTTATTAAATATCTCGCGATAAATCCCCGCAAATAGTTTAACGACGTATATTGGACGTAATACAAGCAAGTAGGTAATAAAATAAACAAGAGGCAAGAAAATGGAACCTATTTAAGTACTACTCTATGTTGCTATAGATAAATGGCATCGCGTTTTAAAAATAGAACGAATAAACTCGAGACACGTTAACAAATCGCCAACAAATTCCATACAAAACGCTTACATACAATAAATATCTTAGGGTGCGTTCTGTTCGTACAACGGATTATAAATCTTCTAAAACGCCGAGTGGACGTACTATTGTGAACATAAAGCGACCTAGCTGGCTTAGTAATAGAGTTGAATATATAACGGTTTAGGTTTAGGGTTGTCAACGATATTTCGCGGGCGCAATTAGGAGTGTCCATTTTGAATTTAGTGGAGAGATATGGCAAGAGAACGCATCGACGAAAATGACCAAATTTAGTTTCATTCATTTCATCTCATTCAGTGTCTTTTGTATTAATCTATACTCTAGATCGAAATATGATACCTACTCTACAAGTTGTGATCTTAGCTATATAATAAAGATTATGATCAAGTTCCGTTATAACGATACATCTCTAGCTATCGCTCCTAAAATGTGATAAATACTAATAAACTTTACAACTTTACCTTTGAATTGAGCGATATGTAAATTATTTTATATAGCAACACGTCATCATTTCGCGTGTTTTACTAGAAAATAGCATCACTATTTGCGCGGGCATTTTGACAGATGGTATCATGCACGCGTCCGCGTCCGCGCTGACCTGTCTTCGTTCGCATTTCGAATCGAAATTCGCGATCGTCGGGGCGATACGGCGCGAATGACAATAAACCGACAGCCGTGCGATTCGACGGCGATACGAGATGTGTGGCCACCCTTACTTTTTACATGATTATAGATTGTATTGTGTTATGATTAGGGCTACCAGATCTGGAGTACGATTTAGTTATGTATGTGGATAGGACGAGCTAAAGAGCTTGAACTAAAGATTGGGTTCCGTAGCAATACTGAACCAAAAAAATAACTACTTAGGTACTCACTTTAAAAATTAAATATCGCCAGACTTAGACCAACTGTATGGTCCCTAACTAAGCAACGCTTGGACTATGGCTACCGTACAATGGACTGGGGGTGATCGCAATGACACACAAACCAGAGCAAATTACGAAAAGGCGGTTTCTGTAATTTGCCTCTGGCGGGAGTTGAACCCGTAAATAGAATATGAATAGATATACACTCACTACCGTTCATAAATTCAGTATTTAGAAAACTCGCAGATAAGTTGCGATGCGCGATGTAAGGTGATCGATAGTCAACATCTTGATCAATCACCATTTAAAAATAAGATCTGCGCAGTTTCGTATTTCCTCATTCCAAGTTAAATTTTAATTTTTAAATCTTCGTCGCGATTTTTACATAGAAGATACGATTAACTAACAAAATTAATGGCTAATTAACAAAGATAAATATGAAATTAATGTATTTACTGATATGGTTTTGGTTTTAGTAAGTATATAGGGTGTTGGGTTAAACGACGGACGTATTCAAGCCCATAAGTAGTCATGCTTACCAACACGTAACAAAAGAAAAAAAAACTTAATAAAAATATTGCAAAAAGTTTTGAGTTTTGCAGGGTGGTAACCATTGATCATATTTTTGGTGGTAGCCCTTACGCTAGTGAGCCCATAAGCTATCTTATCAAAGGGAATTTACACGTGCAAATCACCCAAATCCATTTTCCCTTCATACTTTATTTTATTAATTCATTTTCCATTAATTCGTATTTTATTAAGACCGACCAAAAAATAAGGATGTTATAAGTTTGTAGTCTGTATTTTAGGTCTGTCTGTGGCATCATAGTTGCTGAACTGATGAACCCATTTCGACTAAGTTTTTTTTTTCCCCTCGTTTAATCTAACACGCTGTATAACAAAACTATGACTAATTCTAAAAGGATATGGTCGGTCAAAATTTGCATGTATTGACGCATTTTCGAACACAAAAGAACTTGTTCTAAATTATGTTAAATTTAACTTATTAAAAATATTTTAACTACATAATATCTTTAGTCTAATAATTTAATGATAAAATCTCGTCGATTCGTAAATAATTTTACCAAATATAGTAGGTAGACCCTACCCAATTTTTTTTTAAGAATCCGAATCAATAAATATATCCATCTTTATTTATTTTTAAGTAACTTACAACATCATTCTTTATTTTATTACGTACATAACGTAACTACAAAAAAATCAAAATCGTTTTTTTTTTCATAAACAGTGTCACAAAGTGATCCTTTATGGTATGTCAAAACGACGTAACGATATATTCAATATTTCACAAATTCCAAACAAACGAAATAGCATAAAAACCACGTTCAATAGAACCAGACAAACGGATTATGATAACCGCTAAATTAGTTTTAATTATAACCCTAACTGGTAGCAAGCAGTTAGGGCTATATGAACGTATGATTGCAAAATAATACATTTTTAACGTAGAATATTAGTTGTTTCACAATATCATAGAACCATATCGACGTAAAAGCTTTTGAGGTAGTACGATAGCAACAAACGTTTAGAAAAAAATTAAGGGCCACATTAACGTATGTAAACCGAATTTTGAAAAAATATTTATTGTGACCATGTAAGTACATACAAATAAATAATTCTTAATTTTGCAATGCTCTAATATTATATGAATATATCAATATACGTATTACTTTCGTTAATCGTATATTATCTCTATTAAAAAGCTGCCGAAGTTTGAAGATGCGAATTTTCCCTGTTTTTTCGCTCTGCTGTAAAATTGAGAAAATGTAGATACGTTCGTCTGACTCTTACACCGCGATATGCAAACCCTAATCTATTGCTGTATGTACACCCGTGTGTACAAACGTCTCTTGCGCCTCTCTCGCCACGAGAATTGACAACCCTAGTATTATGAATCGATATTTATTTCGGCGCGTCTCGGATTTTATCCGACCTGTTTTGTAGTTAAAATTGAATGGCTTGAATGCGATTAATGGCATATTATCCTGTAAGCGGCCGGTCCGGCGGGCTGCGGGTGAATTTAAAACGCATTTTGCAGTCGTTAGGAGGGTCGCCCGCTGTGGACGGACGCTTAATATGCACGATACCTTAAATGGCCGCGCTTCTGCTCATGACTCGTACTTACCTGGAAATAAGGAATTGGTTGTCAGATTTGTTGTTATTCAATAAATACAATCATACACACACACACACACATACGTCACGACTATTATCCCCATTCGAGGGTAGTCAGAGGCTTGAGTGGCCATACACCACCACATTGTGGAGGTATTAACCAACTCAAAGCCCACGTTTCACCAGATAGTCAGAACCCAACGTGACAGGTGGTGAACCTTGTCGCCGTGTATACAGGAACTGACTATTACCTAATCCCGAGGGATAGGTAGGTTTCCTCACGATGTTTTCCCTCACCGTCAGCGAACTGTAAACAAAAACAAATACAATCATATTTCCCTAAAGGGGTAAGCAGGTGTGGTACCTGAAGTTAGGATTGGGATTAGATTCCATCACGTGAGATAGGGATCAGTCACGGACCAGTGCATAAGAAGGCCTTTAATTTTAGATACCCATATTTTAAAAATTGAAAATTATTTTTCTCATTTGAAAATGGAGCTATAATGCTGCCATATTGATTCACTCACATATCATATCACATACAAACATGAACCCTGAAAACATATACAGGGTTATTGGTTAAACACTAACAACCTTGCAGGGGCGTATTACTGACATCAAAAACAACAACTTTGTTCTATGACTTTTTACAAAACAAAAAAAAATAATTACCAAAAATCACACTCTAAAATGTTTGAATTCATGTCAGTAATACGCCCCTGCAAGGTTGTTAGTGTTTTACCAATAACCCTGTATACTCCTTTTCTGGGAATATATTTTTTAACATATTTTTTAAAAGATTACCTAATCATTACCAATAATTATAAATGTCACACAGTCCCATAGGAATCATTCATCTTTGACTACCTCAGCACTATAGAAATACCAACATTAGTGGTATTGTCACTCATTATTAACTAAAACTTAAACCGCCATGACACACTTAATATCCACAAAGTATGCCACAGTGGGCCCATAACGCGATGCCATGCGTGCATGCATGTAGAGTCACGGAAGTGGAGGCAGATCCTTATCGCACTGTCGATATACGTGTTGTGTCACACACCACGCTATGGTTTATCGCTTCGAGATATTTCAGTCGTAAAATCAACTAACTTGATGTTACCGATCTGTCTATGACACTTGTGTTGTTTGAAACTCTACCAATATAGAGTTCTGACGTCAAATAGATGCGGATGGATACTGGCTACCGTACGGAGTCCCTGTTGGGAATATCATAACAATGCAATTATCTAATGCTAAGGCAGAGTTGGACAAAATTTAATTGCAATTAATTTATTACTAATTGCATGTGGTGTCACAATTAACAATTAATTTTGATTTGTTTGCAATCGCGAACAAATCACAATTAATTGCTAATTGTGACATCACCTGCAATTAGCAATTAATTAATCGCAATTAAAATTTGCCCAACTCTGTGCTAAGGTTATACGACGACATTAGACACTAAAACACCCAGTGTATACATCGAGTGTCTCTTGTGTTCACCACCGCGACACCTTGTTGCAGTTGTAGCGGCGGTGTCGATATACTGAGTGTCCAGTGTCTAGTGTATCCTTAGCATAAGAGTTTATTCATTCCAAAAAAGACGCACAGATTCGGGTATTCTAACCTGTGACCTCGAGTCTCCTAACAATTATCCATTGCGAAACCACTCGTCTCTAATATTATCTTCGTGACTTCTTCAATAGGGGCCATCCATAAATTACGTCACACGAATTTCATGATTTTTAGACCCCTCCCCTTGTCACAGCTGGTCACATTTGCGAGACACCCTCCTCCCTGTGTGATGTAACATATTTTTTACAATTTTCAGAAATTTTCAAAATTTATCGTTAACAATTCAAATTTTGGTTTTAATATTTAGATATATTAGATTTTTAAATGTGACGTCACAAAACTTTGAACCTCTCCCACCCCCTTGTCACACAATGTCACATTTCGTCGACCCCCTCCCCCCTTTACGTGTGACGTAATTTATGGATGGCCCCATATAAATCGTAAATTCTTGGCGGTCGACAATATGTTGTCAGCTATCTGTTAGCAGTCCTCTGACAACATGCTATATATTAAAAGACTCGAGGTCTGATATAACAGGAAGGTTTATAGCAATTAAAGTGGTAGAGAAATTAGTTTGAAGAGTAAAGTATATCAAATATACAATATAACTAATGTTAGTGTAAAACTAAAACGGAAACTATTCGCATATTAACATCCGAAATTCATTAAGGTTCCTTTGATGACAAGGAAAAATGAGCGATTCTTCAACGGTCTTTGGTACAAGCGCAAGCGATTTCTGCTCACATTATTGCCATGAGTCTGGATACCTGTACCTGGATTTTCTTATCGCTCGGACACACCTTGATAATCATTTTGTGATATATTGATTGCTTGCACGTAGTAATCGATCCAAACCAAGTATAGCTTGAAAGCTTTTAAAGCTAGTGAAGCAAAGCGGAGAGGTCGAGGAGTGGACTTGTGCGAGTCCAATAGTGGGCTTATTCCAGTCCACTACATCATCTTAAGAGCATCACCCCACTTCAGCCGTGCTAGTAACTTTTGAAACTAGCGAAGTGAAGCATTGAGTAGGCATCTTCTTTATCGTTACGCTCTTGGCGGTCGTGTTCGTCGTGGGAGTACCTAATTTTATTTAAATTATTAATCTGTCTATGTATTTTTGCGTACCCGTAGTAGGTACGCACTTTGCAGTATTTATCTCATTAAATAGGTGTTTCCCTATCATCCGTGAGGTATTTAAAGCCTCGGCTGAAAATCAGCGCTGTAGTTGACTGCAGTAATCCGAGCCGAGTCCTAGACACACGATTGTATTAACAGTTGGCTGTTTTTTTAATGTGTATTTTTATTGCTTATTGGTGGCGTCTTCATCAGGCGCATGCCTCGCGCGAGCACTCACTTTTGACGTCTGAACGCATAGACGTAATGTTATAATATGAGTGCTCGGGTGAGGCATGCGCGCCATATGGAAACATCTATTGAATGGCGGCGTCTTGATCAGGCGCATGCCTCGCGCGAGCACTCAGTTTTGACGTCAGAACGCATAGACGTAATGTCATAATATGAGTGCTCGGGTGAGGCATGCGCGCCATATGGACACATCTATTGGTTTCTTCTTCTACTATCAGGATTTGCTCGCCCTCATTAATTCAAGTCTGTTGGTGCTGACTCTAGTGTATTAATGTAAGAGATTAAAATAGGACTTTACCAGTCCGCTGCATTCTCTAGCCTCTCGTAACTTGTACCACTCGAGCTAACCACACGTCGGCTATCACCCGCCCAGAGCAAGGTTGTTCGTACGGTACGTTACGGTGCTCGCGTGCCCGTTATCACGTATTATCGTGCCATCGCGACGCGTCACGCGAGTGTCAAGTGCGTGACGCGAATGTGCCGCGTGTCAACGCACCGCTCGAAGCTTTTACATACACCGTATGAAATATGATTATTGTTTTCGAACTTTATTAAGTTCTCGGAAAGATAATTTTTGTTGTTTTAAAAAGTTTGATGCAATGACGTATGATTAGGATGATGTTAAGCAATATTAATTTTCGACTTGCTGACGCGGTGAACTTCGTACCTACCACCTAAAAATAATAAGTAATACAAAGCGACAATTCCCATACAAAATTACCAATATAGATTTTTTGGAGTTTTCGGCTCCTTTGGGTTCTTCCTAATGTTCTTTTCCTAAACCACCCCATAATGAGGCGAACAAAACAAAGAAAGAATCATGCAAATCGGTCCAGCCGTTCTCGAGTTTTTGCGAGATTAACGCACGGCATTTTTATAGATTTGAGAAATAGTGCTTTGGTAGTGGTGTTTGGGCTTCCGGCTCTCTCACTCATCGACCAAACGCAGCTGTAAAACCTACTGTACGCCGATCGTCTGTGAGAGGGTGACAATTGGCTACAGCTTGGCTCTATCGCCAATAAAATCGTCGTTCGTTCGCTCAATCTGTACTATGTCCAATAGAAAACTGTGACGTCACCGTTTAATACAGTAATTACGCTATGAACCTGTTCATTATCAAGCAGATAAGACTAGTGGGCGCGCCCCGGCCCGCCTGTAAATATCGTGCGGACGATATGAAACGCATACTTAATTAGATGACCTGTTTTGTTTGGAAGTATATAAAAATGTTGGAATAAAATTATACACTGTCAGAATTTAATACTAGTCTTTTTTATGGGACTGAGGTGGCAAACAAGCGTACGGGGCGCCTGATGTTAAGCAGTTACCGTAGCCTACAGATGCTTGCAATACCAAAGGCTCGCACATTGCCGACCTGAATGCGGAGTGGAAGAAGGGGGGGATTGGGCTTCCGGCTCTCTCACTCATCGTACGAAACGCAGGGTCGTATCGTACTACGGTCGAGCCGGCCCGTATACTGCAGTCGATTGAGTACAGCTTGGCTTTAGCTGGCTTTGAGGCGCTCATAGCTAGCTGCAATCACTGTTCGGTATACGATCGGAGGTTAAGCAACGCTTAGCAAGGTCAGGCAGAGATGGGTGACCATTAACTGGCATTTGACCTGAGCGTCTCCGTGCTTCGGAGGGCACGTAAAAAGTTGGTCCCGGTTGTGACACTAGGTTTATATTCTTCGGTGGAACCCTTTATACCAGTCTACCTGTCCGCCTCCACTACACCATGAAGGCGGGGGACGTTGCTGAGTACATCCGTATGAAGAGCAATGTCTCATTGAGAGTACAGCTGTTGGGCTCGAGGCACAGCCAGTTGCAAGGCGTTTGTGGTCTTGGTCCCCACTGAAAAGCTGTCTACTTTCATGCAGGAAGTGCTGGCTGAAAAGTGTGGTGTTCAGGCGTTTCCGGGGGAGGCTGACGTCACCAACACCATCAAATTAGTTTAAGTTATATAACGTCACGACTTTTATCCCCATTCGGGGGTAGTCAGAGGCTTGAGTGGCCATACACCACCACATTGTGGAGGTATTAAGCTCAAAGCCCACGTTTCACCAGATAGTCAGAACCCAACGTGACAGGTGGTGAACCTTGTCGCCGTGTATACAGGAACTGACTATTACCTAATCCCGAGGGATAGGTAGGTTTCCTCACGATGTTTTCCCTCACCGTAAGTTAAAGCGTTTAAGTTATATGTTAATTAAGTTATATGTATGTTAGTCTGTAAGGTATATGGTATGGGCTTATGTGCCTGAAAATAAATGAATTATTATTATTATTATTTATGTGCGAGTCCGACACGCACTTGGCTGGTTTTTTTATTTTCATTCAAGCACATTCAAATATTCTTTAATTTAGTCTTTATTTCATAAAGCTAGGTCAGGTACTTTTGAAGATATTGAAGATTTTCTAACCGACCCGTTTTCTTTGCGGTCCAGTGTATTTTGGACAGTCCCATGTGTCCCTCTTTCTTGGTAATGTCTTTGTATAATGGTTCAATCAATCAGATGAAACCGCTTAAACCCCATAGCAGTAAATTGTGAACACGACACGAACAAGCCACAGATACGCAAATCTAGCAGAGGGTCTGGCTAGCTAGCCGCGACGTCCTGTCCTGACAATGCCTAGATCTGTATCTGGGCACCCACGCGCCCTTTGTACACCCTGTATAGTTCAGGTTAATTCAGCAGCCTGTAGTTTATTATTCCCTGGTAAGCAGTGGTAGCCGATTGGTTAAGCACGCGTCTTGCGGGCTTAAGGTCCTGGGTTCAAACCCTGGCTCACACCTCTGGATTTTTCGAAATCTATGTGTGAATCATAACTTTAATATGATTATCACTTGCTTGCGGTGAAGGAAAACATCGTGAGGAAACCTGCATGTCTTTAGACATGTGAAATCCACCAACCCGCACTGGGCCAGCGTGGTGGATTATGGCCTGAATCCCCCTCGCATTGAGGGAGTTAGTCCCCAGCAGTGGGACGTTAAAAGGGCTAAATTATTATTATTATTAAGTGAATAGGTCTGGGAACAACCACCTCATGTCCTTTAGATGCAATACCAATGCATGCGCAAATTTTATATTTTTGGTAAAACCAAGCGGTAGACTACAGCTCATATACGAGCTGGCGCGATCGGGGTAGTACCACCCTCTCACAGAAGATCGGCATAAAGTAGCTATTACAGATGCGTTTCGTACGATGAGTGAGAGAGCCGAAAGCCCAAACCTCTCTCTCCCTCCCTCCGTCCCACTCCCCTTCAGGTCGGCAATGTGCGAGCAATGCCATTGGTATTGCAAGCATTCTATAGGCTACGGGCTACGCTAACTGCTTAACATCAGACAGGCCGTACGCTTGTTTGCCGTCTCAGTACTATAAAATGCAAACTTATAAATTAAATTGATGCGTCTAGATGCACTCATGACATTATGTCTATGCGTACATACCTCTACCTACATAAAAGCTCTTCGCCCACTCAATCAGCTATTTTTAACAAGTGTAAGATTGAGTGTGTGATGGGCCAGCGAGTGTCGGCTATCGGCGGCTAAAAGCCCCGTATCTAAGGCATCTGAGCGCTGGAGCGGCCGAACACATGTTGTTGATAAGCAGCGGGCGCCCGCGCACGAGAGAATAATCTAAGCTATGCTTGTTGAGCGTAGGAATTTCTGTGAGGCATATTTAAGCTTCTAGAAATGGTTTTGAACTGAGTTGAGTTTGAAGTTTGAGTTTGAAATGAGTTTGCAGGTCTACTTTGTTCCGAACAGTGCATGTCATTTCTAAAAACTTCATTAAAAGATTGTTAGTAAATTTAATTATAGGTGCATTATGTTTTTACAGATGCTTCCAACACTGGATTGGCAGCCTCTTGTGGTAATATGACAGCTAGTGAAGCTAGTCAGAAGATATAATTTCTCTTCATATCAATTTATTCGAATTAAGAGCATTTTCTGGTCTCAAGCGTTTAGCCATTTTTTTTAAAGATTATGATGTGTTACTTAGAATAGATAAATATGACAGCAGTGTCATATATTAATAGGCAAGGTGGGATTCAGTATATCCACCTGCATAATATAACTAAACTATTGTTAGTTAGAAGTTCCTTGCCAAGGTAATATCGGCCTGATAGGTATTTGGAAGATGTTGAAGTACCTAAACAGAATTCATGATTGTTCTTCCTACAACGATAATCTACCATCTGCTCCCCATCATAATACTATCTTCGAAACCTTCACGTAACATCCAACAATAACTTTCCGCAATCTGATATCTAAATCTCTGTATATGACAAAGCAACAAATTTCCACACTACGACCTGCGCGTGGGCAGAATCGCGGGCATCGCGAGCCGAGCGGGGCCGAGGAGAGCCGACACGAGCCGAGCGCGCCGGGACCTATCGCCGCCTATGTCCTGCGCTATCTGGGTGACGTGGGTGGCCGATCTATCTGACATGCCAAGTTGAAGGGAGCGTGGATTTGACGGTCCAATGGCAGGCTTGATAACTTGCAAATTTATTCAAGACCTAAGAAGTGAATAAAGCGCCTGTTTGAGAATTAGATATTCTATGGGAAAACTGTCAAAACGGCATATTTTTTTGGTGGATAAAAGTTTTCTGATGATTCAGAACAGGCCCCAAAACTACCTACCTATTTGTACTGGAAAATGGATTTGGTTTTGCATTAGCGCCCCTAATTTTCATGCGTGGTTCATTCATAGGGCAGCTCGTATGGTAGACCAGTGGGAGCATCTGAAAGCGACGACGATGGTGGTGGCCGATAGGCTCACTGCACCACCCCTGGTTCCAGTTGGAATTCCATCGTAGTAAATTTTCTCTTATGGATGTTATTGGGATCGCCCTAGTCCATTAAGTCCACTATCTAAACGGTACTTGGTCGCAAGCAAGAAAACTCTCATTTTTTTGGTCCAGCGATCCTTCATTGGCTTTTTAGTCGGTCCATGGTTCGGATAAACAGACAGACAGATAGATATCGCTCGCTGGAGTGGCTAATCGATTCGCAGGCGTCCCTTATCGCGCGGGTAAATATAAAACTGAATGCGGTCTTATCGCGAGATTTCGGTGCGCGCGTTTCCGTTGTGATGACGGTACGATAATAATTAAGAGATGTTTTACACTCGGGTTTGATGCCTTTGGCTGATTATCAGTTGTAGCTTTACGCATAAAATATACTTAAAGAATATAAAGCTACTTTTTTTGTTTGATAGCTAAAATATGGAAATTTTAATAACATTTCATGTATTTTTAAGATTAAAAATATATTTTCGTCAACGCCATTTCGTTAACTGTCAGAGGGCCTACTCTGTTTCAAACGAAAACGAAATTTCGGACGAAATTCGCGTATTTCCTACTACGTTTCTCATTGATTCCGACATTTCTTACGAACGAAAATTGTTTGACGTCTTCGTCGTCGTCGAATCTAAACGTCAAACAATTTTCGTTTGTAAGAAATGTCGGAAACAATGAGAAACGTAGTAGGAAATACGCGAATTTCGTCCGAAATTTCGTTTTCGTTTGAAACAGAGTAGGCCCTCTGACAGTTAACGAAATGGCGTTGAAATACATGTACCCCTTCAGCAGGGCTAGCATACGCGCCATGACAAGACTTTTGTCACGAATTATGTCGCACCGTGTTGCTCCCTCCTAATGCATAGGAGAGAAGGAGACAACCTCTATTTACCGAGCTATTTTTCTTGTGACGTCCAGCTGGAGGATACACCGATAGAAGATTTAACTTTAACGTTTTTCTTCGAGTTAAGAGTTCGTTCAAAACTACATGCAATAGCCGTTGTGCTTTTACGTATTGGTACAATATCGTATCGTATGGAGCAGTGGACCCGCGCCCAACATAGTGCAGCCGCAAACAAATCAAACCTCGCCTTTTTCTTAATATCGCTCATATCTCCTTGAAGAATTTATTGCCTAATTACTGGCCTTTATTGTTCTGTATTACTTATAAAACCGGTTCGGGGTTTATTGAAACAGATAACTTGATATTTTAATGGTAATGGGTAGACAGTGATGAGAAAAGGATTGGGCTTAAGTGCGCTGATTACAGAGATATGGCGTGTGTGTGGATCAGTTTTTTTAGGTTCGCGATTTCATGGGTTTAGTCAGACGGGTTGGTAAGGCCAGCATTGAGACCTTTGGAGCTTAAAAGGCCACATGGCAGTTCTGCAATGTCAATTATTTTTTTATGATTTTCCAGTAGACTCCATAGTATCGCGTAAAATGTGTGACTATTTTAGGGAGATTTCAGATAAAAACAAAAAATATTTGCTTTTGCAGGATAGTTATGTGGCGTTTTCAGCCCCCAGAATCTTTAGCACACATTTCACGCCATTCTTCTATAGTTACATTTCCAACATAAACTGAGCTCTCTTTGTTATTGACACCCACAATTAAAAGAACCCAGGATAAAAATGTACATAAAAATATAATTATATTAGTAAGTACTGGTAGCAGTGGTAGCCGATTGGTTAAGCACGCGTCTTGCGGGCTTAAGGTCCTGGGTTCAAAACCTGGCTCACACCTCTGGATTTTTCGAAATATATGTGTGAATCATAACTTTAATATGATTATCACTTGCTTGCGGTGAAGGAAAACAGCGTGAGGAAACCTGCATGTCTTTAGACATGTGAAATCCACCAACCCGCACTGGGCCAGCGTGGTGGATTATGGCCTGAATCCCCCTCGCATTGAGGGGAGGCCCGTGCCCAGCAGTGGGACGTTAAAAGGGCTAAATTATTATAATTATATTAGTAAGTACTATACTCCATTTATTATAGCATTAGACAGAAGTAAAAAAAGGTTATTTTTAGTGTCCACTTTGTAACAAAAGTACAAATAACATGTTACAGTTATGATTGACGTCGAATTTATTATAATCTATTTATATACCAGCTTGTCACACCTAACTGTAATTATTTATATTATAAAATAAATTGTCTTTCATTTAAATATTATCATTTCAGTCAAATTTAAAATTAAGTGTCAATGCTAAAAACCTAAAAGAAGCAGGGGTGAACAATACCGGGATTGTGTTTCGTTCCACTATAATCCTAACAAATCTAAAATGTTACCTAATCCGTTCAGAGGTTATGACAGCAGGGTATTTATAATTTTGTCGGATTATGTTGTCTATGAAATTGACGTAAATAAATTTCTGTAAGTGTTTGTCATTGATTCATTCACCATCATTTATTTTTTCATTATTTTTTTGTTGTCAGTTTAAAATGAGTGATACGATGTTATTATAAATAAAACATAGTATAAAAAGTACTTTTATTTTGGTTATCGAAGTAATTAGCATTGTTTTATGTGAAAACAATTTTAATGTAACCACTCTAAATAAAAGTTGTTTTGACTTTGAAATAAAATGTTTTGGATCCCTGCTTCTACGAGCCTCTTATTTCTAATGTTATAATAAATGGGGTATAGCTGATTCCACGACTTCGTAAAAAAATTGTTTATGTTTGCTAAAATAAAAGTAGCTTAAGTTACTCCTTATGACATCAGCTATCTGCCGTGAAAGTCCCGTCCAAATCAGCCCAACCGTTTCGGAGATTAGCCGGAACGAACAGACAGACAAAAATGATTATTTTTGGTTTCAAGTACCGTATACTATTTCATATGTATTTGGTAAAAAGCTGTTATGCTGACATTACAAATAGATACTTCCGTTTAATATATGTATTTGTAAAGTTAAGTGCAAACCCTTATAATTTCTTTTATCGTCTCATAGAACGCAATTAAGATTTATTTTCTTTTTAACATTTCGCGCAGATATAGCTCCCAGCATCCTGGCGTTGCAGATAGCGATACTGTTTAATTAGCCGGCTTATCTTACCGATGCTGTTAGCAAGTGTCTGGACGACATTAATGCACTATTAATAACTTATAAACGATCTAGTCATGAATGGTGAATCACTTCCCTTCATTCATATGGCTAGAAATATTTGAATTACGTGATACAATCAGTATTTAAAAAACCGATATTATGTGATTGTTTTAAAGTCCTTACCAATATTATGTCTATTCTAACGATACCTCAGTGTTGTGTACTTGCTGGTTGGTTTATTGTTTTATTTAGTTTTTTGGGTAGCCAGTTAATATTTAAACAGAGTATGAGGAGGCTTTGGCTGAAAATCAGCGCTGGAGGAGACTCCGCTCCTCTCCGGCATATGCTGAGCCAAATGCTTTTCGGCACAGCTCACACTGAAATTAATTTTGCTCGTTGTATACCTTCTGTCTATATGCCTATCTAATCTAATTTTCTATGTGATGTTCCTTTTTTTTGTGCTGTGTTGAATAAACATTTTTCATTTCATTTTCATTTTTCAATATATTAAGATTCATTGACTGTTTATACGGGAGGTAAATTTTGGTGTGGTTAAAATAAAAAAAAATAATGAAATGTAACGTCACGACTTTTATCCCCATTCGGGGGTAGTCAGAGGCTTGAGTGGCCATGCACCACCACATTGTGGAGGTATTAACCAACTCAAAGCCCACGTTTCACCAGATAGTCAGAACCCAACGTGACAGGTGGTGAACCTTGTCGCCGTGTATACAGGAACTGACTATTACCTAATCCCGAGGGATAGGTAGGTTTCCTCACGATGTTTTCCCTCACCGTCAGGTCACCGAGTGGTTAAAATAATTCAGAACAATAAGCTTATGTATCTACTTCCAGTACTTACTTACATTCAAATCACTTCAAAACCACCTACATCACATAGCACAACTTAAACACCATAAAACCATCGCAAAAGAAACAAAACCAACATATAAAAGTTTATGTTGGCCCGTTAATATTTGCAGACGGGTCGACAAGGCATATGTGGTGCAAAATAAACGAATGTCGGGCGTGCGGCGGCGTGATAAGGCGCCGCCCGCCCAGTGATGTATAGAGCGATAGCTGCCGCTGGGCGGGGAGATAACACCTGGGCGGATTGCCCGCTCAGCCTTGTGGAACCAAGTCTTTAAAAGATATATGGGGCTTTATTAAAAATTGATGGTTTACGCAAACATAAGGAACATAAACTTAATTTGAGATATTTTGGTCTGAGTAGTATTAACACTTTTTCAAGAGCTTATAACACAACTGGCTTTAACGGTTCTGCCCGCGTGGAATAAATAAATAAATATCGTCAGACTTACACAACAACTGTATGGTCCCAAACTAAGCCACGCGTACTATTGGGGACTGGGGGTGATCCCAGTTACACCCAGACCAGGGCAAATTACGAAAAGGCCGTTTCCGAAATTTGCCTCTGGTGGGAATCGAACCCGATGCATTGAGCCGAGTGGCCAACGCTCAAACCACTGCGCCAAGTGGTCGTCAAGGTCATAGTAGAATGAATGCGTGAAGTAGCCTATCTCCGGCCCAATCCGCCATTGTCTCAGGGTTGTCACTTTTAGCTAAATTTTAATTCAGTGCCTAGAAATAAAGGAAAGTAAATAAAAAATAATAATCAATACTATACCTACAATACTGAGAAATCGGCATGACTAAACGTAAACAAAGCATTAGCGGCATATCAATAGACAGATCAAAAATACCTAGGTAATACATTCTAGTGGGAAAGTAGGCCTGCCTACTTCGTCTGTCTGATAGTAAACTACCTAATACAACAAAAAAATAAGTGGGTATCTCACTCATCATCAAGTAAAAATTATAGGTAAGTATGCTAGAATAAGTGACTTGCTTACCTTTCCTGTTCAGTAGGTAATCTGAACAGAGACCAATCAATATTTTGGTTTGAGTGTGCGTGCGCGACGCATAGATACGCATGGCGCACACATACAAGCCGCGCGCGGTGCGTTTCTATGAAGATAACTTACTACCCATTTTTTCTACTATGTCAAGGTCAAATATGCAGTATGTTATTCCAAGGCATGATCTACGTCGTTACCAAAATTTATTCAAGTCTGCTCAGCCGTTTTGCATGATGCTCAGTCAAACTTATAAACAAATACACTTTCTTATTCATATTAAAAGGACACAAGAATAGAATCAGTGGATTTTTCGTGCCTCAGAGATACATAGACAAGATACAATATACAAATATTTACCTTCTATTAATTCTTACATTTTAATAGTCGAGACACATTTATTACATCCGTATCTATAAAAAAAGTCATTACTATTGCTAAAGTAAATTCTATGCAAAAAACCTGTCTGATTATGCCAATTTATCATATTATGTGGAAAGTGTCAAAACGGGATTGTGATTTTGTTGTATGTGTTGAGTATCTACTCAATATCTATCTAGATATTGGTCTTAAGGTACACATACTAACTACAGTATTGTCGTCCCTTCCACAGTTAAACAATTATAGAGAGGGACCCACCACTCACCCTCGGAATTGTCAACCTCCAATATTATAAACCAAATGAATTGATCGATAATAGAAGCCAACAAGACCTAACTCCCTGTCAGTCGAGAGTATGTATGAGTCATTGTCCCTAACAATTAGCAATTCTCCGCAGACAAAGCGAATCCTAAATAAATTCGACACGTGTTTCGCCTCTAAACGAGGCATCCTCAGGAAAGCTGGACTACGACTGAGCC
The DNA here is from genome assembly GCA_947859195.1 of Drymonia ruficornis. Lineage (NCBI taxonomy): Eukaryota > Metazoa > Arthropoda > Insecta > Lepidoptera > Notodontidae > Drymonia > Drymonia ruficornis. The sequence goes on from OX401905.1 coordinate 1,747,543, forward strand.
AAGAGTCGACTGAGTCGTAGTCCAGCTTTCCTGAGGATGCCTCGTTTAGAGGCGAAACACGTGTCGAATTTATTTAGGATTCGCTTTGTCTGCGGAGAATTGATAATTGTTAGGGTCCATGACTCATGACAGACATACTCTCGACTGACAGGGAGTTAGGTCTTGTTGGCTTCTTCTATTATCGATCAATTCATTTGGTTTATAATATTGGAGGTTGACAATTCCGAGGGTGAGTGGTGGGTCCCTCTCTATAATTGTTTAACAATGGATTTCCGCAAAGTTACGCCTGATTCCATCAATTACCTTCCACAGTTGTTTAGCATGAACAACACTGCTGTAAAATATTAGTTTAGTCCACAGAGTAAAGACTAAACATGGTTTAGTCGCAATTTATAGATAATAGAATTAGCATAATTTATCCTATTTTTTTACCGGAAAGCGTAGCGTGGGTAGGCCTCCCACAAGGTGGACCGACGACCTGGTGAAGGTCGCGGGAATCCGCTGGATGCGGGCAGCGCAAGACCGGTCATTGTGGCGAACCTTGGGGGAGGCCTATGTCCAGCAGTGGACGTCTTTCGGCTGAGATGATGATGATGATGATGATCCTATTCTATCCTATTCTTCCTACTAATATTATAAATGCGAAAGTTTGTGTGTGTGAATATACAAACATTCACACACACAAACGTATCTCCATAGCTACTGAACCGATTTTAATGAAATTGGAAACGTAAATAGTGTGGGCTCTGGAAGAAGACAAAGGCTAATCATACCTATCAATTTCAACCCCTAAGATGGTTAAATAGGGGATGAAAGTTTGTATGGAGGTTCATCATTCTCGAAGTTAGAATTATGAAAATTTGTGATTAGGTGTTTTTGAAAAATAAAAAATAGTAATTTCAGCGTTTTTGAAACTTCAATCCCTAAATTAAATAGGGGATGAAAGTTTGTATGAAAGTTAATCATTTTTGAAGTTAATAGGTATTTGGTTTCTTTATATAAAAATAATTACAGGGTTTATGAAAATTCAACCCCTCAGGTGGTAAAATAGGGGATAAAAGTTTGTATGGGATTTCGTCATTTTTGAAGTTAGAATTAAGAATGAAAATTGGTGTTAGCTGTCTTCTTAAAAATACAAGTTGGTTTTGGGATAAGTGATATACGGTATACGGGATCCGGGATCATGGATTATGGGATCCGGGATGCGGGATCAAGGATTATGGGATCCGGGATGCGGAAATACGGAATCTGGCAAACGGGATCCAAAAAACGGGTTGCGGTGTCCGGGATCCGGGATCAGAGAACCGGGAAACGGGATCAGGGATACGGGATCCGGAATGAATGATTATGGGATCCGGGATCCGGGATCAATGATTATGATTATGGATTCCGGAATACGGGATCCGGGATTCGGAAAACAGGATACGGGATCCGGGAAACGAGATCCAGGAAACGGGATCCAGGATACGGGATCTAGGATATCTGGGATATGGGATCCGGCAAACTGGATCTGGGATCCGCCAAACGGGATTGAATACGATTTTTTAAAATTTAAATTTTGCGCCGTTGAAGTCGCGGGCAAAAGCTTAATAAGTTTGTGTGTCTGTATGTGTGAATGTTTGTTACCACGTATCTCCATAACTATTGAACCAATTTTAATGAAATTTGAAACTTAGATAGTGTAGGCACTGGAATAAGACAGACTAAACTTACACATCAATTTCCACGCGGGCGAAGCCGCGGGCACAGCTAGTACTTAAATAAATGTGAAAGTAACTCTATCTGTCTGTTTGTTACGTTTACACGACTAAACCACTGAATCAATTTTGATGAATTTTGGTATAGAGATAGGCAGGACCTTGGAGAAGAACATAGGCTACTTTTTGTTGCGAAAATAATTCTTGAAGAGGGGATGAAAGTTTGAAAGGGAGATCAATAATTTCTTAAGTTTTTTTATTTATTTAATTAGTATGGAGATATATGAAAGCTTAAAAAATAATGGCTACTATGATAATGGGTAATAATGCAAATTCTACGCAGACGACGGGCACCGGCTGGATATTAATAAAAATACTACACTATAAATTTGCATTAAATTGCATAAATATGCAATTGCTCCGCTATATTTGGAAGACCGGATCTTTATAATAGGTACGATGGCTAATACGATAAGAGGTCGAACTATGTTTAATAATGTGTTGGAATAGCTCGCATTATGGATTTAGAATAAAATCTTGCCATTTTTAATGTGTAATTCGTGTAGAGATAAAATGCAAGCATAATAAATACATGGCAAAAAAATTAAATTGTTATATTATACAACTTTGTTCTTTACTACTAAGGAGCACCGCTGACATGCTACTTTTTGCATCGGCGATCGGAAATTTCGCGACTGTATCGATGCTGCATCGCGATTTGGCGACTCTCGTTTGGACGCAGCGACGTCTCCGATGCTAAATGCGACTAAATCGCTCATCGCTGATGCAAAAAGTAGCGTGTGTGCGGTGGCCCTAATGTGGCAAGCAAGCGTATGGCCTGCCTGATGTTAAGCAGTAACCGTAGCCTATAGATGCTTGCAATCAAAGGCATCATAGGTGCTCGCACGTTGCCAACCTGAAGGGGAGTGCGGGACGAAGAAAGGGCGGGGGGAAGGATTGGGCTTTTCCACTGGACACCGTTGTTCCTTAACTTTCAGGTCTGTTAAATTTTCACTTAAGGACGGAAGGTATCACACAAAAACAATCGTTCTAAATATTCGCCTTTTGGTTTAACTGTAAAGTGGGAGTAGGCATGCACAGCTTTCTAGGCTAGTTCTTTTTTTTATTTAATAGATGTGTCCATATGGCGCGCATGCCTCACCCGAGCACTCATATTATGACATTACGTCTGTGCGTTCCAACGTCAAAGTGAGTGCTCGCGCGAGGCATGCGCCTGATGAAGACGCCGCCATTGAAACACCAAATTAAGTTTTTTTTTTTACTTTCGCTTGACTTATTTTTTATTTATTTATTCACAATGTGTTAAGTTGCTGTTTGGAAATGTATACAATTATTCTTTAGCTACGTCCAGATGTGTCACATGCCGCGCGAGGCAAATTGCCTCACGAAGTTTGACTTGCCTCGCGCGAGGCAAATGCGCGTCCTGCCTCACCTGAGCGCTGTCATTTGCCTCACCTAGTTTGGCATAGACACCAGACAGAACGATGTCAAACATGTCAAACTGATTGTTCGGCTATACCTTTCTGTGTCTAGTGTCAGTTGCCTCGCCATTTGCCTCGCGCGGCATGCGACTGAGGCAAACGTCGTGCTTCGCGAGGCATGTGGGTGAGCAGCCTCGCGCGGCATGTGTATGTTGTAGACACGTCTTTTTTCTTCTGAAAAGAGTACCCATTGAGTCTCTTGCCGGCTCTTCTCAATGGAAGCAACATTACGAACCGGTAGTAACGCTAAAATATTTTCGCTAATTTGACGATTTATAAGTGCTATTTATAGCTTACGTGATTTTTTTTTTACTTTGACCTTGCTTCCGGCTCTGTCATTCATCGTGCGGAACGCAGCTGTAATAGCTACTTTATGCCAAGAATCTGTGAGAGAGTGGTACTACCCCGGTCGAGCCATCCCATAGAGCTGCAGTTAACTGACTACAGTTTGACTCTACCACGAATAAACAACGACCAACCCACCACCTGATGCAACTTTTCCAATGATGACATTGATTGATGCTAATTCTATTATCATAGAATAACTATTAAACTAAATAAAATAATAATAATAATATCCTGGGACATTTTTACACACGGTTACCTGATCCCAAACTAAGCAGAGCTTGTACTATGGAAACCAGATAACTGGTATTACTACATATACTACTTTTTTATTTGTAAATACATACTTAATATACATATACACCCAGACTCAGGACATACAGACATGTTCATGCACACAAATGTATGTCCCGGGTGGGAATCGAACCTACGACCTGCAGCGTGAAAGGCGCCATCACGCCAACCACGCCAACGGGCTCGTCGTATAAATTTACATTATTATCATCCTAAAAAAAAAAAATGCAACCGGGTGGATCCCATAGGATGGAAAGCGGCGCCGACGCAGGCCTAGGAAGAGATGGCGCGACGATCTTGACGCCTTCGAGAAGAACTGGCAAGGAGTCGCTGAGGATAGACATCGGTGGAAATGAATGGGGGAGACCTTTGCCCAGCAGTGGGACGAAATAGGTTATTAAAAAAACATTCTGTCTTAGAATGTTTTTTTAATAACCTATTATACTACCTATAGGAAACAATAGTTTGCAATACAAGATGTGTAAATGCGAAACTATGCTTAGGGGCACATTTTAGCTAAATAAGTTACCTTCTTTCATTGCAATGACTAAACTTGTGCTCAGCGCATCACTACATGCAGCGTTTACACATAATTTCCTTATTTCTAAAGTTAAAAATACCTATGAATACACATGAAGGCATATTGGCGTACGCCAAAAAAATTACGACAGCATAATGGTTTTTGTAGTTCCTAGTAGTCTTTTTAGTATGTTTTACTAAAAGTTTTGTATTTACAGCAAATGTTGTATAAATGCGAGACATTACATATAATATTTGCTGTCAATACAAAACGTTTAGTAAAAAATATTAAAAACCCTACTAGGAATTACAAGAACCATTTTGCTGTCGTATAATTTTTCTCAGTATATATTCAACTGTACATAATAAAATTCCAGACATACCTATTTTGGTGCGATTATTGAAACCAAAGGAAGTAAAAAAAATGTGCGTGAGTGATAAATGTTATATCAAATTGTGTATTGGTTAGAAATTATTGTACATGGGGCTCTATTAGTAAGCACCTATTAAATAAAAGAACAAAGATCCTACCTTCCATAAGAATGCAGTCACAATTTTTTTTCTAATTTCTTATCTCGTTTATAATAATATTCTCCGCACAGCACTGACTTGCTAATAAAGAAATATAAGTGCAAGCGACCACACTCCCGCGACTTATTAGCAAAAGAACCAGTTTGCCGTGAAATGTCATTTTGACGTAACGATTAAAGGCTCCCACACACCAAATGCGTTACGTGTCGGACGCGTGCGGATGCGTGACGCTTACAGTTTCATACATTACAACTGGTGCGTGCGCAGGTCATGTCACGTCACGCATTTGGTGTGGCCCGGCCTTTAAAGTATTTATAACGAAAGTATTGGAATAATACTTGAAGTTACCCGCCACAACATTCTGCGTGTTTCATCATCATCATCTTCATCTCAGCCGAAAGACGTCCACAGCCGGACATAGGCCTCCCCCAAGGTTCGCCACAATGACCGGTCTTGCGCTGCCCGCTTCCAGCGGATTCCGTGTTTACTGCGTGTAATTTCTTCTTCGTAAAATCTTGGAGGTCGGCATGTTTTCGGCCAGAGGACTGCTAACAGGGCCGACAACATATCAACTGCCAAGAATTTACGATTTATAATCTTCTATCTATACATATAAAATTCAAAGTCCTGACTGACTGATATATCAATGCACAGCCTAAACCACTGGTCCTAGAGACATGAAATTTGCAGGGTGTGTTCTTTGTGAAGTGTAGGTATCCACTAAGAAAGGGATTTCGAAATTCCACCCCTAAGGGTGTAAAAAGAGGATGAAAGTTTTTTGTTAGTTTGAATTCTGTGCGGACGAAGTCGCGGGCAGACGCTAGTTAAGAATGCACGAGGATAATAATAGACTAATGGTTTGCAATTGACAATTGTTAAGAAACTCGAGGTCCTGGTCTATGTCCATTGTACTACTGCACCAAGCCAACTAGGAACTCGGATGTAATGCGGCTTCCCCGCCCGCATACCGCCCGCACTCGCCACACCTCCCGCACACCGCCACTGCCTTTTGTGCGGATGACGTCACATTCGACAGGTTCCTAGTTGGCTTGGTGCAGTAGTATGTATCTCTTTTTGTATGTTCCACGCGAAGCATGTATGTATATGTCGCAGGCAAATTGTATGATTCCGCATTTTACATATGGCGTCGTCCGTTTACTAACGCTCGCTGTTTTGTAATATGCGGAAGGCAAAATGTAAAATACCTTGTCATTATATAACAGAGTTGCAAAAAAACAGGCAATTTAAATTGTTTAAAACGTGTTTAAATCATTGTTTACAACATTTATTTAAATCAGAACGAATAAATCACCGTGTTTAAAACATGTTTTAAATGATTAAAACAAGTTTTAAACACGGTGTTTAAAACAAGGTGATTTTTGCGTAACAACCCTATTATATAATATGCCGAAACATTTGATGGACAGTTCATACGCCGTTTACAAATTGCCGCGGCAAATTGAAGTATTTAGTTCTATTTTTTACCACCCGCGTCGCTGCTGGTCAAAACAAGCAAAATGGCGTCGAATAGTGAATGAACGCTAAAGTGTCCATGGAATCTGGTACTCGAAGGACTATTAAAAGTATAAATTCGCAATTTGAGTTACCAGCATAATCCTATATCCTATATCTGAATAAGGATAGACGATGGCACGCGTGAGCGAGCGAAGCGAGCTCGGGAATCTGGGCACTCGACTTGGCTGGGTTAGGTTCGAAGGGAATGACGGGGGTTAGCGAGCGAGTTAGGTCGTGTTAAGTTACTGGTGACCCTGAACGCAGAAATAGGAGCCCCGTTGACTTCATCATGGACTGTTTTCCATGATGGTCACCCTAAAATTACAATCAATGTCGAAAATATAACGATTGAACGAGTTACCAATTTGCCTTCGGCATATTACAAAACAGCGAGTGTTAGTAAACGGACGACGCCGTATGTAAAATGCGGAATCATACGAATTGCCTGCGACATATATATTGTATATTGTTGGCATTTTGGCGGTTGATAAACGGAGAACTGATAGGTATTTAAATCACACACAGATTTTCGTCTCACGACTCGCAGCTTATCTATAAAAGCACTCACAGTTATCTGCGCGGGCGCAATCTCACATATTACGCACCTATATCTTTTTGTAAAGGCGGCTGTGCATGGTACAACTTGAGATAAAAATAACTGACATTAAAAATAAAAAATAATACTTTGATATCGATAAAAAATACATGGGTTTTTTTTGTATAGAAAATACATTTGTTTCAATGACGCATTTTTAATTGTGTAGTAGATACTTATTTTTGGATATGTACATCTATAAAGAAATTATAACATAAGTATATTTTCGTCCCTATTGGGGTAATACGTTGTATCTAGCAATTATTAAAAATATATACCAACTTACTTATTTGTATAAAGGCATTTGTATTTCATAGTGATTTAATTAAATCTTACACGGGTAACCATATACCACCATTAACAAGGAAACTGAAATGAGGTCAAATAATCATAATCAGGTACCTATTTAATGTTTAATAAGGTGATTTGGAATACCCAGTACCATACCATAACTCATATGTTTTTTCCTGAATAGCTGTAAGTATTTTATCTGTTCTGTGGTAAGTATTATAGAAATTATAGTAAGCCACCTAAAAAAAAAAATACACCTATTATAGAAATTAAAGTACGTATATGCTAAAAAAATAATATGTATTATTAAGATTTCAAGATTTTATTTTCAAAGATTTTCAAAGATTTCAAGATTCAATTTCAAAGATTTCAAGATTTTATTGATGGTAGAGCCAAACTATAGCCAATTACTTCAATGACTGCAGCACATAATATGGGCTGGCTCGACCGGGGTAGTACCCTCACACGTTTCGTACGATGAGTGAGAGAACCAGAAGCGTCCCACTCCCCTTCCTGTCGGCAACATGCAAACTTTGGTAGTGCAAGCATCTATAGGCTAAGGTAACCTTGATTGCCACCTTAGTAAAAAAAATGAAATCACTAATGTTTTATCAAAAGCTCAGTTTGTATCAATATCGTGTACCCACGCCTTTATAATGGCGAAGTGATTCATTCGTCTCACAGTTATCAATGTTTTAAGTCTATCCCATGATAATGTGTATGGGGCACGAAATTAATGCCGCGGCGTTAGCCCACTATCGCGTTAGATAGGCCCTTTAATGTCCCACAGCTGGACATGGCCTTTTCGTAATTTGCCGTGGTTTGGGTGTCACTGGGATAGCCTCCAGTCCATTGTATGGTAGCCATAGAGCAATCGTTGCTTAGTTTGTGGCCATACGGTTAATAATATGCTGGGACAGTTTTGTACACACGGTTACCTGATCCCAAACTAAGGAGAGCTTGTACTATGGAAACCAGATAACTGATATTACTACATATACTACTTTTTTATTTGTAAATACATACTTAATATACATATGCACCCAGACTCCGGACATACAGACATGTTCATGCACACAAATGCATGTCCCGGGTAGGAATCGAACCTACGACCTGCAGCGTGAAAAGCGCCTCCGCGCCAACCACGCTCACGGGCCCGTCGACAGTTGGTGTATAAGTCTAGCGATATTTATTTAATTAACTAGCTGTGCCGCTTCGCCCGCGTGGAAATTGATGTGTAAGATTAGCCTATGTCTTATTTTAGAGCCTACACTATCTACGTTTCAAATTTCATTAAAATCGGTTTAGTAGTTATGGAGATACGTGGGTATCAAACATTCACACACACACTTTTGCATTTATAATAGGTATTAGTAGGATAGTAGATTAATGAATATTAGTAGGATTGGATAGGATTTCTCTCAGTTCCTTAAAAAGTAACAAAGCTTCGTAATAATGCAAATCGAAGCAACAAAACAGTAGCGTCGCAACAATCTTATCGCACGTAGGGAACGTTTGCGGAACATTCGCGCGACAATCCCGGGACGTTAGACACACGAACTAACATAACAGTTTAATTAGAAGTGCATCTAAAGCGTATTAGTTGCAAGGCTGGTCGGGACTCGGTGTGGTACCGGGCAGAAGAGGACAGCGGGTGTTCATTACAGGAGTTTCATGTTTATTTTTGAGGTGGTCTGGCGATATGTAACGTCACGACTTTTATACCCATTCGGGGGTAGTCAGAGGTTTGAGTGGCCATACACCACCACATTGTGGAGGTATTAAGCGAACTCAAAGCCCACGTTTCACCAGATAGTCAGAACCCAACGTGACAGGTGGTGAACCTTGTCGCCGTGTATACAGGAACTGACTATTACCTAATCCCGAGGGATAGGTAGGTTTCCTCACGATGTTTTTCCCTCACCGTTAGCGAACTGTAAATTATGCACATAGATGAAAATTCATCCATTGGTGCATGCCCCACCGGGGATCGAACCTGGGACCTTCTGATTGCTAGCCCAACCTGTTTACCCCTAGGCTACAATAAGATAATAAGATACGATAATAAGACACTATTAATAAAAATAGCTAAAAATCTAAAGTCCACTTGTTTTTAAGGGTTCAGTAAGTTCCATAAGTTTTCACGATTGAAATAGCTACGGAGCCCTACAATACGCATAGCCCGACACGCACTTAGTAAATTTTTTGTAATAGAAAAAAATATAACTTCATTATTTTTTGTAACTCGCAACGCTAACTAAGTTCTGAATCGGTCTATTTAGGCAATTTACTGTTTACATTGTTTGATTTGAGAATTTTTCCATGAAATTTATTATTTTTAGCACCAGCCGCGCGGTGGGAATGTCCTAGCCTGATACAACTCGCTACCGCTTATAACTTGTACCGTTCAAACTTAGCGAAACTTTTGGCGGTTGGTATTGGATCTTGGGAAGTTGTGCCGTATCTCCAAACGTATCATTGTCGATGCCTGGAACACCCTCTATATAGCTGCACGGATACAATGCAACACTCTGTATCACGCCTTTATGCTAACTACGTGGGACTTAGATATCTGGTTATGTTAATTACCATAGACATAATCGTACGGCGTACGGCTCGCCTGGTGTTAAGCAGTTACCGTTGCTTATAGATGCTTCCAATACCAAAGGTATTGCTCGCACGGTGGCAACCTGAAGGGGTGTGGGACGAAGGAAAGGGAAGGGGGGGGGTTGGGCTTCCGGCTGTCTCACTCATCGTATGAAACGCAGCTGTAATAGCTGCTTTACGCGAATTACGTGAGAGAGTGATACTACCCCGGTCAATCCAGAAACTGCCTGAAAATTTCTATAAATCATCATCTATAGCATCTATAGGCTATGGTAACTGCTTAACATCGGGCGGGCCATACGCTTATGTGACACCGCAGTCCTAAAAAAAAATATTGGCGGAAAGAGTATGGATACTAGTCCCTTTCCCAATTTAGTAGCAGAACATTAAAAAGCAGCATTACTTATCAAAACCTTAACCCTGGCTAATGTATCATAGCTGGGCACCGTTTATCTTAGCAGTTAAGTCTTATCCGACGCAACGGGGATGAAAAATGTTGAACAGTTTAGAGTGCAGTTTAAAATTTTATAGTTTGGAGATCTCGGCGTATCGCGATGCGATGCACTGTAGCAGCGGGAACTTTTGCTTTGTGTAGCGGGCTTGGGGTTGCCAGTGGATGGGATAATATAAGGTATACCATACTGGTGGAAATAAACTACAACAAACAGTTTATAAAATAAAATAAAAAAATCAACAAAACAAACACGACTGCCCTGCCAAAAAACGAACTAAAAAGTATAACACAAGTGCACTGTCGTTGCAGTCGAGGAACCGTTCTGTGGAACACTATTTAATCTAAGAGGTCACTCCTGTTTTGGGCAGTCGTGTAAATAAATAAATATCGCCAGACTTACACACCACCTGTATGGTCCCAAACTAAGCAACCTTTACTATAGCTATCATACAATGGTATGGAGGCGATCCCAGTGACACCCAGACCAGGGCGAATTACGAAAAGGTCGCTTCCGAAATTTGCATGGTGGGAATCGAACCCGCAACCACCCGATGCAGTGAGCCGAGCAGCCAAAAAGCCGAGAGTAAAATGTATTGTAAGTATATTTGCATCTATTAAAACAGAGATCAAATAAATTTGACACATAGTTTTAGAGATAAAATATTATGTGACTTTAAGTCTTGCCAATAGCGGAAGCAGGAGATTTGTTCAGTCGACTTAATGCTATATCGCACGAGGGGACCAGTGGTCGCGCAACCAGTCGCTCCACCAACAAAATGTATATAGAGCTGTATGGAGGGTAGGTATCGCACCTGGTGTCCGCTTGGTGGCACAACCATGGTTGCCTCGTGTGGTATCGCACTTAGGCTTAAATATATTTTTTGTGTTGGTATTTTGTAAGTTTTTCGTCGTTAGAGCTGGCAACAAGATACTGTGCTCTGATATATTCAGAGCGATAGCGAGTTGCGAACTTGGATACTTCGGATTTCGGTGAATTGTTGTGAGTTTTAAAGTAAATAAGGCATTTTCGTAGCCGGCTCCACTATCTAGAATCTAGATGCTACAAGAACTATTTTCATTTTTAGGGTTCCGTACCCAAAGGGTGCCAACGGGACCCTATTACTAAGCCTACGCTGTCCGTCTGTCCGCCTGTCTGTCTGTCTGTCTGTCTGTCAGCAGGCTGTATCTCACGAACCGTAATATCTAGAGACTTGAAATTTTCGCAGAATGTGCATTTGTGCATGTGCATCTGTTGCCGCTACAACAACGAATACTAAAAATAAAAAAAGTTTAAAATAAAGGGGGTCCCCATACAAAAACGTAATACATATTTTTAACTTATTTGTTTTATGGTCGGTTTCCGTACAAAAGACTTCAACGTGTCACTCTAAATATCACCACTTTGTACGACCTTTATGTACGAGTCCGACACGCACTTGGCCGGTTTTTCTAAGGTTACTTTACGGCAGTGGTTTGACAAGACAACACCACAATTATTCCGAGCTGCGGTCTCAAAAGTGGAAATAGCCCTAATGATTCCCAACCTCCGGTAGCAGACGGCACTAGACGAAGAAGGTTACTTTCGAATTCCTACTGTCTACTACTTACATATTATTAACGAAGGCAAACAAGCGTACGGCCCGCCTGATGTAAAGCAGTTACCGTAGTACAGATGCTCGCACGTTGCCGATCTGGAGGGAAGTGGGATAGAGGGAAGGGAGGTTTGGGCTTCCGGCTCTCGGTGTTGTAAAACTGGTAGAAAGATAGTTTATTTTAGCTTTTGAAGTGACAACTTCTTTAGCGGTGTCCTGATCGAAAAATTCGACAGATTGCGCAGGGCGCTTGCGCGAATAAAATGCGACAGATTCGTAGCGACAGGTCACGTGTCTTGGGATGGGTAAAAAGTATATAGTTCATAATTTCGCTTTCAACGTCAACGTCTTATTAGCGCCTAAGTGAATTGATCTGGGCGAGTGCTCTATGGGGCGTCGGTTCGAATCCTATGATTACTATACTTTCGAATTTAATACAACATGTTAAGAAAACCCTGTCCGTCCCGAAAACGTATTGTTGGGTATCGAGATTAGATTCTATTTTTGAAAAAAAAAACATGAATATTTAATTTATTTTATTTTATTTGGTCATGTGACTGGGAAACCTAAATAGCGGTTTCGGCTCGTACAGGGTTTTTTAACATATTGTATATTATTAATTATTTAATTCTTATTATTTTTTATTTTAATTTGTATTATTTAATATGATTATTTAACAACAAAAAAACGGCCCGGTTGTTTTTTTACATTTTTTTCCTAACCATTCCAAAATATTTAAAAATGCACAACGTTAATGTTCAAGTTTTCACTTCTGCCGGCACTCCCGGAGTGCAACCTGGCCGTTTTTCTTGTAGTATTTAGTAGTTATGTGTCTTTGAAACATAATGCTTTAAACTACTCACCCTCTTATGGTACGATTTACGAGTACTACATCGAATAAGTTTTTAATAGCTGCTATTATATAAAAGGTAATAACTTACCGGGGTTTATTCGGTCGTAAACCGTCTCGGTATGATCGTTATTGGCGCTGGTTAAGTAAACACGGCAATACCGACCGCTCGTTATGGATAACGATAGGTATACGCAATAAGTGCCATTTGATGGTGCGCGATGTAGGCGGATTTTGTCGATGTTAAAACGAATTTAAATTAGAGGAACGTCGTGAAGAAATCTATATGTTTACCTTTTTTATGAGACTACGGTGGTGAATAAGCGTAGCCTATAGATGCTTGCAATCCCAAAGACATCGCAGGTTCCCGACCTGAAGGGAAGTCGGACAGAGGGCGAGGAAGGGGGGTTGGGCCTCCGGCCCTCTCACTCATCGTAAGAAAGGCAGCTGTAATAGCTACTTTATGCCGATCTTCTGTGAGAGGTTGGTACTACATCGGTCGAGCCAGCTCATATTTGAGCTGCAGTCAATTAGCTACAACTTGGCTCTACTGCCACCAAATTATATTAATTAAATAACATTCCACATACGTCGATTATATAAGAATAGTATGGAACGGGTGCTGAACATAAATAAATAAAAGCATCCGTAATGCAACCGTTACTAAGAGCCAGTTTTAGTTTTAAAACTCATATTTCGTTATTTATATTCGCAATACACCATAAAATAGCAAATAGCTCGAATGTATCATTTTAATGGACGTTATCTCATATTATCATCTTGATATCACAGCATCAGACGTTTAATGGTACCTATATCATCTCTAAATTTAAGTGTTCCCGGTCTGCAAAATGAGATTAACTTTATCTTATGTTTCAAGGGATGTTTTCACTCCGTCTGACGTCACTAGTTTCAATATGTATTTTTTATTTAGAAAACCAACATTGTAGGAATGCGGTCGGAGATTTTATATAGATAGGTAAGTACAACTAATGTCACCATCATCATCTTAGTCGAAAGACGTCCACTGCTGGACATAGGCCTCCCCCAAGGTTCGCCGCAATGACCGGTCTTGCGCTGCCCGCATCCAGCGGATTCCCGCGACCTTCACCAGGTCGTCGGTCCACCTTGTGGGAGGCAACACACGCTACGCTTTCAGGTGTGGGGCCGCCACTCGAGAACTCTTCGGCCCATCGGCCATCCGTTCTACGAGCAATGTGCATTGCGTAAATCATACACAATAAAAAAAATTGCGTGTAAACAGACTGTATGTTACGAACTTGTTTAAATCACTTCATCATTCCCTTCTAGTGTTGTGTAACTCATACAAGAGTCACTTCAAATGTCTTGACAAAATGTCCCATCACCTCAAAATAATATTTTGTACCACCAATATTTTGTATTCATTTGTCTGTGACAAATGAATGAAGTGAGCTGCGAATGTGAAGCCAGTAGACGGGCCCGTTAGCGTGGTTGGCGCGGAGGCGCCCTTCACGCTGCAGGTCGTAGGTTCGATTCCTACCCAGGACATGCATTTGTGTGCATGAACATGTCTGTATATCCGGAGTCTGGGTGTATATGTATATTAAGTATGTATTTGCAAATAAAAAAATAGTATATGTAGTAATATCAGTTATCTGGTTTCCATAGTACAAGCTCTGCTTAGTTTGGGATCAGGTAACCGTGTGTACAAAAATGTCCCAGGATATTATTATTAGTCTTACGACTGTCACGAACGTGAACGATGAGACAATGTCCCACCTCATCATCCAGAATTAGTTACTCATACAAACTTACCAAAATTGCTTATCCTACCCAACACTATTCCCTACTCCCTTTCGACCCCAAATTTTAACCCTGTATACGTCCCGTAACCCACTTCACTATTTACCCTGTACATACATTACGCCCAACATCTCCACAGATAACGCTGAATTTAACACAGTTCCGATCGGCCAACAAATTTACGAGATCTCCTGCCCAGCATCAGACATTCTGAAAGTTCCACCGGCCAGGGCACAATGGCGTCGGAAGTAACCGCCACTAACAGCGTCGTTACGGCCGCTAACGCCCGTTAACAGCCGTTAACGTACGTTATCAGCGATACAGGGCGGGCGGAAGACCACCTGAGGCTAACGCCCCGCCAGCCCTAATGCATCCGCACTTATTTATTCACAAGTAACGCTCCCCGATATGTTTCCTGAGATTGTAATCTGCGGGACTCTGCTGGGCGGGCGGGTTCCGTAATATTGTTTTTCAGGATTTTAAATGTGTTGTTAACGTTTATTTGCACGTGTTTCCAACGCGGACGTATCGCTCTAAAGTGGGGTGTCTTTAATTAAATTTCATGAGATGGTTATTGTTAATGCACATATTCAATCCCTTTGAACGTTAACGCGGGCGGAATAAATATTGAAGTACTTATCTGTTTATCCTAGGTATTTTTCAGAAAGGACAAATTTTAACAAAATAAAAATCTTATAACGTTATGGGCAAAAGCAACCACGCAATGGATCCCAAACAACGAGAAACGACAACGCGGCAGGCCCAGGAAAAGATGGCGGGATGAGCTGGACTCCTACTTGACGGATTGGTCCCGGGTAGCCATAGACCGGAGCAAGTGGAAAACGGGAGGGGAGGCCTTTGCCCTGCAGTGGGACAGTACAGGCTAGAAATGAAATGAAATGAAAAATCTTAACACAACTTTTTAAGTGAAATTAAATAATTAAAGTAAATGAACTTATAGGTACCTAACGAAGGTTAATGGTTTTAATATAATAACTTATATGATTGTTAAGATAGTCCAACAGTGTTTCTCTTAATCTCTTAAGGTTCTGTGTGAACGGACCATAAATAATTATAATAAAAAATACCAAAAGCACAGATAAAAAATCCTATCAGACGCCATTAGCTACGTTGCCCACCTGCGTCGATATATATTCAATTAGATACGCTGGGCGGGCGGCGATAGCATCGTAGGGCGGGC
The DNA here is from genome assembly GCA_947859195.1 of Drymonia ruficornis. NCBI lineage: Eukaryota > Metazoa > Arthropoda > Insecta > Lepidoptera > Notodontidae > Drymonia > Drymonia ruficornis. The sequence goes on from OX401905.1 coordinate 1,763,321, forward strand.
GGGCGCGCCGATAGTGGGACACCTTTACTTTTCTGTTAATTGTCTAAATAAAGGCTCGGTTTACTTTTTCAATTGTGAGAAAACTTTCAGCTTTAATACTGAGAAAGTAGTATAGGTACTTGGTTGATTCTAAAGTTGTTTTTTATTAGAAACTTAATCTTTATCTAAGTACCAATTTGCAGATTACCCCGTTATTAAACTGAAAACAGTTAAATATTTTGTCCATTTAGGTCGCATAGGTTAGTTTCCTCTGTCGAGAACTTTTTTGCGAATATATTTGAAACTACTGTCTTATAAAAACATCCACTAAAAATAAAACGACGACAACCACGACTACGACTGTAGCCTAGGGGTGAACAGGTTGGGCTAGCAATCAGAAGGTCCCAGGTTCGATCCCCGGTGGGGCATGCACCAATGGACGAATTTTCATCTATGTGCATAATTTGCAGTTCGCTGACGGTGAGGGAAAACATCGTGAGGAAACCTACCTATCCCTCGGGATTAGGTAATAGTCAGTTCCTGTATCCACGGCGACAAGGTTCACCACCTGTCACGTTGGGTTCTGACTATCTGGTGAAACGTGGGCTTTGAGTTGGTTATTACCTCCACAATGTGGTGGTGTATGGCCACTCAAGCCTCTGACTACCCCCGAATGGGGAAAAAGTCGTGACGTTACATTTTTCATTTTTTTTTAAATAATACTATTCCAGTCATAATTATCATAGTTTTTTTGTCTAGAATAGGTATTAGCATTGTGAATTAAGTCGACCACTAAAAGGTACATCAGTTACCTACTCCCCGTATATCGAATGTGGCAATTGATACATACATTTAACATTTACTTACAAACAAAAACACATCTCTTACAAATTGCGTACAGCCGTCTTTAAATTTGCATTGCACACCGATTAAAATGGATTCCTATGTAAAATCGCGATAGGGACATCACTAGACGGGCGCATCACTAGACGGGTACATCACTAGCGGCTCGTGTACCTGTCAATTATGCTGTTAAGTGTTCACTTAGGCGAGTTGTTTATAATAGTGATAAGAATTGTTTTAAAAACATAAAATTAGTGCAAAAATGAAATGAAATGTAACGTCACGACTTTTATCCCCATTCGGGGGTAGTCAGAGGCTTGAGTGGCCATACACCACCACATTGTGGAGGTATTAACCAACTCAAAGCCCACGTTTCACCAGATAGTCAGAACCCAACGTGACAGGTGGTGAACCGTGTCGCCGTGTATACAGGAACTGACTATTACCTAATCCCGAGGGATAGGTAGGTTTCCTCACGATGTTTTCCCTCACCGTCAGCGAACTAGAAATTAGCGCAGTTAGGAATAAAACATGTCTATTGGTAACAAAGACTTTACCAAAAAGAGAGACATGTGACTGTACTGTCCAAAATAGTGTGTCCTACAAAACCGAGTCCATGGACACAGTACGACTCTACGTTCACGTCGCTCGCGGAAAATAACGTTGTAAGCATATCGGTATTGCCAATATGACACATCTTCCGGTGAATAAGGGCCACGCAGACATGCTACTTTAGCATCGGCGATCGGCGTTTTTGCGACTGTATCGATGCTGCGTCGCGTTTGGGCGACTCGCTACAGTCTCTCTCGCTCTACAGTCGCAAAATCGCTGATCGCGGATGCTAAAAGTAGCATGTCTGCGGTGGCCCTAATGCCTTCTTATGCGAGTTGATGATGTATGAATCTCGCTGCATGTAGTGGTGTACAGTCAGCAACATAAGTCCCTGAACATTCCCAATTTTTCAAATCGGTAATACTCTTTATTTTACAAACGTTGGTGACCATTGTTAAAACACATTAGCAATATTTCAACATTTTATTTAGATGAAGAAAAAATATTGATTTTATGCAAAACAAAAGTGTACAAGCGATTTGAAAAACTGAGAATGTTCCGCGACTTATGTTGCTGACCCTACTAAGCACAAGGTTCGTGCCAAGTTACTATATCGCTTAAATTAATACATCAATGATTGGCACTTAAGTTCTATAAGTATCTAACTGCCTGTTAAATCTTTATATAGAAGGTATTTTCCATAGAAATTGCATCTTACTCGAAAGAAGGTTAAGTTTAAAGTTTGTCTTTATAATCGTCGCGAACGAGAGGCGCCGTGACTTTGAAAGTGAATTAACGATTAGGGAACCTAATTGGTTTTTTAAACAATTTAAATAAAAACATAATCCCAAAATTCACTGTCATTGTACAAAAGAATAAAGGTACGTATTTATTATTTTTCGTAAGGGCCTCCGCAGACTTGCTACTTTTAGCATCGGCGATCGGCGATTTTGATGCTGCGTCTCGCTCGTTCGCGCTCGAAGAAACGCGACGCAACATCGATACGTCACAAAATCGCCGGTCGCCGATGCTAAAAGTAGCAAGTCTGCGGAGGTCCTTACTGCTGCGAGACCATGCAAACCGGGCCTCGAGTCTGCTAACATTTAACCACTGGATAATCACTGGTATCTAATATTATCTTCGTGAATTCTTCCAGAGCCATCCTCATGTCAAATTTCCTCAGTTTTTTTATGTTACTAAGGTGGCAAACAAGCGTACGGCCCGCCTGATGTTAAGCAGTTACCGTAGCCTATAGATGCTTGCAATACCAAAGGCATTGCTCGCACGTTGCCGACCTGAAAACGAAGGGTTGAATTTCCGGCTTGATCACTCATCGTACGAAATCCAGCTGTAACAGCTACTTTACGCCGATCTTCTTTGAGATGGTGGTACTACCCCGAGCCAGTCCATATATGAGCTGCAGTCAATTAGCTGCAGCTTAGTTCTGCCATCAATAAAGTTCACAAAACACTTGCAAATCTCAGCAAAAAGCTCTATCCGACTGCGTTGGCTTATCGGCGCGATAAAAACTGTGCACTACCACTGTGATGTGTGGCGTTGGCTGTGCAAACGCCGTTACTGCGTTACTAAATAAATCGTTAGCGCCGCGTGAGAACTCGGAGAGATACGGCACGTAAGCGGACAGATGTAGAGTTCTGGATGCGGCCGTTACGAAATGTAACGATATTGAATCGTATTTAATTTTGAGAACGTGGATTAGAAAGCATTTTTTGTGGATGACGCGTCAAAAGAACACCATGGATAATTCAGCAGGCACTCGTGTTTGTGGCCTAATTTATTTGGTGTGTCCAGATGCATCGTATGCCTCACCCGAGCACGCATGTTATGATATTTTGTCTATGCGTTCCGTCTTCAAAACTGAGTGCTCGGGTGCGGCATGCGCCTGATGTAAACGTAGCCATTTAAATGACGAAAATATGTGTTCATTCGTGTAGATATTCTTCTTCAATCATGATAATAGAAACGTCAAAGTAACTGAGTTATCCCTAATTATAAATGCGAAATTAATTATGTTATGTGGATTTTTTCCCACAAGGATTGGGGATGAACTTAAGTAGGCATCCCCTAGTATTAGTTCGTTTTCGCCAATTTTTAGGGCACACCTATAATTAAAGCTTAAGCAAGTACCTTTTACTTAGCAGGTTTTGGATTTATCTAAGGGCTATATCGCACGAGGACACCAGTGGTAGCGCAACTAGTCGCTCCAACAACGAAATGTATAGAGCTGTGTGGAGGATATCGCATCTAGTGTCCGCTTGGTAGCGCAACCAATTCGGTATCGGCTACCGAATCACCCGCTGGTGCCGCTACCATGATTTTCTCGTGCGATATCGCGCTAAGTGACAGTGAAGTATACAATTGGTCACATCCAGCGCAGCTACACCCGCGTACAACCTAAAACAGTCTCGAGTGTACAAACAAACTAACCTCGGAATTATTAGTGTTTTTCGTATTGTAAAGGTCGTCAAATACGACATTATGTGGACGTTTATATTGTTTGGTTGGTACACGCTGCTGAGACACGATTGCACAACACAATAATAAACGAAACGACTGACCTGATGTATCGTATACCTACAGAATACATTTTACATGTTCTATAAGATATATCATACAAACAATTTATTAACGGTGGTAGAGCCAAGCCTGGCTCGACCGGGGTTACCACCCTCTCACAGAAGATCGGCGTAAAGTAGTTATTAGAGCTGCGTTTCGTGCGATGAGTGAGTTAGCCGGAAGCCCAACCCCCCTCTCTTTCTCTCCCACTCCCCTTCAGGGAGGCAACATGCGAGCGATGCCTTTGGCATTGCATCTATAGGCTACGGCTGGGGGAGATCCCAGTGACACCCAGACTAGGACAAGGCGCGTTTCTGAAATAGGCCTCTGACGGGCGTCGAACCCGCAACCTCCCGATGCAGTGAGCCGAGCGGCCTACGCTCGAACCACTGCGCCAAGCGGTCCCCAAACAAAAGAAGCTATTGTTTTTTTTTCGGTGACATAATTCCTCCATTAAGTTTTTACCGTTGTTTTGTAAACCTATAGCAATAAAATCCCCTGGTACCAACCCAATAATAGATTGTTAGCGCGATATCGCACGAGGCAACCATGGTTGCGCCACCAGTCGGTGATTCGGTATCGTACGCCGAATTGGTTGCACTACCAAGCGGACACCAGGTAGGCTAAGTAGGCCCAGCACAGCGGATATACACAGCGGATTCTCGACAAATTCTAGATGTATTTATAGCTTAATAAAGATAATTGTCTATGCATTCAGCTCGCAGGTTTGCGGGGGCGGAACACCCACCCTTAGCTAATAAATCCTTTCCTATAATATTCCTCTGCCAATCAACATCCGACCATATTACCCATTCATGAAATCCAAATTCAATTATTTGATACTTTGCAGTTATATCATTTTGAATTGGTAGTTCAAAACTTAGACGACCATTGAAGTATATTTCATGCTTTATATGAGTAGGTAATAGCTACGTCCAGATGTGTCACATGCCGCGCGAGGCAAATTGCCTCACGAAGTTTGACTTGCCTCGCGCGAGGCAAATGCGCGTCCTGCCTCACCTGAGCGCTGTCATTTGCCTCGCCTAGTTTGGCATAATTATCAGACAGAACGATGTCAAACGTGTCAAACTGATTGCTCGGCTATACGTTTATCTGTCTAGTGTCAGTTGCCTCGCCATTTGCCTCGCGCGGCATGCGACTGAGGCAAACGTCGTGTTTCACGAGGCATGTGGGTGAGCAGCCTCGCGCGGCATGCGTATGTTGTAGACACGTCTATTGGGTTGTTTTTAGGTTGTGTTTGAATGTAATGTTTAGTTGCAGCAGATTACATTGTTTTCGAATTGAGATGTGAGCAGAGATGGGAGTTTCTAATAAGTATTCAGAGTCCGTTCGATCGCTGATCTGTCTATATGAGTTTATTATTAACTAGCTGTAACCGCGACTTCGTCCGCGTAGAAATTAAAATTTTAAAAAAATCGGATCTCTGATCCCGGATCCCGGATCTCGGATTCCGTATCGCGGATCCCGTTTCCCGATTTTATCGGATCCCGGATCCCGTTTGCTGGATCCCGTAGCCCGAATATCCCGGGTCTCGTATCGCGTATCACAAAAAATATAGCCTATGTTACTCAGGGATAATGTAGCATTATAATGGTGAAAGAATTTTTCAAATCGGACCAGTAGTTTCGGAGCCTATTCAATACAAACTAACAAACAATCAAATCTTTCCTCTTTATAATATTAGTATAGGAAAGATATCACTACGTCCGTGTGAAATTTATTGGTTTTAATTTTTTGGCCGGAACCCTTCTTAAAAAAAGTAGCTGAAGTTACTTCATATAACATCAGCTATATTTCAGTGGAAGTCCCGTCAAAATTGGTCCAGCCGTTTCAGAGATTGAGTTTTGACGTTGGAAAGTAGAGGCATAATGTCATAACATGAGTGCTCGGGCGAGGCATGAAAGCCATCTGGACGCACCTACTATCATTGTAAGCTCTGACAGTTGCAAGTTGAATCCTGCCATTAGTAACGTTGTACTACTCTACCAAGCCAACTAGGAACCCGTCAAATGTGACGTTACCCACACAAAAAGGCGCTGGCGGTGTGACGGAGGTGTGACGGGCGGGACGCCGCAGGCTGTGGCGGGTGTGCGGGCGGGGAAGCCGCGTTCCATCCGAGTTCCTATTTGGCTTGGTGCAGTAGTAGTCTATAGAGCTATTGGCCATATTTCAAGCCTTGTAAAGGTTATGGCCTAGTAGCTCAAGAAATTAGAATGAACACATCGCCTGTGTCGGTGCGATACTGCCTGGATGGAGGCGATAACCGGCGCCCGCAAGACGGTGCATCTGTTACCCACGGACAGCCAGTGGAGCCATGTTGCTGGCTTATTTTGAGACTTTCAGGACTTAGGCCCGTATTAATAAATACATCTAAAGAAAGAAAAGAAAGAAAGAAAGAAAGAAAACATTTATTCGACACACTCGCAACACATAGACAGAGGAAACAGAAAAAAAGGGGTCAGCGCGAACTGTGCCGAAAAGGTATTTGGCTCAGCATGTGCTGGGGGGTACGAGACTCCACCAGCGCTGATTTTCAGCCAAACCCAAGAGAAAAGGCCACTGGCTACCCAAGAGAAAAGGACTAATAAAAATATACATATATCTACTTAATAAAATCAATAAAATAGTAAAAAGACATAGGTACGTGCGAAGAATATATTAAGTAAGTATATAATAAATAAAATACATTATTTTACTTATATTTAATATAATAGAATTAAGAACAGTATAAAATAAAGCACAATGCAGCGGCTAATGTTTCGTCGCTCGCATACCTAGTCGCCCGCGCACGCTACGACGCTGTAGGTACCTACGTCGGTAAATATTGAAGGTGTTGATGGTGTACCGATGCGCTTTATAAAATCAATCTCATCTCAAAGTTGATGATCGATCTTACATCCGTCAAAAACAGCATCACAAGTTCGATCTCAATCTTGAGATTGATTTATTAATACGGCCTTAAAATAACGAGTCGGGTCACCACTGGTCAGTTCCCTTATTAGTAAATTTCATGTTTTTTTAATTGGTAAATTTCGCTTATCCACCAGTTTGGTTAACTGGGGGCTTACCACAAACTCTTATCGCGATTCAATTACAGGAACGCTTTAACGTTTCAGCGACTTTTTGTGCAATGACGTACCTTATTGTCATGACAATAAGAAACGTCATTGCACAAATGGCCGCTGAAACGTTTAAACAAAACTGCTTCGAGAGGTGGTGGTAAGCCCCCTGGTCAGTTTTCACATCTGGTTTATGCAATTTGCCAGTAGGGAGAGTCTGGAGTGATTTGTTGATGATATTGCAATTTACGTGATGAAACATTTTATTTGTAGTGTAAATGAATATTTCGATAAACACGGTTTTTTTTATTCTCCATGTTTTTTTAAAGATGTATGCCAAACTTTTAAAATTAAGTAAAATACAAAAAATTACTTTCTTACTTGAGACTACTTTAAAAGGTGAACCTAATAAATATGTACTTATTACAAAAAAGTGCTCAAACTTAAGAAACTAAAATATCAACCAATATTTTGGTCAACTTGTTGCTCAACCTCAACTTAACACTGTCTTCATAAAAAACTGTCAATTTAACTAACCCTTAATCCCAGGTAGGGCAGCAAGTCTGGCAACACTAGTGCGAGGGGGCGGCCGGCAGGGGGCGCTAGGAGCGCCGTTATCGGCGGCGAACACCCGCAGGATCGCCCGCCACTGTATCTCCCGGGTTTTGAACACTGGACTATGAATTTTGATGGAGATACCTTTCAAAGGGGTATAGGTTCGATATCTAGAAATGTTTAGCACCTTGGTCGTACATTTTTTGTTTTGGAAATGAGAAATGGGACAATAATTTGTCAACTCAGTACCTATATCTGTTTCGGTTATGCTATCGTAAATCTTTTTCTATAATTCAGCTCTCCTCGTAGATACTTTAAATTTTCCAATGCCTCCTATCTTTTCTTTTGATTTTCGTGCAGGTTCCAAGGCAACTTAGCTTTTTCCCGGGACTCGTCGAGGGTGAAAACTTGGCGTCATCGTTGGACACCATTGTCGACCCTGGCTTATACTTTAACTTTTAGCAATAGCACCGCTTATAGTTAGCTCAAAAACAGTAAAGTTTAAAATAAATCTATCTTGAAACTCTCCCAGAAGCAGCCCTACTACGTCAGTATCAGGAGTGCAGCGCTGCGATAACGCGACACCCCGCACTGTGCCGCACCGCGCCCGCAGTCGCGCCGCACCGCGCCCGCAGCCGCGCCGCACCGAGCAGATTTACACAGATAATATGTCGTAAATGAAATCGGGCCGTTTGAAGGAAATTGATGTAAGTTAAGAATTGGAAGATGTGGATTGTATGGAGGACTGTAGTTCATCTATGGTTTGAGCTCCCTTAGACGGTCTAAGGGCTATATCACACCTGGCGACGGGTTTGGCGACGGTCGCCAAATAGAGTCCTGACATATTTTGACATAATTCAATACGAATTATTGGCGATGCGCCAGCCACGTCGCCGGCCACGTATCCAAACAATTGGTGTTACCTGTCAAATTCAATACGAATTCTTTGGCGACGGCGGCTGGCGACGCGCTTGGCGTCCCGGTGAGATAGAGCCCTTAGTTGGCATCGCTTGACTTGTTTGACGCCCCAATCATTTGTTGTATTGATGTGCGTTTACGGTTGTGAGTGCTGTGACCTACATGATCTGAACCTTTATTAAATTGTTTTACTGTTTCTGATAGTTTTTTCAAATAAAATTTGTTTTGCTCGTGTGTAAAAGTGTAGAAAGTTTGTTGATAAAAATAAACAGCGGTATCACAAGTTGAACACGTTTTGAACGCGTGTCTAGTGAAAGACACCAATGATATTAACAATAGAATAACACCTTTAACGAACATCAAGACGAATACGGATATTTTTGTAGAATTCCCACTAATATAACTTTTTTATAGGCGCTATATGGATAATTAAAATACAATTTCAATTGTTTTAGCAATATAGAGTATCGTTCAGTACATAGTTTATTTAAATGCAGTTATTAATTTTATTGGCTAAGTACGGGGCGCAGTTTTACGAGCACTGCACACGGTCGGAAGAGGATATCATATCGTTTTATTAGTCGTCGCCTCGAGTCGAGTCGTCGAGTCGAGGCGAGTCACAGGAGGAGGGCGGGGAAGTCTAACCATCTGAGAATTTTACGTGACTAAGCTGGCAAACAAGCGTACGGCCCGCCTGATATTGAGCAATTACCGCAGCCTACAGATTCTTGAAATACCAAAGGCATTGCTCGCACGTTGCCGACCTGAAGGGGAGTGGGACAGAGGGAGGGGAAGGGGAGGGGGTTGGTGTTCCGGGTCTCTCACACATCGTAGGAAATGCAGCTGTCATAGCTACTTTACGCCGATCTTCTGTGAGAGGGTAGTACCCCGGTCGAATCAGCCCGTATATGAGCTGTAGTCTATTGGATCTACCACCATTAAATCCGATTTGATTCTGGTTCGATCTTAGCGTAGTTATCAATTCACAGTACTATAAGATATTCGCATTATCGCGTGCGCGTGCGTTGCACCAGATGCCGCGCGGTATGAAATATAGGGCGGGCGGGCAGCGCGTTATCGGCGCGCACGCCGCGCTATCGCAGCAGGCGTCGATAGCTCTACCAGCTCTACCATCTACCAGTGAGCTACATCTTGTCAGTATTCGATAGACTTACAGTATGCTACGAGTAAGTAAAGTATTTTGTAAGAAGTTTGCTTTTTTGATTAGAATTGATAGAGAGATAGTATGTAGAGAAATATTATGTTCCATAATACACAAAAAACTAAAATATATTTACTTATTTAAAAACTTAAGTAGGTAAGGGTTTCATTTTATACTTAATAGATTGTGATCGCCACTTCCTTGGCGCAGAGAGCGACTTATGCTCGAACCACCACGCCAAGCAGTTGTCAAAATTTAACTGTACTAATTGGGTATTGAATCTAGTAACTAAGGGACACCGCAGACATGCTACTTTTGCATCGGGGATCGGCGATTTTGCGACTGTATCGAATTATCGATGCTGCATCGTGATTTGGCGATGCAGCATCGATAATTCGAATCGGAGCAGTCTCTGCGTTCGGACGCAGCGACTGCTCCGATGCTAAAAGCAACTAAATCGCCGATCGCCGTGCGCCGATGTAAAAGTAGCGTATTTGCGGTGGCCCTAAGTGCTTTCTTCTACTGCACTTCTAGTACCTAAGTATAGTACCTAAGTAATTAAATATCAGAGTCGCACGACATCCAATATTAGTGAGCTCGTTAGCTCATTAACCTGCCAATAATTTAACCCTCTTCGGGGTAATGAGACGCGGTATCTAACCCTCCCGCGCTCGGGTGCGCCGGCTATCGCCCAATTGTCCGGTAGCCGCTTTGTGCGCCGATGCAGGGTTAACCGGTGTTTAGCTTCCGATGAGCGGGATATGAGGATTAATAAAGACGCCGAGATTGGATGCACATAGGTGATACACTATTATGCCTGCAGGTATATCGGAAGAGGTAGGCAGAGGGGGAATCAAATAAATGTTAGACAATGCTAATTACAAAATAAGAGTTTCGGGATATTGGAGAAACCACCCACCCTTGGGATGAAATGGGGTACACAATAAATTCAAAAGTTCAAAAAGTAGAATCAGTGTGTTCAATTTAAACTACCTACTTAGTAAGTCCCCCAACGATATACTTAAGGCTCGTGTTAATCAATGCATCTTAATGTTGAGATAGACCTTAAGATGCAGTTTGACGTTTAAAGTATGGAACATCTGTCAAAAACAGCGGCTGAAGATCGATCTCAACTTTGACACGCATTTATTAATACGCCATTGATATCCCATATGAATGAATGCCGGATATCTGTAACAAGTTTTTGGTCAACATTCTTCTACATTAAGGCCCCGCTTCCCGGCCGAGCGTTTTGGCCGTCTGGATTGGTCGAGAGCGCATAAACCCCGCCCACTTTTGTTGCGAAAATATCCAAAATCATTAATTGTGACGTGAAAAGCTATTGCATAACCAAAATCGAACTTATTTTTTTCAGGTATTATCTTTCTCCATCTCTTGGTGAAAAAAATAACTAAAAATTCCAAGCCGTTTAGAAGGAGATATAAATTTTAAGACGAAAACAGCTTCACTTTGATATTTTTTTTCACATAGTAAAAGAGCATGTATCACTTTTTTCCTGCTTATTTTTCAAAGATGAGGGTTCAATAAATACGGTGACATTTTTTAAAAAATTTTTACTCCACTCGTCTAAGAGGAGATAGCCTCCAAACATGCCTCGTTAGGTGTCTGTCCAGTCTCAATCTATGGAATCAACACCAGCTGTGTTAGCTGATGGCCCTGATGATTACAATAAATAAATACCTTATTCTGACTATCTATACCATCTGAAGTCAAACACGGAAGAATTTATCTTAAATTAAAAAGTATTGGCCTCGATCTTACAGATTTTAATCGCAATGATATCGGATTACATATTAAAATAAAAAATAAATCTACGCACTCATTCCATAAATTACCTGAGAGGTTTATGCAAAATGAGCAAAGAATCATTTTAAATGGTCATAAATTAAGAATAATATTCAAAGTGCGTAATACGATACGTGGATACTTATGTTTATGAAGTGTGAATGTTTTGATAAATTCATCGTAATAAATATAAATAAAATACCCAATCATAATGGTTTATGAATAACAATAGATAGGTACGTTGTTTAGTCATCTTTTGTAGGGAATCTCGTACCTATAAGTACAAGAAACAAAATGTAGAGTGGGTAGAATTTAGACAGGAGAAAATATATCGCTGCAATATAAGAAGCTACTTATAAGTAAATATTATAAGTAGGTACCTAATTAAGTACCGCCTTCCTTCGCGGAGAAAACACAGTGGTTCTATCTTTGAGAATTTTATCTTGCCTCCTCGACTTACAATATTCAAGATTTTATTGTTAATGTCCCAACAAAACTAAGAGAGATGCATCAAAATATGAATATAAGGTCGGCCGTCCACCGCGCGATAAGCAGCTACCCACGACGCGCGTCGTCGTGTCACTCGCTAAATATCGCGCGAGCGCGCGCAATCGCAGCGCGGGATCGCGCGACGAGCGCCCACCCCGCGAGCTGCGATATCGTGATAACGGATTACTGTTACACAGAACCGAGCGCTATGCGACCTAAGATAGAGATGGATCAATGTCACAAAAAAATTATAACTGCTTTTGTTCCGAAAAATGCTCTGTAAAGCCTGTACATAATAGATTATAGATACATTTGCTATAAACATAAAAGTTAGTTTTTAAAATAGGCTGGTGAAGTATGCTAACTGCTTATAAAGTGAATTTGGAATACGCCTTTTAAAGAAAAAACAGGAATCCACAAGCACATTACACATATGACAGAAATTCCAACTAAATAGCAGTAGTGCTGGATTGTTACGGTTCGGTGTGACAAACAGCCTTCGCAAGTAAGCTTCACAAACAAAACGATCCGTATCTTATGACTACATTAAATAGGGTTTATTTTTCCATACTCTCTGTCACAAGGAGGCTGTACACTGTGACTGAAGATCTGTTTCCTAGAACTGAGCCCCCGCAACACGACCTTTGAATGATCGGGCTTGAGTGAATGTACCTTATATAGAATTTCACTCACTAAACCTTTATAATGAAATGAAGAAATAAGCATTAAAATGTATGAGTGTTTTAGAAAATTATGAAAATATCACGGAGTAAAATAAAATACAAGACGTTTAGTTATCCATGAGAACCAACAACATGAACAGGAATACCTACTACTAACGTCAATGGATAAATTTTATCAAATAATCTGACCACTCACTTAAAAATCTAAATTATAAAAAACCTTTTTTACGAAAAATAAAATACTATAATACATACAACCATCCATGCCTGGCCGGTAATAATAATGAAGCCATAAACTAGAAAAAAATAAGAAATTCCATGTTCAAAAACAAATTTCATCCAGTCGAATTCAAATTTCGAAAATCGCATCATCGATTTATTTTTGTAAACTACGCAATACGGCGTACAAAATAGCCGGTACGTACGCTGTTCATTACTACTTGGGTTGGGGGTCGCGGACCTAATGAGCGTAGATACCGCGCAATGTACGGGAACATAACCATCTGATAGCGCGCAACAGGTGAAGTAGTGTACTAATGTAGGAGCATTGTTCAGCAAAACTTATTCGGTAGCCGAAATATAAACTAAAAATGTCGGTCTTGTCAGTTTTTCCAAGATAATACAGTGTTTCATAGTGAATTTAACATTGAATGGTGTTATTACAAAAAGTTAAACTTGTTTTGAACTCGTGTTTAGTGAAATTTCCCATGTAAGTTTTGGCATAACTCGTGTTTATCTCGGGATTCACTTTTTTTTAATAACACAGGTAATGTTTTTATGGTTGTTTGATATAAACGGTGTCACAATGAGACATGTTATTATGTCAAAAAAATATAAATGCTTGTCAATGATCATACGTTATTGCAGGTAGGTAAGTTACTTGAAAATATTAAAATGACTTAAAACAAAAAACACAGGACTATGTTGCGCGACGATCGCGCGATATCGTATGACGAACGAGGAAGATAGTGCGCCCGCGCAGCCCGCTAGCAGGGTGGCCATGCAATGACAACATTCATGGAATGACAGTGGTGGAATCTAAGCTTTATTATTCAACATTTAGTTTGGGATGATTTAATTTCGTGGTGAAAGTAAATCAAATATACAGGGTTATTGAAAAAACATTAACACCTTGCAGGACTGTATTACTGACAACATAAACAGTTTTTGATGTCAGTAATAGAGTCTTGCAAGGTTGTTAATGTTTTTTTAATAACCCTGTATACTATTAGATCTCAGTAAAATATTAACAACCCTGTATACTATTAGATCTCAGTACCTAAGATCTAGCGCATTGTAGTTATCTAATATTGAAATCAGATTATTTAAACAAATAAATAAATTCAATTTTAAATTTAGCGTATAAAAATCTTAAGGGCGCGCAATGTGAACGGGTGTTAAGAATTCGTAATATCCGATTCTTATTAATTTGATGTGGCCACCCTACCGCTGGAACAATGACGCGCCGGCCGCGGCAATATTTTAAAATCGAATGTTTTTATGAATCGATAATTTGTTCGGTGCGTTTTGGCGCGACGTTTCGCGACCCAATCGATACTTATCTCGATGTCACAACGCTTTGTTTCGATTCGGTCCCAGCATCGGCCATGTTTCTGTTGAAATGTGTTTCTTGCTAACGTACGGAGCGATACTATCTCTGTGGCTTTCGCAAACTTATTTTGCGGTTGGAAATGTGGATGTTTATGCGAATTTAAGCTTTGTTGGATGGATGTAGAGGTTTGTTTTTATTTTGGGGGGTGTGTGTGGTAGGGTTGTGGGTGAGTATCTGTCCTCTTCATATGCATGCCAAGCCGTCTGGCTTCAGGTGTGTCCGATGGGTAATATTTGATACTTTCTTGTTGGCAGGAGGGCGCGGGAATGCAACGTCCCTTCATTATGCCGAATCGTGTAAGCTGTTCGGAACATCAGATTTTATTGTCCTTTTTTAATTTATGTAGAGATGTGGAGTGTTAATTGATGGTTTAAATCAATGTTGACTCGATTTAAAGTCTGTTGCGGATTACATTTTATCAATCGGGATATCGATACTAGTATCAATACTGCCATGATTTGGGTCCATACGCTGTGATATATGCGTGATATTATTGATAGCATATAATAGGCGCCTAATAATGAAAGACACGACATGCGAGATGTATCCATATAAAGTTACCTATGTACTTAATAAGTACAATCCATAATTGAACACGTTCTACTTACAAAGATAAAAAAAAAAAATACTAAAAAATAACCTGCTCAATAAAATTTAATCTGTCGACACAAATACTTTATAACAAAGACATTAACAAGAAAGAGGGAGACGCGTGACCGTCCAAAATGGTTTAACCTTCTGCACGGAGTTCATGGAGACAATACGGCTCAGTTGCTCGCGGAAAATAATGATGAAAATTTTTCGGTATTGGCCAATGCGGTTCATCTTCCGGTGAATAATGAATTAATTTATGTTATGTATCCTATTGATTCTTGATTAATAATATATCCGAACGTACCTATAAAAAAAACAAGTCTATGTTTGTTATAATCTCTGCTCTCTCGTTCATCATGTCGCCATGTTGTTGATCTACCTAAAATGCCTGTTGTAATTTGCTAGGAAATGGTTAAATAATTAATACTAAGTGATTATTTCATCGGACCTCGCAGTTTAATTTTAACAATTTAATCGTCGAATTGCGAATGCGATACAGATGTGTGAATTTCGCTGCGTGTAGTGATGCGCTGAGCACAAGTTTAGTGATTGCGATGTTAGATAGTACCATATCTGCTGAAATTATTCATCAGTGGTTTATAAGCACATCCTCTACCGATTTAAATAAAATACGAATTACATTTATTTTCACAATTCCCATCTTTCAACGCGCTGTCACGTGGGCGAAATAACGAAACTCTATAAATAAAACCGAAGTATCGATGGTCTCGAGATATTCCAGATAAAAACTATAGATTCGAATAATTTATACGCGACTAGATTGCGAATATTATGCGGGTCGCATAAATAAAAACCGAGACAGATGGCTATCGCGACGAATGCCGAAATTGGATGCCGAGATACCGACGCCGCGTTGTGTGCGGCCTTCCTTATGCGAGAGCGCCACGTGCGCCGCCTTTATAGGGCGAGATAGCTGTGATAACACAGAGTAAATAAATAATACAGTACGACCACTGTCACGATACAATCCGCGATGAGTGGACGCTTTTTCATTTAGTGTGTCCATATAACTCGCATGCCTCGCCGCGCACGATCATGTTATGACATACCTAATGTCTATGCGTTTCGACGTCAAAACTGAGTTTTTCACACATCTGTTACCTATCGCATCCGCAATTCGACAACTCACTTAGGGGTTATTGTAAACTCACCACACCAAAAATAGGTTACTGGTGACGCTGAACGCAGAAATAGGAGCCCCGCGAAGCGGGGCTCAGTCAACTTTGTCATGGAGTAAAATGGCTGACATGTTTGTAAAGTCAGAAAATGAAACATTTGCGGAACAAGTTATTTTTTTTATTCATTAATTATAGTAAAAGATCTAGCTTCCATTTCGAACAACTTTGCTTGCTGACCCTACTTTTTGCAATTTTTATATTAAAATATACACTGTGGTAAGTTTACACATACTTTTATTGATTGTGGTGAGTTAACAATGAATGTATGGAATATACGAACGTGTGGTGAGTTTACAATAACCCTCACCTAGGTACTAAATATAATTATTATTATTTGTTAGTTGAAAACATTATAGATAGATAGATAGATAACTCTTTATAAATCCACCACTAGAAAATTAAACATTTATAGATAATTACACAATTTACACAGAAAGTGGAAAATGGGCGGCCTTATCACTAATAGTGATCTCTACCAGGCAACCTTTGGATGGAGAGGATCTAAAGAAAAAATAATACGGGGGTGTACTTACATAAATTACCACTTATACATACACATAAATTACATTACATAAACAAGAAAAATATTACATAGACTGATATACTTATACCTACTACATAATGGCTAAATTAATATAACAGCACGTAATAGCATGGGAATAGGCAAAATAAATACATAAATAAATTTAAGGAGCAGTACTTATGGAGAAAGAAAGTATTTCTTTACCCGGTCTTATTCACCAGAAGATCCGTTCATCTTCTATTAGTAATACTGACATGTTTTCAACATTATTTGTCGCAAGCGACTGAGTCGCACTGCGTCCATGAACTTCTTTTAGTAGGACATACCTACTATTTTAGACATTCACACATCTTCTTTCTTGGCAACATCTTTTCTTAAGTGTTTCCCAGTATTATAATGAAAGTTTTCCCCTCATACTCAAGTTAATAATAATTCTCAAAAGCGATTAACATTGCAAACAAAAGAGCGGTCATCCATGACACCAGCGCGGGCGCAGCGGACGGTAAACTTGCAATATCCGCTGAAAGATCGCAGTGGGCGTATCGGCTGGATCTTAATTTGGCGTACTGCATTCAATCATTCTGTGGAATTGACGACAGATGGGCAGGGAATCACACAGGTACCTACCTAATAACTACTACTAATAGGTCTAGGTAGCTCTGGTGTATACCTATGGCTTGTTTTTCATTGATATAAATAAATAAATATAGTCAGACAAACACACCAACAGTATGGTCCCAAACTAAGCAACGCTTGTACTATGGCTACCATACAATGGACTGGGGGCGATGCCAATGGCACCCAGGGCGAATTACGAAAAGGTAGTTTCCGCAATTTGCCACGGTCGGGAATCGAACCCGCAACCACCCGATGCAATAAGCCGAGCGGCCTACGCTCGAACCACTGCGCAAAGAGGTCGTCGATATGTAGGTATATTTTAATAAACTGTTTTTAAAAGAACGAATGTCGTGTACCTATATCAGCTAGGCTATTCTGTAACGTCGTACTCACTTCGCACGCGTGAATTTTCTAGTGAAATGTCAAATTTCAATACAAAATTTGACATATCACCTGCAAATTCACGCGTGCGAAGTGAGTTTCTCGTTACAGAATAGCCTAGCAGGGGGCTTACCACGAACTCTTATTGCGATTCAATTACAGGAACGTTTTAACGTTTCAGCGACTTGTTGTGCAATGACGTACCTTATTGTCATGACAATAAGAAACGTCATTGCACAAATGGCCGCTGAAACGTTAAAACAAAACTGCTATAAGAGGTGGTGGTAAGCCCCCAGGTCTATTATATGAAACTTCATTGGCTAATACAGGAATTAAAACGAAGGGTATCTTCAGTCGATGTCTGAGCTAATAGATACAGATTGCCGGTATATCCGGGCGGTGTGGCCGGACCGTTCACACCGCCGCTATCTGACACACACTAATCTGTACGAATTAGCTGCTTCTTCGTGGAGAAAAACGTGCACAGATAGCTGCGTCTATATGAGGCGAGCGGCGCGCATGAGCGATAAGTTTTGACATCGGAACGTATAGGACATATTTAGGCCCGTATTAATAAATGTATCTCAAAGTTGAGATCGATCTTAAGAATTAATTAATGGAACAGCTGTCAAAATAGCATCTTAAGATCGATCTCAACTTTGAGATGCATTTATTCATACGAGCCTTAAATTTCGTAACCAATGGCGGCGTCTTCATCAGGCGCATGCCTCGCGCGAGCACTCACTTTTGACGTCGGAACGCATAGACGTAATGACATAATATGAGTGCTCGGGTGAGGCATGCGCGCCATATGGACACATCTAATGACGTTTTATGATATAGAGTTGTTTAGACGCGTCTAAATCACTCCAAGCTATGAAAATTCGTGCGGCGCAACCTAATATCTGAGCGAAGTTAATAAAAAAATCTCTATTTATCCTGGTATTACTTACAATAAGTACATTTCTCTGAATAGTGTTTTGTAATACCGTTGCAAATGGTTTGTAGACGGATTGAAATGTCTTTAAATTTGGGGATAGTGTGTGTAGATCTTTCAGTTTCCTACTCACGTTACTATCACACTGTCTCCCCTAATCATTGTCGCCGGCCCACATCTTGTCGACAAGCTGAGACATTTGAGCACGCCGGCCCACTCGCCGTGAGACAAATCTGCGCAATTACTTGCCGCGCTAATGACGCGTCGATACCGCGCCGATGTCGCCCGATTTATTGTCGGCGCATCGGCGCCCGGATTTACATACATTTTCATATTTTTAGATAGCGCGCGAAAGGCTTTATTTTTTCTTGTTGCTTTTATTTTTTTTAATTTTTAATAACTAGATGACCCGGTGAACATCGACCACTTAAAAATCCAAAGTGTAAGTGCTGAATCTAAAGTGACAATTCACATAAAAAAATATATTTCAGGTTTTTCTTATTTTTTCGGCAATTTTTTATCTATGATCAACGTTAAGATCATTACTTGTCACAATATTTGTTTTGTGTTCATTGAAGTAGGTATATTATAGTCCATTATTCATGTTTTGTGTTTAATTGCCTAGAGACCAACATAGGTATGTAGGTACATATGTGAGTTCCTTTATTTCTTTATAGCTTTGTCTCAAGCTCAATAATTAATTAAGTATGTTATTTTCTAAATATTTATGATGTTCTAAAATTAGTACAATATAAAATTAATACTCAATTTTTATAAACTAGTAGGTACGATAAGATCAAATAACATATTTATATTTATGCACAATAAATGTGTCCGCGGAGTTATAAAATACAATAACATTAAGAGATTTATTGCATTTAAAAAATAGAAACATATAAATATGTGATTGACTGTAATAAAACCATAAACTAATATTGTTGATTTTTAAAGCATACCTAGCTTGTCGCCATAAATGTTAGCGGAAATAATATCTAAACTCTACCTCGCTACTTATTTAAAAATACACAAACTGTACAGATAAAAAAATAAAAAAAACTTTTGACATAACTCTCATTTCTTTCATCATGATTCATCAACCAGGCACCGCCGGCGGCACAACCAAGTTAACCAGAACAGTGCTTAAACTCAGTTTAATGTATTAACCTCGTTTAACAGCGGGTGAGTTATCGCGTGGCTATTTATCCGCGGAGTGTACTCGGAACTTTTTTAAAAAATGCAAAAAAAAGTTTCATAAAGTAGCTTTGAGACGTAGATATGACGGCTATATTTTTTTGAGGTTTTCGTGATAGGGGTTTGATGATCAATACAGACTTTTACATTACTCATACTCGGAAAGTAGGTCTGAAGTTGCCTGAGGAGCGGGTTGAAAGTGATACTTTTCAGGCCTGGGCAAAATCATTTTCAACTGACAGCTGTCAAATTATAAGTGAAACGAGTTCTATTTTCACATTTCTATTGAACCATGTTCCAACCAATGAGAATTTAACAGTTCACAGCAAAAAAATACTGGTGCAATCAGTTTTTTTTTTGCTTTTTAATATTTTTGGCGTTTCGCCGGCCGCTGCCGTGGCACGCTCGCTTCGCGCGCTCGGCTCGCTCAATGAGTGGTCTCCTTTCTAATCTAACCTAGTCTTTAGGGCCATAACATCTTCAATTTTCTTTCTGGGGAACTATGCACGCCTGGTTAATTTGCTGTGCAGTCATTGTTATTCAATGTGCAATAATTTGCCGTACAGTCAGTATTATTTGATGTGCAACTAATAATATTCCAATATACCGGGATTTTATTTACAAATAGGTAGGTACATCAGAGGGCACGCCAGTTTTTTGCGATAAGTTTGCGTTAAACAGACTAAACAAGAAATAAAAATAGTATCATATTATAATTTAAATAGATTGATATATGACTTATAAAATAAATACATGTTTGAGAAACAAATAAAAAACTTATTAGGTATGTCCGTATACAAATTTAGTATTCCCAGACTCGTTAAATCGTTTAGATAAATTATCTTACTATGTTTATCTAAACAGCATAATGATTAGGAATGTTTTTATTACACGTAAAATGGTCTTAGTTTCATTAATAGCAATTTGCTAAATATAAAAATTCATATTACAATTCACTTATTAAGTTTCATAAAATGAATGAAGTTCGCCAACTCGCCCTCACATTGATGGGGTAATGTGCCCGATATAAATGGCCGCCCCCTTTCATATTAGAACACTAGCACTGGCTTCACTTTCTCGAAACAAGCGTGATAGTATATTAACAACAATATTTATTCCACACATAAAACATAAACTAAAACAACAGCGAGCTATCTCGTCCCTATCCAGAACAATCAACTTCCAGAGAGCAATTACTGAAGTCTGACATCGCGCCCGTGACAAATATCTAACTTTAACAAATACGGTCGGCCCGCGATTTTTTCGCGTGTTATCGCGCCGCCCCGGGCCCTCGGAGGTCTGATACACAATTTTTCAGCCGATATAAAAGCAGTATAAAGTTGAGTCTTTAAAAAGTTTATCGCTGAAAGTTCGCGCACCTCGCCGTGTCGCGAATGATATATCGGGGCGCATTAATCTTTGTTAAACGTTAGTTAGCCGTGTGGTGGCACCGGGTGGACTTTTTTACCTTTTAAAATGTTAAATATAAGAAAGTAGGGTGGAATCTTTTAACGTACGCCAAAAAAACTAAGGAAGTAAGAAAGATGCTATGTATTGTTCCGCTAAAGTATAGTAATTCTTTCCGGCCCGCCACATACATACGGAATTTCCGTACGGAATCCCCTTTCGAAATATTGAATCGGGGTTTCCGAACGCGATACGTCCATACATTTGGATGGATTTACTGCGTTCAGAATCCCCGATTCGATATGTACAAAAATTAATAATATGACCAAAGTCAAAGTTTCGCCATCGCCTTTTCAGTGCCGTATCTGTTATCAGCCGCATGTACCATCTTAATTGTTATTTTTACATACCTTTATAACCGGATCGGAACGCAACCTCGACTAAGAGGATCCGGAGAGAAACTCAGCGGGTTTGTCTCTACTTTACCTACTTTTTATTAGGGTTCCGTACCCAAAGGGTACAAACGGGACCCTATTACTAAGCCTACGCTGTCCGTCTGTCCGTCTGTCAGCGGGCTGATTCTACCGACCGTAATAGGTACCTAGAGACTTGAAATTTTCACAGAATGTGTATTTCTGTTGCCGCTACAACAACAAATACTAAAAATAAAATAAAATTTAAATATAAATTGGGCCCTATACAAGAAACTTAATATTTTTGACGTTTTTATTTTACGGTGGTACGGAACCCTTTATGTGCGAGTCCGACACGCACTTGGCCGGTTATCTTATATGTATGTGGGTACATATAAATGAGTTACCTATAGTCATTTAATATTATAATCGAAGATTGGACATCAAAGAGAAGTGTTTATGAGCCCAGACGCCATTAATTAACGTTTGTATATTGAATAATGAAGTGTTATAATAATTATCTGACCTTTTTGATGATACAATCAGATATTATGGAGATTTCACAGCGGAATAAATATGCAGAAATAGTCTTTATCTGATATCAATAAAAACTTTACCGATATTGTGAAATGTACGTACAGTCCACAGAATAAATATCTGAACCTTACTAACTGTTTATATGTTATTTTAGTCAGTCGTGTAGGTATTTACTTACCTAGTTACAAATAACCTAATAGGTAGCACTATAGTTTTAATTATAATTACTAACAATAATTTCAAGATAAAAATTTACTAACAATATGGAGTAAATACTCTCAATACTGAAATAGGTAGTTTTAGAATCAATAAGTAAACAAAGTAAAAAATAAGGTTAGGCGACAGTAAAAATAGGTCCTACCCACTTTTTATTTCAACCCATCATCGTATCGATATAATTTATTTATACCTAATGTATTTAGTAAGAACACTCTACATAGCTGGTGTAACACACACCAAGTCTCATTTTGATACCAAAAATTGGAATTCGAATTCAAACACGTGTGCTTAATGTTTCCTCTAATACATCACTATGACGTCACACGGCTTCTTAATGGCGCCAAATTTACAATACTTACATGCTAACGACGCTCGATATGATGAATGTTCAATTCACTTACCTGCAACGAAAACGATAAATATTAAAAAATAACCAAGAAAAAACACTTCGAAATAAAATTATTGGTTGCGGTTGTATTTATTTGTGATCATTTTCACTTGCCACCGCCGGGATGGTACCACCCTCGCACAAAAGATTGGCGTAAAGAAGTTAATTTAGCTGCGTACGATAAGTGGGAGAGCCTGAGGGCCTACTCTGTTACAAACGAAAACGAAATTTCGGACGAAATTCGCGTATTTCCTACTACGTTTCTCATTGATTCCGACATTTCTTACGAACGAAAATTGTTTGACGTTTAGATTCGACGACGACGAAGACGTCAAACAATTTTCGTTCGTAAGAAATGTCGGAATCAATGAGAAACGTAGTAGGAAATACGCGTATTTCGTCCGAAATTTCGTTTTCGTTTGAAACAGAGTAGGCCCTCAGAAGTCAATCTCTCCCTCCTTTCTGTTCCCACTATCTCACTCCCCTTGAGGTTAGCGACGAGCGATGCCTTTTTAGTCTTGTAAGCATTTGTAAGCTTATTTGCCGCCTTAGTTTTGTACTTTGCTACGTCTATTAATGAATGCATCAAAATAAGCACCTCTAACTATAAATAAGCACCACTAACTTAACCAATGAAATAAAAATCGACTAAACACCCACTAAAAAGAAAAAACCCAGAAAAAAATGGCGTGATGACCTCGACTATTATCTGGAGGGATGGATGGAAGCGGCCTCAAATAGAGACCTGTGGAGTGTATTAGGGGAGACCTTTGCCCAGCAGTGGGACAGCTTAGGTTAAAAAAAAAAAAAAAAACACCTACTAATTCATCTCTTTGGTAACCAGCTAAACTCATCTAAATTCATAGTGAATTTTAAGAGGAATTTACATAATTTTTTATTTTATCTTTATGAAATGATCTTTTAGAACACACGTGTTTTGGATCCAGGATATTGGATACTTCGAGTGCTTATGATGAAGCTTGTTGAGTGGTGATGTGCACGCGTCGCCTCTTGCCACTTCCTTTCTCTATGGTCTGATAGTGACAATAATGTTTTTTTTTTATAAAAAAAAATGTAGCTGTGCTTAAGTTCAACTTATGTTGGGGATTGCTGTTGGCTATGAATAGTTTAATTAAAATCGTTGCTTTTTCAAAATACAGGTATGCAGGGTTGTACCTATTGTTGCCAAGAAATCATCTTCTAATCGTATGGTCAAGAAATAAGAGAAACTTGATAAATCAGCAAATTAAGCTAATTGGGACACGATAATATTTGGTTGACTGTACTTTACAAAGACCCGTTTACATATTAGATAAATTTATTTATTTAAAAATGGTACCCATTATAAATTATTCGTAGGTATGCCATAGAATACGAAGATATCATCGAAGTAATTAACAAAGGATAATTTTCAATAAATACCCGGCCAGCAACAGATCAGAATAGGTACCTAATCTCAACGAAAACAAATAATTCACCTCCTTTTATCGATTAACAATAAATCGAGACGGCGACTTTAATGATGTTTAACGAGAGTAGATCGTATCGATAACAGCATATAGTATTTTTCGAATTTCTCGTTCGAAAATCGATTTTCCTAATCGATTAGCCAGTATTCGGGTGGGCTCCTAACGGTCTACATGACAGACATATTGCTCTGTATCCAGAAGCTCGTTAGGAATTCCTATCGGATTCCTATTCGATTACGAGTATTCTTAAATTGAATATCTAATATTTTATTGGTTCATTACAAACCTTTTTTTCAATTTATCGATGTATCAAGTTACTCGGCTACCGTTTGATTATACGCATGTGCTTCTAAGTATTATATTTCTTATAAAAATTAATATATAGCAGCTATTAAACATAATTTGAATATGAAAGAGCCATTCATAATAAAACTCAATATGACCAATAAATTGTAAGATGATGAAATAATCTGATTATTCCATTCACAAACTTTTAAATGATATTTTTAATTCTAATTTATATTCAAGTGATATTTGATATCGAGTTTAAAATTCGTATTAATATCGTCCGTAGAGGTATTCGTGTTGTTAAAAATATGGTCTCACAGTAAATTTTGGACAAAATACAGTTAATTTTGGAACTATAGCGATGTTTATCCGCGTTACTTGATATCATACGCGTATATAGATATTATCTGAAGCAGTTTGTATGTTAATGCTCTATGAAGGTGTCATATTAACGCAGCCTGTGTGAATATTGTTAATTTTGAACGCGTGATATTACAACACCAAGAAATAATCGATTAGATTTATATCGATCCACGCAGCTCTATGTCGTGGCTTTTTTAGCCATCTGTATGTTATAATCGATGATTATTCGTGAGTAATCGATTATTAATTCAAACTTTCAACATCTCCACCCTAACAATTTATGACCCGTCCTATAAGGCGTCATTCACACGGACGACAACGTTTTCAACATACTTAAACCGTATTCGGTTGTCGAATATAGTCGAAATCTGTCAAAATGTATGAAAAAACTGGTGGCGTCTTCCCCGTGTGAATGACGCCTAAATGAACAATACTTGTAACTCTTTGCACACATAATAACCCGATAAGATTATAATATTATAATGTAAGTGTATTGTAAGCTTACATAACCGCCGATAGCCGCGAAAAGATTACAATTACAATTTTTATTACATTATCAGTGATTACAAGATATTGAAATGCAATTAATTAAGATAATCCCGTTCTATTATATTTTTAACTAGCTGTGCCCGTGACTTCGTACGCGTGGATTAAAAAAAATAGCCTAAGTTACTTCTATAACATCAGCTATTTGTTAGTGAGAGTCCCGGAAAAATCGGTCAAGCTGTTTCGGAGATTAGCCCGAACAAACAGACAGACAAACAATTTAAAAATAGCTGTTTTGTTATAATACCTATATAATTTCATATTCATTTATTAAAAATCTGTTAATTTGACATTAATCACAGACACTTGAATTTATATATTTTTTGGCGTTTAATCGAAAGAGAACAATGTCTACGTCCCACAAATTTATTTGTCCCGTTGAGAGCGTCGCTAGTATCGATACAAGACTGTCAAAACATGATAATTCTCCAAAGACATTGCATTCTCTATTTGAAATTATCGTTCCTTTTTTTGGCCTCCCCGGTCTGATATGCTGGTGGCACGTTCTCTATCGCCAACTCCTTCCCTTATTGGACCAGCAGCGTTGCAATGCATTTATAAAACTGAAACCGCCTAACAAAAATATACTTTTAAAATTTTGACTTTCCCTTTGACTATCGTAAACGCCAAAAAACTGGAAGCCGTTCCATACACGACTATATTCGAGTTCAGAGACATATCAATATGCGACGGGTCGCATTTCAGTCGCATGACTTGTGAATGTCTCTATATGACCTAGAGTTGATATTCTTGTATTCTTGAATTCTTCTTGTTCAGTTACCAATTACATTTATAAGAAATATGGAAATAGTAAATGAAAAGTCAAACGTCAACCTGACATTCAGATTGAGACCGGATCTTTATTATCAGAAATAGTAAATGAAAAGTCAAACCTCAACCTGACACATTCAGATTAAGGCCGGAATTACGCCTAAAAATCCTGAGTTAGCGACGCGAAGAAACGAAATCATTACGTTTGTTTAGTGGCTATCAAAGATTGAAAGTTCAGGGGGCTTACCACGAACTCTTATTGCGATTCAATTACAGGAAAGTTTTAACGTTTTATCGACTTTTTGAGCAATGACGTACCTTATTGTCATGACAATAAGAAACGTCATTGCACAAAAAGTCGCTGAAACGTTCAAACAAAACTGCTATAAGAGGTGGTGGTGAGCCCCCTGTAAGTACTTAACTATAAAAAAAAAACAGAATACCAAACCAGTCAGTAGTTATTGATTGAAAAACAAAACACACCGTAACCAGCTTGGTGGTTACCGATAACGGAGGCGGTGGGGGGAGCCGGCGAGGGAGGGGGTGCGAGATAAGAAAGAAATCGACCTTATCGCGCGCCAACACGCGAAAATCGGTAAAATGCACGCTGCGGGCGGTTGGGGCCAATGTTTGGGCCAATGTTTTGTACGCATCAGTCTAGAGTTGCATACGATTGGAGCCGAAGAAAATGTGGTCCGGAAAAATCCAACCAGTTCCTATAAATACTTACCTACTTACGTATGTAACTACGTGTACTTACGTATGTTACGTTTGGTATGTATTTCTCGATATTTTTTTAATAAATGACAGGCTAATATAAACATTAATTACTTTATTACGGTAAGTTCCACGGTAGGTTAGATACCAATACAATAAAATTAATTTTGAACGTAGTTACATTTTATAAGATATTTGTTGTCTAAATGAAGAACGCTTTTATTGGCGAACACAAATTTTATTTATGTGTAAAAGTTTTGTCTTTTGGTCGTGAAAATGACACAAATGTTTGACAAAACATTTGATCAAACATGCGATGTGCCGATGAGAGCCCGTACAATGCTTATCTAACGCTACTGAAACAATTTACATGTATAGATAAAAATAAACACGGTAAATATTATTTGATAGAGCTGGCACTCTGTGTACATACATACGTGTTATAATTACGTGTATGTATAACCACAGAAAGTATGTATAATGTTATAAAACAAATTAATACAAAACTTAATCCATACGTAGTACGAAAGTACAGGTAGATCATTTTTGAAAATCTCGTAATAATAGTAATAAAATTAAAATACGTCTCGAAATAATTTATTAATAAATTGGCATTACTAAAATAAATAAAATTGGTCAACAATAGCACAGTGGGTCGATGATCTGGCGTACGTAAACATGGAAAAAATAATATGTTATTACGACTCAAAATAACATCCACATATACGGAAAAATTCTAAATATTTTTTTTGGAGTCTGTTTTTGAAAATACATATATTTTTTACTAGCCTATGAGACTGTCCCACTCCTGGGCAAAGCCTCCCCTTTTTCTTCCACATCAGGACAATATTTCCGGCCACGTCTTTCCCACAAAAGCATTAATGCATCAAATGTATGAAATTAATATTAGTACAATAGTTATTCACAAACCCACATGTATTGTTTTCCATACACGCACTAAAGCCGACGAACTACGAACAAATACTGTCACAAACGGTATTACCAACCGACAATCAGGCGAACACTAACTGTTCGCGTCCAACCGAGACTCTTATCGTTAAAAAATACGATAAACGCTTAATCGAGCGCGATTTTTACGATCCACCTTATCACCGACACGCTGGATTACATACAGTGATAACGATCAGAATTATTCGTTGCGAGTACTGTAGATATTTATCACGATAGTATTTGAAATACTTTTTTACGAAAAACAATCGATGTTTAGATAAAAATCTGTGTTCGGTTATCTGGTGATTCGTTTTGTTTTACTGGGCTCTGGGCTTTATGTCTGATTGTACAGTACAGTATTAATTTAATCTCGCTTTGTTATATTTTTTTTCGTAAACAACAACTTCCCCTGTGAAGCAATAGGTACTCTGGAATGCTGTGTTTTTTAGAGTTCCACAAAAAAATTAAATTGCATTTGCGCAGTGACATTAGCAAGTTTTGACTGTGCAAAAATTGCTTTACTAAATACGAAACGGAACATGAATGTGTTTCAATAACTGTTTATTTTACATTCCTTTTTCACTGTTTGATAAAACCATTTTCTTTTTTCCGTATGTCTAGATTAGGCACCATTGGCTTATCTGAATAGATATATTATTGTAGTTTGACATAAATATACCACCGCTATCAGTTTCATTTAGTTGCAGTGGCATTGTAGTTGCGATAGCTCTTTCTAATTAGTAATTACTTGACGACTGTATAGGAACGTGAATATTTAGATATGCTATCTATTGTAACTATGTGAGTAACGTATAATTTGCACCACCTATGTGCTAAAATGGCGATAACCTAGAATAAAATCCTTGGATAATATATTTTTATTTTAGTAAATAACTTATCCTTTGAAAAAAAAAGTATGTACAATTAAAATTTGATGTCTGATTTCAATCCAATATTTTCACAGCATCTGCTAAAATCAGTAATACCTAAGCAATTTTATACCGTTTCTCAAAATACCAACAAAAATTCTACACGCAACATTAGTTTAAAAAATTACCGTGATAGCTAGTAGCACAGTGGTGCGAAGTTTATCTTGTACGGACAAAAGAATTTTTGACGACTGAGCAAACATAATGTCGGCGGTTCGCGATCGGAATCTCGCTTCGGACAGGTGACGTGTGACGATACACGGGCGAGGTATAAAAATACCGATATTTTTATATCGAAAAAATATTTGGTTGGTGCTTTTACGATCCAGATTCAAACAGGTATTAGGCTAATTAAATTAATAAAGGTGCTTTATATTTTTATAGTTTCCGGGCTTGGATATAAATAAATTTATCTTAAATAAAATCCAGAAAGCGACCTAATCTAAAAGAAAAATACAGATTTTAATTGGATATTGCAGTAAAAAATCTAAGAGTAAAAATACAAACCGTTCCCATTTCAAAACACGAAAATTGCAATGTCAAACGGAATTGAAATACCAGACTTTACTGGGGCTTTTCAATAAAGTGTCTTTGCACGCGACAGTCGTACGAACTCCGGTGCAAATGGCGCCGCTATCACACATAACAGTCGAAAACTTTTTCAACTGTGTACAGAATGGAGTATGGGAACGGCTTAGCCCGACACCCAGTGACGAGTGAACGACGCACGGCAGGTACTTGTTACTTAAATACGCGAGTATCTCACCCGCCTGCCGCGCTTCGATACGTCACTCATGTAAGTTTTCTTCGCTTCCACGAAATTATCGAATAGAAGTTGAAATTGGAATTTCATATTTTTTGCTACGATGCTGACACTTTGACGCACTGGGTGCTGGCTGGCATTATGAAGTTTTCAAATGTTTGTTATCTATACCATTTTCAAAGTGGGTTGCTTTTGAGGGACTAGTGATGTTACCAATCTTAAAACAGGTAAATAGCGTAAAGTGTTTTAATTAGCAGCAGCGGTAATTCACCGCGTGCGTTATTCGAAATATAATATGCGATGCGTCGATAATAGAGGCGTCTACTCGATGGGTTTTCATTTCCGCGCGCACGTCGCTCGATAACAAAGAAGTGATGACATATTTAGAACAAGCCTGAAATCGAACTGGCAACACAGCCGGCGGCGCGGCGCGCGCGACAGCCGTCACTGGTGCCAACATTGCCAACTAACACGAGATTTTAATTTTCGAATCCATCCCGCGGCTGACGCGATGACGCGCCGCATCGCGCGCTTTTGTTGCCAACGTCACGTCGAGATCCCGATTGCTTCCTTCGAATTACGAATACTTTTTTAAACTGTCAAAGTTTTCGCGCGTTGATTGACGTGTGGTGATCGCGCGGTTCGGCGTTACTTGCGAGTTGATTGATTTTGAAATTGAACTTTAGACAGCCAGTTTGTCTCTTCGTCGGGTTGTCATCTTATTACGAATTGTCTTTAGTGAACTATTTAAACTCGAGTTGAGATTCAAGTCAGCTACTTTCAGCTAAAAGCAGCATGAAAATTGAAAATATGAATAGATTTCTGGCTCGCGCGTCTTATATCGTATCGGTTGCGGCCGTCCAGCGTCCGTCACTATCTATATTCCACACGAGCGGGCTCGATACTCGCTTCCTCGATACACCTACTCGATTAAAATAAGAATATTTTAAGGCGTAACACTATTGTGAGCTCGGACCTTCCGAGAAAGGTTGCAAGTTGATATTTTCCACTCTGTGTTATATTTTACACGTGTCTGTTGTTTGAGTAGAAATTGTTTTTTAAATGTCATATCTAATTTGACACAATATACCTAATATAAATACCTACCTGAATTTATTTATTTAATAGTTTAATTTGCATGTCCATAAATTATTTAAATTTAGATGCCAATAATTTGTCAATTTTTCCGGCATTTGCAAATGTCTCATAAGGCATTTAGCTCAGACGAAAATAGTAATAATTTTCGTAATAGAGAAATCACGTGATTATTTTTCATCGAGTGATCAAAAAACTTGCTCAAATAATTACACACAAAATATATTTCTTTCCAACACTGAATGGTCCTTTTTTATCAAAAAAATAAAATCAAACGACCCCAGGATAGCACACTAAAACGAATATTGGAACGCTAATCGAATAGAGGCGCGCAATAATCCAACATGGCGTCTACAATTCGAGTGCAGATGCAATTGTCACGGGCCGGTGGGCGCGCGGCCCTCCTTCTGTTTTTACTCGATTGCTCGATCACTCGATTCTCGTTTTTCGTCGTGTACCGACGCCGATACCGCACTGAGACCTGTCATAATACCTTTGTTCGACGTGTACAGAAAAAATTGGAAAAACGCGATAAAAAGTGGTCCCTAGCAAATTGAGCGTCTCTGTTATAAACAACAGAGGTGGAATGTACCGATAGCGAACAATAAATGTCCGATTCGTTTGTACGATGCGAATTCGTTGATTGTTTCGTCCGACCCGCCTGGACTTTTGTCAGCGGTAGTTTTGGCGCGCTCTCCGAATGTCACTTTGACATTTCACTTTTTTTAAAAGTACGGTTCATCGAAGAGGTTTCAGATAATTATTATGATTGAATTTAAATGATATTGAAAAAAATAATGAAAATCCAGTTTTGACGATCAACCATCGCTGATTATTATGCTAATACATTGTCTTTGTATATTATAGTGGTAGGTACCTACTTATTTATAATTTTAGCGATAAAAATATTGAAATGGTCAGAAATAAAGGCTAATAAAAAAAGATATTTGCATAAATGTAACGTCACGACTTTTATCCCCATTAGGGGGTAGTCAGAGGCTTGAGTGGCCATACACCACCACATTGTGGAGGTATTAAGATATTTGCATGTTTAAATAAAAGCTTAATTTACCGATCCTAATGATTCCACACATCCTTTCCGCCAGTGCAAATTCTAATAGGTATATTGGGCGGTCCGTTATCTCATAGAGCCTGGGAGCGGGTGTCTCCCCCCAGTCAGGGGTGGGGGTTCGATATGAATCACCAGGAGTAATGGCTGCAATATCACGTAGTGCACTTTGTCAACTGCTTGTGGCCTCCCTGCAGCATAGATAATACAGAGATTGTCGCGACCAGAGATATGTAGAGTTCGATAGAGTTTGCCGTACCTACATACAATTTGGAGTCGCAAATAATTGTATCCACGGAATACAGAATATCGGAACGGCTAGTGAAGATGTAGTGCAGTGCAGTGCAGTGAGTGCAGTCCAGTAGCACTGAGTGGTCGCAGGTTCGATATTGCAGCCGGGCCAAATTGCAGAAATGGTATTTTCGTAATTGCGTTCTGCGTATAACTGGGATATCCCCTAATCCATTTCACGGTACCCATAGTAGGTATACAACATGTTAAGAAAACCCTGTCCGAGCCGAAACCGGTAATTAGGTTCCCCAATCACATGACCAAATAAAATAATAAAAAAAAAAAAACATGATAGTAAACATATTAATGAACATTTAAAGTTCCATTTTTTTTTGCCTTTTTCCCACATAATGTAGCTAATTTTAAAAATATGACAACACCGTTACCGGAAGTAATTATGTTAGATCGTGTGGCGTCACCTCAGACCACAAAGTATGTGATGACGTCATTTTATGATTTTTTTTTTTATGAAAACGGGGTATTTGTATTACAAAAAAATATAGGAGGCCTTTGCCCAGCAGTGGGACACATACTATGCCAAAAAAATGAAAACATTTTTTTTTGAAAAATTAAAAAAAAAATTTTTTTTTTTTTTTTTTTACAAAAATGGAATCTAATCTCGATACCCAACAATACGTTTTCGGGTCGGACAGGGTTTTTTTAACATATTGTATAATATAATTATTGGACATTTTCTTAAGGCGTCCAAATAAAAAAAAAGTTGTGTAAACGAAACCATTTACGTTAATAAAAAAATATTAATCCAACATAAAAGATTTCTGCCACTTTGCACCGTATCGATAACTCCTTGAAATGCCGTCCGCGGCGTGGAAAGAGCGAGCCACCGATATCATCTGACCAAGTATCATCTTGGTGGCGCCTCGAGGGGGTGAGCGCGGCTAATCTGCATTCGCGGCATCATCGGAACTCTTCAACATGAGGGCCTGACAATTAGGATTTGGAGGAATGAGATTGGAAGCTTTTGCAATGCTGAGCGTTACAAGGGTGATCTTGTCATGATGTTCTAAGTATCACTTTGGCGCTAATTCTGGTGGCACACAAACCAACTACTTATTGTTGTCCTTCTCCCTTTGGTAATTTAAGTGCAAAAAAGAAATAAGTATTTATAGTTATATCGTAATAGCCAACGATACTCAAAAAGTATTTAAGTAGGTACTTAAGTGTTTGAAATTTTGCCGTGATTTTGTATTTTACACAGTGTATTGAAATGCCTTCGAATTAGAATAACGTTTGACGTTTGTTATTCGTATTTTGTAAGTTTAAGCAACGCTTTTTCAGTAAGTAATAGTGGAGACTACACTATCTAGTGTGGAATTAAAACTATGTATAACTAAAACTAAATCCATCTCTGTGTATGAAAAGAACTACAAGTTTTGTACAGGTACTTATTACTGGTAGAATAAAGTAGGTACTCACTACCTACTTTATGCTAATTAGTAGGTAATAAAATATAATCTTTAAGGACTCGATCAAAATTGATAACATTTACAAAATAGATCAAACCACTTAAAACCTACCAAATAAAGTTACTAGGACAACACTATAAACATTAATTGCGTGCACCGATTACTATAAAATCGATAACGTCGATATATCGAGTAAAGCACGGAGCCGATTGATATCTCGATTATCCTCGAGAACTGCGTTTGCGCAACTGTAACCGAGTTACTGGAAATGTTAGGATATTCCCACGCCGTGCAGTGGCAGGTGAGCCGTATACTAACGTTTTATTAATTTAGGACCAGTGATAGCGGAGTTGATTGAAATCTAGCCTTTGAAAAGCAAGAGGACCTTAGGTCTACCAATAGGTACGCGGTTTATGTTCGCTAGACGCTAGTTAATGCGTAAAATATGTGTATAAGCATACGCTTATTAATATATTATGTAGAGTTACGAATCTTAGCGAACGTAAAATCCTGGTAAAGCTAGTATTGTAATTATTTTCAAAAAATTCCACTAGTCAAATTTTCTAGAGGACCAGTTCAGTGGATCACACTGGAACCACTTAAAAGAGTGAAGGCAAACAACATTCTTAAAATTTGAAAAAAAGAACACCATTTTCGATTTTTAAAATGTTGGCCGCAAATGGCCTTGTAAGAGGAAAAACAAATGAATGATGCCTACATTATGCCAATGGTGCTGATTATGTAGGCGCAAAAATTAAAATTGACTTAACTAAATCCATTTCCATTCTTATTTGGTCGTGATTTATGAGTGAGACGGAAATATTTTTTTGTCGTATAAAAATTAGTTTAATGGTTATGATAGAATGACAGCGTGTGCCTTACTTTGTCCTTCTAGACCAAGTCTCAGGCAGTTAACGAATTTAATCTAATAGGATTATGAATATTGAAAAACTAACGCTGCGTGCCATAGTATGTATCTAAACATGTTTTGTCGTCTAGGTATCTATCTCTTTTCTTATTATATCATTGCCTCACTCCATGGAATGCAAAAATATGACAACATATTAAAATAAAACCTCCTTTTCGTTTTTGCTGTTAATGTTTCATCTCTCTCCCACACGGTGGGTGCAAGTGGGAGGTCCGGACAAGTGAACAACGACTGGCTAATCTACCATCACGGCGGTCTCGATGGGGCTTCAGCAGCAAAAGGGCCTGCCCTTTTGTACACCCTATGGTGATGTGAGATGGCAAATACATAAAGACTGAAGTGTACTTACGACTTTTTTTTGTTTATCTCATAACTAGGTGTACTTACCTGAAAAAGAAAATAAGTGACATTAGAAAAAAACTGAAAACGTCTGGAATTCAAACATTTACGTTAACGTAACGTGGAAGTGGGGAGAATCGTAACGTGGGGCTCTATTGCGAACCCTGCGTCATGCTTAATAACGCCTTATAATTAACAAAATAAAGTTAATCTGTTAATTGCAATTTAGATTTTGCACCTAGAGCACGGGGACTCTAATCTGTTTCGTTCGGTCTTAGTTTTTGTGATTGGGTGTGTCCAAAAGTGGCGAGCGGCGCGCCTGAGCAATCATTTGACGACGTTATGTCTACTTAGTTAGACGTCAAAAATTAATTGCTCAGCCGCGTCGTTCGCCACATTTAGACGCAGCAGATAAATTTACAATGGACATGACGTGTCAAAATTCAAATTCAAAATTTGAAATTCGTAGCCCAATCAAAACAGATTGATGGTTAGTATACCCCGTTGCGCTAGGTATAAAATCTAAATTGCATTAACAGATAAACTTTAGTTAACGATAAAGGTTAACATGCGAATATCCGATCGGCGCAAGAAACGCAATAAATACCAACTTTACGACAAGCAAGTGCAATGAATCAAAAACAAAACAATGTGATTATCCTCGCGTATTGTACTGTTGCGTGTGGTCCAAGTTGTGAGCGCAGGCTGTTTGGAATGGACCAAAAAAAAACACGGTAGGTTTATCATAGACCAGTGTAACTAGTTTTTTTACCTAATCGAAAAATATACGGGATATTTTATAAGACACGCGATCAAAACGTGTTTTACTTTTTAATAATATTGTATTTCTAACTGTAATAATAATTAGAAAACAAACTAACCTTTTAAACTTTCATCAACAGTTCAGTTTCAAGAATTAATCAAGAAAATATTGTCCAATTGCTTGAGTTAAATATTTTGCAGATTTTTAATATATTTTTTTATAAATTGATTTACGTCCCCAAAATATTCCGAATCGTATGTAGTGTCATCGCTTAAAATATTACCAACGATTTTGCTTGCACACTGTATATCTAAATACACAGAAAATAATCCCGCTGGCGCTTATGCCTCGCGCGGCAATGCAAGTTCGACAAGAGGCGAGCGCAGGAAATGAAGCGGCCCCGGGAGGAGCGCCCGCGCCGATAAATCCGCCGGCACAAAGAACGCGACACTTCTTGCCGCTTTATTAACTCGCCGGCTGACAAATTGACTTGGCAGTACACACAAAAATTGTTAATTGTTACCTACCTACCCACTGACAGATGCTGCTCATAATCAAAGGATGCCGCAAAGACGAAATTGTATTTTTGGTCACAAAGTACAATTATAGATTTCTTACTTTATTGTGGAACATTTTTATTTACTAACTACATGTTTGTTAATGTTTGCTAAAATAAAATAGCCTTAGTTACTCCTTATAAAATCAGCTATCTGCCAGTGAAAGTCCCGTCAAAATCGGTCCAGCCGTTTCGGAATTTAGCAACAAACACACAGACAATATATATTTTTGTAGTATGTACCGTATTTGCGAGTTGATGGACGTTTTACCTATAAGTCTTGTTAGACAGTATTTCCTTACATAAAAATAATACTTGATGTATAATAATTAGTATGTCTGTATTCATATGTATATTAATCGGATTTGTCTTAAATGATTTGACATTTATAAATTGTATAAAATAAATCAAGTTTTTTATTTATCATTTAAAATAACATTTAAATTGAAATCAATTAAATCGGTACATTATTAGAGACGTTGGTACGAGCTATTGTGGCGCCATCTTTATATAAAACAGGGAAACAAATAAACGGATACTGTTAAAGTTATTCGCGCGTTATTAATTCGAAATAAGCCTACGGAGACCGGAGCCTTTAACGAAGGTTTGTTTTCCAGTGCCTCACAATGAGTTTGAACGAGTTAAAGGCTCATCTAGTAACAAATAAAACCTTCTTAGTTTGAATTTTTATTGTTTTTTATCAGCCTATTAATTTGCCCACTGCTGGGCAAAGGCATACCCTTTTCTCTTCCACAACTTCCGGTCCTGAGCCATTTGCTGCCATGTTCCGCCCGTAAAGTTGACCACATCGTCTCTCCACCTTCGCCTCGGTCTGCCTCGACGTCTGCGACCGTCTTCTGGCGTCCAGGATGTGACAGTTTGACTACGGAACTTTTATATAGCCTGTATGTACTGTCAGTGACATTTTTTTTAATGGGTACTTCGGTGGCAAAAAAGCGTACGGCCCGCCTGATGTTAAGCAGTTACCGTAGCCTCTAGATGCTTACAATACTAAAGGCATTGCGGCGGCTCTCTCACTCATCGTACGAAACGCAGCTGTTATAGCTGCTTTACGCCGATCTTCTGTGAGAGGGTGGTACTACCCCAGAGAGAGAGGGTGGTGGTGGTACTATTATTTCCTGTCCACTTTTACGTTTGAAAGGTGACAAGCCGTGCCTTGGATTGGAACGAAGTATAATTATACTACAAATAACCTAGTCGTACATTTTTAGAAAGTAGATTTAGATGAAGATTGGTTAGTAATTTGAATGAGTTTGATTTGACTGGGCAGTAACGAAAATTTTGTTGTCGTCGAATAATTTTGACACAACTAAAAATATATTTCTTGCTCATACATTACGACTATGAGAAGGATAGCAATATTGGTAGATTCGGTTTGGTGTACTCAGTAGTAGGTAGTTTGTGTACTCATAATTTGAAAATTTGAACATTTGAAAATTTGTCACATCCGGAAAATTTATAATACTAGGTGGAAAATGAGTTCTGTAACGGAAATATACGGAATAATTTCTATACATAAACGGGTCACATTTAAAAATAAAATATTTTTTATTGGACATCGTGAAAACGTATGACTATTCATTGGTTAAAGATAAAATTTATCTATACCTACCACTTAAATACAAGAGCCAGTTGGAACGTCGACTTAATATGTAGATATCCTATTTTAAATTCAAAAACAATCGTTTATTGTAAATATCCGAGTTTAAAATGGCGGCCAGTCGACGCCGTTCCATCTCTTACAGGAAATTAGCACAGTTCCTCGCGGATTATTGCAAAATAAGATATTGTTCACTCAATCTGTTCACTCATTCGTTCGCTTCGTTCGTTTGAACGATGCTCCTTTGTTTCGAAATTTGAATTCGAACTTCGTTAGATTGTTCGTGTATTTTCTATTTCGGTTTATCTGTTTAGTGTGTTAATTCAGATGTGAAGAAATATGGATTTTGATGTTTAATTTAATTTACTGTAATCTCAAGATTATGGTTTACTTATTATAAGGAAGGTTTTGATAGCTTTGATCATAGAAAGTTGTTATATTATTTAGACGAATAGAATATTTTTGCTAGACAGTCCATAAAACGTAGATTACTTTATAAGAATGTACCTAGTATAAAAACTTAGTGGAATGTAAAATGTCTGCTTAAATGAACTCTACATTCCAATCCCAATAACATAAAAAATACATCGATAAGATACCCATGAAATGTTAGAAGGAAATAAATAAACATCGCTCGCGTCGTGACGGACGGACGGACTGACGGACGGAATAGGAAATTGCGGGGAGAGATCGCGGGATCTTGTCGACGCGCGTCAATACTAATGTTATTCAATATTTTACAAAAAGAAACTGACACTTTTTGGTGCGACTGTACTTTTGATAAAAATCATATACCTATCTACTTAGGGCCACCGCAGACATGCTACTTTTTGCATCGGCGACCGGCGATTTTGCGACTGTATCGATGCTGCATCGCGTTTTGGCGACTCTCTGCGTTCGATCGCAGTATCAAAGTCGCGCGATTTTGCGGCTGGTCGCTGCATTTAGCTTCTAAAAAGCGACTAAATCGCCGATCGCCGATGCTAAAAGTAGCATGTGTGCAGTGGCCCTTATAGGTATCATTTTTATAGTGTGTTAGTGGGTGGTACATTGTCTTGAATAAGACGAAAAACGGTACTACAATTTACTTACGGATATAATGCCCTGAAGGAGTTAGGGGCCATCCATAAATTACGTCACACGTAAAGGGGGGGGTCGACGAAATGTGACATTGTGTGACAAGGGGGAGGGGGGGTCCTACGTTTTGTGACGTCACATTTAAAAATCTAATTTAGCTAAGTATTTAAACCGAAAAAAGAATTGTTAACGAAAATTTGAAAATTTCTGAAAATTGTAAATATACATATATGTGACGTCACACAGTGAGTCTCGCAAATGTGACCAGCTGTGACAAGGGGAGGAGGGGTTTATAAATTATGAAATTCGTGTGACGTAATCTATGGATGGCCCTTTAGCAGAAGTGCAATATTATAGGTACATCAAAATATTGACAGGTAGTCTGGTAATAAATTAATATTAGCAGGCTAACACACCAACTGTATGGTCCCGAGCTAAGCAATTCTTGTTCTAGGTATACCACCCGATGTAATGGGCAGCTCGACTCACTGCATCGGGCAGTTGCGCGCTCGATTCCTACCAGAGGCAAATTTCAGAAACGGCCTTTTCGTAATTTTCTCTTGTCTGGGTGTCACTGGGATCGCGCCCATTGTATGGTAGCCATAATTATGGCTACTATATGTATGTATGGCCGATCTAAGCATCGTCTGTATTAATACAGACGATGCTTAGATCGGGACCATACAGTTGGTGTGTTAGTCTGCCCATATTAATAATTATAAATAGTTTTTAAAACATTCCAAAATAAAAAGTGGTTATCCATTCCATAATGTGTTTTTATGTAAATAAATAAAGATATCTGTGATCCCGAACTATAAATATTTTCGTAACACCATCGGGCCATAAAGTATACGTTCATAACTCATAGTACACACAAGATTGTAATATAACGATAACGGGAGGACTCGGGTCCGATCAGCCTCAGATGTATGCGTCGTCACGGCCCCCGCCAATATCCGACGCAGAATTGAAATATCTGACCTCCCCCACACTTGGCTCCCCCTTGGAGATACGAATGTGTTGGGATACGTAGCCGACTCAATAATGGTAGGGTTGTGGCTACAAATTCGAATGTAGATTACTTTCAAAATTCGCATGCCTAGTATTGCCAGTGTGCACTGATTTTCCAGTAGATCTCCTGATTTCCTTGAAAATCTACTGATCTACTGATTTTCTACGATAATTCCTAATTCCTTTATAAACTAAATATTAGCAGAATAGCACTTAGAAATGTAAACAAAAAAAATACGATGTCTGTGCCGCGGCCTGAATATTTTCTTGTCACCATTATTATTGTAATAAGTTCTCTAAACTCTTAAAATCGAACCCGCAAGCACCCGATGCAGAGCCGAGCGGCCTACGCTCGCACCACTGCGCTAAGCGGTCGTCAAAATATAAAAATACTACCTATTAGAGCTCATCTCGATGTAACGCAATGAGAGATTTTATAAGTATTTTTGTACATCTTAGATGTAGAAGAAGAAAAGATTTCAACGCGTTTTTGTTTCATTTCATAGTATATAAGCGATGTTTGATGAATGTTTGTTTTCAGAAATCATATCACCTGTCATGTATATTTTTTATAAAAAAAATGAATACCTGATACGAATGTAATTAGGTACCTATCTATAATTAAATGTTTAAAAAAGTCCTACCTCCAAGATTATGTCGCCAAACAGTCGCCGCCATCGCGTCGTCGCGATTAATGTATGTATTATAAAATTAAACACATATAAGAAGACTTATAAACACTAGCACACACGTACCAATGATTCGCAAAATGATTCAAACGACGCCATCGAAAAATATATTTCAATAAATTACATTTTAAGAAGCTTTTATACCTACTTAGTATATCTAAAACTAACCTATTTAACTATTCAATTATAATATTTTAAAATGGTAATAGAAATAGCTTTTTTCATGGATAAGTTAGCGAATAAAATACGAATTAATTAAAAATCAATGAATAAAATTTGTTATGAAGGCAAAATTATTTAAAATCATTTACATGAGTAAATGTCCTTTAATAGTTTCCATAACTATAGCTCATAATTGTTCGCTGGCGTAAGGTGATCCACGTCGCGTGGCTTATTGCAATATTTTTGTAAAGTTTTCTGTATAATTTAAACTTATTTTTTTATTTTTCCTTCAGAAATTCTTACTAAACGCTATGATTCATTGAAATATCGACTCATGCGCATCTGTTCCGTTGCCGATCGCTGATCGTATCGATCTGTCTACAGACTTGGTCAGTCCATGCACGTGTGCACTCGCCTTGTGCAATTCTTATACCGTGTGTCCACTGGCAAGTAACTTCCGCAATTTCTTGCAGAAGTCACTTGCCGACGCGTTTACACTGACTGCAATTTTACACAACCGTGTACATGTGGGACTTGCAGCAAGTTCGGCAAGTCGCAGAAGTCCACTTGCGTGAGTGTTTACACATTGGAAGTAGCTTGCGCAAGTAAAGTTGTGCAAGTTTTCTTGCCAGTGGACACACGGCATTAGCACACAACACAGAAAAGACTTAAACACCATACTATCTCGTTGTAAAATCAACCTTAACACCGAAATGGAGAGTTTACAATCATCTAGGCAGTTAATTTAATAGGGACTTTGATTTTACCAAAACTTGATTGCATTGATTCTATTCGAAATTTAAATTTTAAAAAATCATTTATAATTATTTGCAACGGTTTTTGCATTAGTTACACGTAAAAACAAACTCTTAGGTGCTTGTTATTAGGCTCAGAATTGCAAGGAAGTGGTTTATTTTTAAGTCTTTTAGTAGCCAATGGACGGGTTGACGGGAAAGTAGACTGCGTACGCGCAGATAGCCCTTGTAACGCGGCTAGACGTTGTACAGACGGTGCGTCCGCCATTGGAACGTAGAGTTTAGTTTTAATTCATTATATTGTACACAAAATGAGTATTACTTCATTAGTTTCCCATATTATTAAAGTATGTTTAAAGTGGTGATATACCCAGCTTATTTGGTCAAAACGAGGCATGTACCGACAGCAACATAAGTCAGACATTCTTAATTTTTCAAATCGCTTGTATACTTTTGTTTTGCATCAAATCCATTATTTTTCTTCATATAATCAAAAATTTGCTAATGTTTGGTTTTAACAATGTTCACTAACGTTTTTTTAATATAAAGAGAGCGATTTGGAAAATTGAAAATGTTCAGCGACTTATGTTGATGACTCTACATGCACGGTGTAATAGGATTTCCTAACAAAAACCTCAAACAGTAAATAAATAAATAACACTTCCCCACTTCATTGGCTGCGTTTACTAGAGGCGAGCGGTGCGAGTACTGATGATGATAACTGATGGCCCGGGCGCGGCGGCTCGGGGCTTGTGAACGCAGCCATGATGTATGTACAAATCTGTACCCACGACACACGTCATTATCAACTGCACAATAATATCAATCAGTATTCCGACACATCAGTACAGATACCGTTTGTTTGTTCATGTGTGGGACGGTATCGGCGCATCGCTGACTCACGCGCAGCTGACTCACTGACGATACATAGGTGCAAAATTAATTAATTGATCGCAATCAATCCGAAAACATGTTCAAGAGGCTATGTTGATGGCTTATTATCGGTAGAACATCGTTTTTAGGGTTCCGTGCCCAAAGGGTGCCAACAGGACTCTATTACTACTAAGCGTCCGTCCGTCTGTCCGTCTGGCAGCGGGCTATATCTCACGAACCGTAATAGGTAGAGAGTAGAAATTTTACAGAATGTGTATTTCTGTTGCCGCTACAACAATAAATACTAAAAATAAAATAAAATTTTAAAATAATGGGGGGTTTCATGGACCAGTTACTAAGGGGACTGGCCCTAAGCAAGTCGGCCGAGTGGTTGGCCTAGTACTAACATCGACATAAAACGAAGCGAGTAGTTCAACTATTTACCGGTAAATAGTAAAATGAAAATGAAAAAACAACCACGTTTTTTTTTCACACAAATATTTAATAAGGGCACCTCTTTCTTTAGTCTTTACTCTGTGGGGGGTCCCCATACAAGAAACTCGATATTTTTGACGTTTTTATTCTACGGTGGTAGGAACCCTTTATGTGCGAGTCCGACACGCACTTTTCCGGTTATTTTTTTAAGTTCTTGAAACGTTAGTTGAATGGCTAAAGCTATGGGTTCCTTCATTAGCGGCACCGTCATATAACGGCCGCACTGGAACATTGGCTACGTAAACAAACCGTTGTTTACGTAGCCCATGTTCTAGTGCGGCCTTTATATGACGGCACCGCTTTTGGAGGTAACCAGCGCATAAGCGAGCGCACACCGCCACCACCGCCGCCTTGTGCGGGAGACGTCACATTTGACAGGTTCCTAGTTGGCTTGGTGGTGTAGTACCAGGCAACTCCAACCGCAAGCCGCGTTACGAAACTTCGTTCGAAAAACTAATAAATTAACGAAATTAAATTAACATAATTTAGAAACAGGACGGTCAGACTGCAACATTGTCTAGTTACCGATCGGCTAGCACCGACCAACTTCCCACAATGAATAAGGAAGGGAGAATAATTTTAATTGGCACACAATAAAATATGGTGAGTCGGCACGTCCGAGCGGCGTATCGGTTACAGCGGGCTAGTGCTGCGCAATGCCGATCGGACGCTAGTGATGGGACGTGCGTCGATTATTCGAAGTTTGAATTAAAATTTATAATTTGTAAATACATTTGGAGGAAATGGTAGAGTATTTTCTTTGAGTATTGCAATCTGTGCTTATTATCGGCCAATTTATATGCTTAATAAAACCTCCGAAAAAACTAACTTCCATCACATATTTTATTTAATATGACTACGGGTTATCATAGCCTATAGACGCTTGCAATATCAATGGCATCAAAGGCATCGCTCGCACGTTGCCGACCTGAAGAGGAGTGGGGTAGATGGAGGGAAAGGGGGGGTTTGGGCTTCCGGCTTTCTCACTCATCGTACAAAACGCGGCTGTAGATAATAGCTACTTTACGCCGATCTTCTGTATGGGGGTGGTACTACCCCAGTTGAGCCTGCCCGTATATGAGATGAAGTCAAATCGCTACAGCTTGGCTCTACCGATGAAAAAAACAAATTGTATCTTTCATTTTGAAAAACAAAAAGATCCAGCACCCCTTCCCGTCAAGGTAGCGTGCGCGCGCGCCGATGCCCGCGCCGATTGCGCTCCCGCAGGTGCGACCATCGGCACATTCGTGACATTATAATTGTGCCGCATACCTCATTCCGAGCCCCTTAATTTATACCTAATAGC
Organism: Drymonia ruficornis; assembly: GCA_947859195.1. Classification (NCBI taxonomy): domain Eukaryota; kingdom Metazoa; phylum Arthropoda; class Insecta; order Lepidoptera; family Notodontidae; genus Drymonia; species Drymonia ruficornis. The sequence goes on from OX401905.1 coordinate 1,807,238, forward strand.
GAGATAATCTTACACTTTTTCGCCACGTCTCATTTACATTTTAAGCTTTATCTGTAGGTACAGTCGCGTAATAATGTTTTATGTGACATTAAAACGTCAATGGCTTTGAGTTTTGCAATTTATAGAAAAAATATTGGGCTGATGTTGGCAGCAGATGAAATGTTTGGGAAATTATGAAAGACGTATTTCGAAATTATTGGAGGTCGCTCATCCGACTAAATGCTTCGTCCGTGGCCTTATGCCATTTTGCCCTAAAGGACCTACACGGACCACGGCTATCCTCTAGTTGATGAGATTATTTTCTTGTTTCATACTTTTATAGCGTGATTTTTCAGTAGTCAGGTTTTAGTTTTTAAACTTACTTTTTATTAGTATCCTCACATAGGGATATCCCTGAGAGAGTACCTATAGGATATATTTTATACAATAAGAATATCATCATATTTTATGAAACGCCAATAAACCATAGAGAGACATATCATAGAGTTATAGAGCCATAAAGATAAATCAGGCCGCCATATTGGGAAGCATTTCGTAGGCAATAAATATTATAATTTATTATGTTAAGTACTCAGCCCCTAATTGGCCTTGGTATATGCTAATAAGATTCAGTGTCGATTTATTTATTAACTCAAAGTTTACGATCTTATAATATGACTGGTTTAAAAAAAAGATTAAAATTAAAAAAAAGATTTTATCGCGCACTGAATGAAGCATTTTGATAAATTGTTAGGCCCGCCACATACATACGGAATTTCCGTACGGAATTCGCTTTCGAAATATCGAATCGGGGTTTCCGAACGCGATACGTCCATACATTGGGATGGATTTACTGCGTTCGGAATCCCCGATTCGATATTTCGAAACGCAATTCCGTACGGAATTTCCGTATGTATGTGGCGGGCTTTATTGTGTGCTATGACTATGACGTTGATAGGATGTGTAATTTGGGCACACGGTTGGTAGGCCTTAATTAAAATCATTATAAATATTCTAAGCGGTAGTTAAATTAAATAATAATCGCCTGATAATGAATATAAAATTCAACAATAAAGTAGGTAGGTTTTTTAATGTACAAAATATCCCGCAAGTAAAAAAGGCGTACTTACTAATCACTTAGCTCATATTTAAATTAACTACCTTTAATTGTAAGGGGCCATCCATTAATTACGTCACACGAATTTCATGATTTTTAGATCCCTCCCCCCCTTGTCACAGCTGGTCACATTTGCGAGACTTCCCCCCTCCCTGTGTGACGTCACATATTTTTTATAGTTTTCACAAATTTTCAAAAATTTTCGTTAAAAATTCAAATTTCGGTTTTAATACTTGGATATATTAGATTTTTAAATGTGACGTCACAAAACTTAGGACCCCTCCCACCCCCTTGTCACACAATGTCACATTTCGTCGACCCCCTCCCACCCCTTTACGTGTGACGTAATTAATGGATGGCCCCTAATACGAAGTGAAACTTGTACCTACTTAGCTTTTCTCACCATTTATTTCTTGAATCAATACAATTTCAGAATGTTTATTCATTCAGCCAAAAGACGTCCACTGTTGGACATAGGCCTCCCCCAAGGTTTACAAAAATGACCGGTTTTGTTATAAAAAAAAATGTTATTTCCCATTGTCTATGTGCCCGCGAGTGTACACGGTCCGGGGTGGGGGGTACAATAATGATATTGCGCGCCGCGATCGTCCGCAGCGATTGCGCGCGCGCCGATAGATCGACTCACGCGCAGCCTTAACGTTTATATTTCACTCTCCTATGGGCAGGGAGGGCGTGAGCGTTGCGCTTGTAAACTTGGCGCATTTAATTGGCGGGAATGGAGGCTGTTAGAAATTGTTGGCGATTTTGAATTATTGTTTTTGTTGCGTGCTGAGAATTGTTTGAATTGAGTTGTTTTGATATTTGTTGTGTCGGCTCAAGGCTAATTTACTTCCTTGTATTAACGTTACGATTAAGTATGTGTCACTTCACCGCATTTGGCCTCAGTATATTTTTTATGAAGCAAACCAACGTCTTTATTTTTTCATATTTTAGCGGTGTTATTATATTTGTTTTCTCAAACCAATTTCACATTAGCAAAACTTAAAAGAATACCTGATGAAATAGGTACAACGTTTTTTTTTATGGTATAAATGTCACAAACTTACAATGCTTTTAACACTGAAATAAAACACTGTCTAAGCAAGTGCGCACGCGACAAGCCCACCTATGAGTTCGTATCGCATCTAGCTATAAGCGTTGCTCGCGTGGCCAATAAATCCTGGGCTGGACGTGCGTACAAATTGGCGCGATCGGATCGCGACAACGCGACGCGCTTGTCTGCGCCCCGCACGCTTGTTAACGCTTTCGCGAGATCGCATGCGATTTTATTGTCGCGATGTCGGCGCGTCGTGAGCGCGCCCACGATTCGGCGAAAATGTTCGCTAGTTGTCTTTTGTTTGGGAATAAATTGTTTGGAATAGGGGAATGGAGTGATTTTTATGAATAGAGGTACAGTCGCTTGCATTGACATCTATACACACCATACATTTTAAAGTTATATACACATCTATATTATATAAAATTTTATAATAGGTGACAATAAATTTAAATAAAGGATTGGCGAGGTGCCATAAGTAATTATAATGAGACAAAATCAATGTATCTCGCGTTTTGTCTTGTCACGGCCGGGTGTGCTACCCGTGCTGACACATAATGTCTGCAGTTATCTAGACCTTTTGCATCTTTGCAGAGTTGCACATGCTTAGTAATACAGGTAAAATTATACTATAACACATATGTAAATATGTACTTAATACGAGTAAGCTATTATAGATAAAAGCTTCAAGCATCAGGTAAGTTGATTTATTTTTCACGCGTCCGAGTCTACAGGAAAAACTAGCCTACACTTGAAACCAGATTAAGATAAAAGTGACAGTAATTGGATATAAATAAACATTTATATCTTAACGCGATAATGGCCGAAAATAATACATAATAATACTTAATGTGAAAAAAATATGCAGCAGTTTGAAAATAGAATCAATTTTAATGGCGGAGCGGTTTTTTTGGCGGGAAGTGGAAAAGTTATGCTATCATTTTTGTTTTAACTTCCAAAACTTGTATTTCTTGTATTTGGTGGGAAATTAATAATTATACGTTCATAATAAAGTGGTTCAAGATAATGTTCGGATTCCTCCAAAGAAGTCTGGTTATTTGTCAATAAAGTACCTACACTTTATTGATAGTTACTAGGGTGTGTATTTTAGGCCCAGCCAAAGACCTTCCCGTGCTTGACAAATTCAATAACTTGAAAATATATTAAACTTGACACTGGCTATATGCGAAAAGCGAAGAGATGACGAAAAAAAAGGAATATCTAACAAAGTTTCCAATGAAAATTATTAATGTTTCAGTTCAAGTCTGTCCACGCCATAAGGTCAAAAGGTCATAAAGGTCATCAGGTTTAGTAGCAATCTCTGATACAGGTATAAATAAATGCTGAATAAACATTTAAGGGCCTCCGCAGACTTGCTACTTTTAGCATCGGCGACCGGCGATTTTGTGACGTATCGATGCTGCGTCGCGTTTCTTTGAGCGCGAACTTGCGAAACGCAGCATCAAAATCGCCGATCGCCGATGCTAAAAGTAGCAAGTCTGCGGAGGCCCTAAGATGATGAAGGTGAGTTCGTGGTCAATTCCTATCAATGAATTTAAAAAAAGAGAGAATAGTGAAAGTCGACTCACGAAAGGGGTACAGGGCAAAAGTATGTGAAAGCGTCGGAAGAGGGCGCCCAAGGAGACCATTTCACGACCAGATCAATGGTCTTTTCCAGAAGGGTCAGGCCCGTAGCACCCTCAACCGACGGCAGTGCATGAGATGTATGAATGTGGATGAAGCAAAACAGGTGTCAAAATCGTAGCATGTGGCAGTCAATAGTCTCTGCATACCCCCGTGGGATACAGGCGTGAGTATATGTATGTACCCATTCAAAATTATGATATTCATTTAGTTCTAGTCGCGGTATAGGGGTAGGCGATATCGGTCGTCGCATCGCGCCGCTGATAACGCCCCCATGCGTTGTGTTTAGATAAAAAACAACTGTGCGTTGTGCGATAGGCGATAGGCGATAGGCGCCGGTGAGCTGCTGGTAATGAGGTGGACGAATTATAAAATTAATAATAATAATAATATCCTGGGACATTTTTTACACACGGCTACCTGATCCCAAACTAAGCAGAGCTTGTACTATGGGAACTAGATAACTGATATTACTACATATACTACTTTTTTATTTGTAAATACATACTTAATATACATATACACCCAGACTCGGGACATACAGACATGTTCACGCACACAAATGCATGTCCCTGGTAGGAATCGAACCTACGACCTGCAGCGTGAAAGGCGCCTCCGCGCCAACCACGCTAACGGGCCCGTCAAATGAACTAAATAATGGTTAATTTGGAGCTTTTTTGGCTGTTACAGAAGATCGGCATAAAGTAGTTATTACAGCTGCGTTTCGTATGATGAGTGAGAGAGCTGTAGGACCAACCTCTCCCTTCCCCTCCCTCTGTTCCACTCCCATTCAGTTCTCGACCAGGGGGCTTACCACCACCTCTTATAGCAGTTTTGTTTTAACGTTTCAGCGGCCATTTGTGCAATGACGTTTCTTATTGTCATGACAATAAGGTACGTCATTGCACAAAAAGACGCTGAATCGTTAAAACGTTCCTGTAATTGAATCGCAATAAGAGTTCGTGGTAAGCCAAATCACGATGCCTTTGGTATTGCAAGCATTTATAGGATAGTGTTACTGATAAACATCGGGCAGGCCGTACGCTTGCTTGCCACTTTAGTAACGTAATAATAACGAATAACCCATCAATATTCACTTGTTGAAATTTGATTCAACCAACCACAAGAATTCCAAAAATTTCACCTCCAGTCAAAATCCTCATAAATATTCCAACCACGTAAACCTATTATAAAAAGTCATTAAAACTAGATTCTTACAAGCGATTAGAGACAAAAACCTTTTTTGAAAAGATACAGGCATGTTCTGAAGGCCGCTTATCACACCGAACAATCGCTCTATATCGCGCCGGCGAATCTCTCGGCGCGATCGGGAGCGTTTTGGGCGATAAAAGACCCCACTCGCCCCGCCACCCCCTCCTCCCCTATGGTGGAAGCCTTTTGAGCTTATAGAACGTAATTTAGTAGTACTCGTAGAAATAATTTTGGATGTTAATGGCTTTTATGAGCGTCTGGGAAATGAATGAAATTGAATGCATGGATGGATATCGGGTTTGGAATTATGATAGAATATGACAATGGTTTTGTTTTCTGTAAGTACTGATTTTGTTATTCAAATGTGTCATTTAAAATTACCAACACTTACTTCATTTATCCAGTTAATAGTAGGCAAAATATTATTGTACTTTTGTTTTTGTATCGTTACGTGTTCTGAATAAGTTATCTAAGTACATAACAATTCTTGAGCCCACATTTCCAATTTAAATTTTAATTCACACAGCTATTTTCATACCAAAATAATCTAGTCACTAAATCAAAGATAGTGTGATAACATTCTCTCCTGTAATTACCGCCCCCCGCCCCCCTCACACCGCAGCGACGTCCTACCGGCAACACACCCCGTTTTATCGCGATCTCAGCGTCGCGCGTCGCGGCGTTCCTTATCGGACGCCCCGCTCTCCATCTGAGATTACGATCCACTGTAATAAATGGAAGGTGGATTCGGGCGTGACGGTGTGATACGCGGACGTGTGGTGTCGTGAGCTTTGTTCTGTGGAATTTTTGACCGTGTGTTTTATTATTAATATAGTTTGTTTTGTTATAATTATTATTCAAATAATATTATGTATACCAAAATTTTGCGTTTGTTGTGTTAAATTAAGTCACAATTAGGCGTATAATTAAGTAATATATTTTTTAAATCAAGCCAAGTATACGTGTGAAATGTTAGTTTATAATTGAAGTATCTACAATGTGAATATGTAATAGGTAAATTAAAGGTTTTTTTAATAATGGCCCATTAAGTTTCTAGCTGGCTGTTCTCATCGAAGTCAGCGTTCCGAATCGGTGGTAGATTTGGGCTATTCATTTTTTTTTTCTGATTTAAAATAAATCATATTACCATCCGTATTTTTTTTATTCACTTTTTTGGTGGTATAGCTAAGCTATAGCCGATTGACTGCAGCTCATATATGAGCTTGATCCACCAGGGTAGTACCACCCTCTCACAGAAGATCGGCGTAAAGTAGGTAGGTTTTACAGCTGCGTACGATGAGTGAGAGAGCCGGAAGCCCAAAACCCCCATTAAACCCCATGTTGTAGTGCAAAGGTAAGATAGTCAAAATATGGGATGTTGGGCACCGAGCCAAATAAGTTTTACCGATATTTTATAGTATTATGACATGGCATAACCCAACTTTCACAGTCCGTCAGCGCGACTCAGCCATCGAACCCGCGACCTTTCCGTCGCCCCGCCCCCGACGGGCCCGAATCAATTAGTGTGCGCGTGAGTCGACCGGCCCACTGCGCGCATAAATCGATACCAAACGAGATTGACCCCGAAACGGGTATCGTGATACGTACGCCAAAGATACGTGCGATACTTGGCTGCGAAATGCCAGTTTTCGAATTGTGCCAAGCATTGGCAAAGAAGACAAGACAATAGACAAGACATTTCTCATTTCTTACATTTATTTTCCTGCTATTGCAAGAAGACACTAGCATTCTATGTTGTTGTGTATATTAAGTATGTATTTACAAACAAAAAGTGGTAGGTATATGTAGGTTAGCTCGGAATATAAAACCAAGGAAATAAAATCCTACGTAAAATCAAGAAAAACCTAAAGAAAAACTTAGTCAAACTTATTTAGGTATATAAAAATGTATATTTAAATAGTAAAAAGTAGGTACTTAAGGATGATAAATATGCAGAAACTATCTTGGCTTGGCTATCATTTAGTTATCATTAAGCCATCATTATTATCATTACTTGGCTATCATTAAGTTGGAATTTCATAAAATCGTGACACATTAATTGCGCGCGCGCAGCATCCGGTGCGATATCAGTAAGATAGCACGGCGAAGTACCGTATTTCGACACTAACTGAGACCATAAGCTAAGACCTAGGCTTCTTTATGGTCCTTGAAGGTATAGATTGGTAATCTTCATGGTGTAGGGTATCCTGTGGTCGTATCCTAAGGTCACCTTATAGGGTTATACGTAAGTCTTTCCTGTGCACTACAACATGGGGTTCTTCAATAGGCTAGTTTACAGGTCCCTAAAAGATCAGCTCTTCTCCTTACCTTAAACCCCATATTTAGGGCACGATATTAAGAGCCATAACACACCGGAACGCCAGGCGACGTCGCGGGCCACGTATCAAAACAATTTGTATTGACTGGCGACGTCGCCAGTCCGTCGCCAGGTGTGTTATCTCCCATACATTTCAATACGAATAGTTGGCTACGGTGGCTGGCGACGTCGCCATGGCTACCCAGTGTGTTATGGCCCTAAGGGTCCCGTACTCCGTACTCTTTAATTCCAAAAACAAGGCCAGGCCAAATACTGGTTACCCCATGGCCTGAGCTAGGTATATTGGCCAATGGCCAAAACTATTTTTAACTGTTTCCGCATGTGCCACAAGTACTTATCTAACCTGACAATTCTAGACACGTTGGCTTCGAGATCAAGAAAAAATATATTAATAATAGCAATATTTCGACCACCCGTCCCTAGGTGCTCACAAAAAACGCGAGATCTAATAGATAGCGCTGAGGCACTGCGGAGTAGATGTAAGCCGCTGATAACGGGTTCGATTCCCCGGCCGCGCGATGTTTTCCATAGATAATTTTAGTATTCCGATGAAAAAATAGTTTGACGGTAGACAATGGGCTTATATTTTTGTTGAGGGTTTCAACATCTGCAATACCATTTGTAATAGCCTGTATTTCCCGAAGGGGTAGTCTGGTATGGTTTTTGGACCATCCTATTGCCATTATCCTGGACCATAGTCCACCACTTTGGACCAGTACTTACTACGTTTGGCGAACTTCACAATAAATTATCCATAAAAAAAAAATGCACCGCCTTGGGCTCCCCTAGTGATGTGTTGTCATGTTATTAATCGATATTAATTGATATACAATCGGTATCGATGTTGTAATAATTGTTTTCTGTATTCAGATCTAAAACACTATTGTTGATTATCGTTTTACAATCGGTTAATGTTTTTGATAAGAAATCAGCAGGAGCACTAATTGGTTTTTAAATTGTTCGTAATAATGCCTCTCTATTTTTATATACATGTAGATATGGTTATAATAACGATAGGAAAACATATTAGGTATCTAAGTATAAAGTAGCACTCTAATTGAACATTTACATTCTAGTATTGTGAATTTTAGGTATATCCGAAAATAACAGCTAGTATTTGTATACGCACAAAAATATTGACGTTATACTAAATATAACACTAATTTCATATCTGATCTGAGAAGCTACTTTTTTTTTTTTAATTTGCTAACAGGAAAACAAAAATAGGTACATATTTAAGTAATGATACAGTCTTGTAACTTCCAGAAGCATTAAAAACATATTTACCGAAAGATCGGTAACGAATTCTTATCCGAATTGTCGATAACAATAAATTACTGTTAGCCATTTTGCTAATTAAAGTCAACAAAGTTAATATCATTACCAGAACGCTTATCTCGGAGGAAATATAACATACTTCCACTGTCGATAAGGTGTTTGCCTAATTGATATCGTGGAGTGAAACTAAAAAAAAAATACAATACACGAATTTTTTTTTTTTACTAATAAGTTGAAACTTGAAGCTTCGTTAAGCACATATTTATCGCACTGCCATATTCTAAAGTTATACCTGTTTTTCAACTTGGCATTAATACCTACTATAAAGATGTCTCCCCCCTACACGTATGGTAATGGACGTATAGCAGAGAGATAACACTGTTTTTTCTCTCCCTCTCTTTATCTGATCAGGAATCGAAGCCAGGTCCTATTCACTCGCAAACCTATACACGTCATACTTATCATGATTTGAGCATGGGGTACTATTGATGGTTACTATAGATAAATGATGAGGTATACGGTTAAAATTTGGGGATTTGAAGGGTTGAAACATAGCCCCCTTATTATTTAAGTAAATTAGGGAAATTTTATTGGCTTATGTGATTTATTTATGGTCGAAATTTTTATTCAAATCAATCCCGAAGCATAATCTCAACGTCACAAAAAGCTAGACTCTTTTTATTGGTTTTATTACAGTATTTAGATAACATTAAGGTTATAATCGCATGCATTTTAAATGCAAAAAATGCAGAATAAATTATATTTATCTATGCTTTTAAAATGCAAAATAATCGCCGATGGATACCTAATGGCATAAACTGAAAGGATTATTAACATAATAAATATAAATAGACAAATTGTGTTTATTACAACCAATATACACTGTAAGTAGGTACCATAACCGGAATTTAAATCTTCAATTACTAGTTTGAATAGATTGACAGCTCGTCCTTCTAACGATGAAGTAACGCGATACAAACAGACAAATCTCGGGGCACACATGAACTATTCAGAAACTGACATTGACAGCGGCTGTCAAAATATGAACACGCCGCACGCGTTCGGTATTTAAAAATGGTTTTCGAATTTGACGGCACGTATTTCGATGTGACTGGGAACGATACCGCGATTCGAGATTAGTATCTGGTTTCATAAGATAGGTAAGTACAGCACTATTTTTTGTACACACATTGGTGCTTTATATAGTAAATATAATACTATATTTTTGACACTTTATGCAAAATTAATTTACGTATTAAACACCATGTTGCAAAAATAAATGGATTGTTATCATAATAATATATTTATTACATTTTTTTTTTTACAATTTAGTACCCATTTTAGCGCCTACTAACCAGCTCTTAAAGTCTTCCTTTACACACTTTAAAAATACACTTTTTGTTGCGACAGATAGTGCCTATTGCCTTCCTGCAACGCTACTTTGTCATGGAAATAATTGCATTAGATAAACATGCGAAGTTTAATTATATTTTTATCAATGATTTACCTTCGCTCGCGTTCAGATAAACGTATCTTTGAAGCAATAAAAATCCAGTATAATACATTAGTACCACTGTTAAGGCTATCAGGCACACACGAGATAAAAAACAAACAATCTTAACGACATTCTTATCGCAAATTCGGAGAAAAGTGGTGCCGTATGTATTGCGATGTTCAAAATAATGTAAATATACTTATTTATTTTGACATTATCACAATATACCTACATTTCCGGATTGATATTAGATTGTGGAGATACGTATATGTTTTTATATTTTCAAGTAAAAAAGGAAGCGCCTTTGGGATTTAGAATTTTGTCTTTCTGTCAGATCTAGAAAAGGATACTAATAGTCTGCGATCCTGTAATATAATATGTTTTTTTTATATATTTTTTTACCAAGCTCATTTAGTCATACACGGAATGTATATCTATTTATTGTATATATGTATTTGTATTATGTAGCAGATAGACACATACATTTATTTATATTTCCCTTACCATGTGGACATTGGTAAATACCCTTAAACAAACACCAAACCCCGTAAACAAGAGGAAACATTTTAAAGAGTCTTTAATCATATAATCGAATAATATTTAATAAATAGTATACATGAGTTACTCATGCTCAGACTAATTAGAGTAATGATAACTAACTGGAAAACAGCGTTCTCGACTAGATCATTATCTTTGATAACAATCGTTTACTGATAAAATGCCTATAAAATGAGTACAAATTACGAAATATATGAAAGTAACCACTTGAAATTCATCAGTTTTATTTTAATTTGAAATAAAATAAAATGTTTTCTTTGTTATTCTTGTAAGAAACGAACACAAACTATTTTTTAGATGTCATTCACTTTGTGATATAAATTCTTGAAGAATTTCCGCAAATGTTACCTACCACATAGTATATTACTTTAATAGAATGTGAAAAACATCGAAAAACAATACGTTGACATAAAACAAACCACAATTTCCTACGCAACAAGGATGTAAACAGTAACTCACACATTGTTTTGACATCCGTAGCGCCCTCTGGCGCGAACTCCGCGGCCGCCAACTCCAGCTGTTTCAGGTAACGCAACCACAATAACATAATCCGCACAGCACAACACTAGTTCTTTATTTTTAAATTTTTAAATATCGAACGCGTTTGAGCCGTCATACTTTTGCCGCGTAAAGTTAGTGACTGGCCGGGCGCGCCGAACGCCCCTCCGCGCACACCGCTGAGGGGACCGTAGGTACGCACACACACAGACACGGCCGATCCCTTATCAGGTTGGTTTAACTAGCTATGGCTGGCCCCAGATGGTATCACTCCGGCTCGCGGTAACGTTGCATTGAAAGATAAGAGTCTGCGATATTATCGCTGTTTGAATAAACTTGTATAAAATGTCAAATAAAAAAGCTGCACGCCATAAACGTTGTCTAGCGGCGATTTTTTTTCTCGATAGTGCACGGGCATGTTGTGATGAAGCCAGCTAAGTGTGTCGGGAGTTCAATGGGTTTTATGGATTATGGGAGCGGCTTATGTAGGGCTGGCATAGACTAGGCTGCCAATCAGTTGGGCATAGAGCAAGATATAGGCGGGAACGACCATAGACATTAGTAAACCTGTCAGTTCTTTTTAATTTATTGGAACGACTAAGAGCGAAGTTCAATTTCTCTGGGAACGACCTTGACTTTTAATGGCATAATGCGATGAGACTCGCAATAAAATTGTCAGTCCCTCACGGTCACTCACTTGCCTAGTGTTGTATTGTTCTTGAATATGCAATCTCACCAGTTCTTCCAGTTCCAGTCCAGTTCACGAGTTCTTTTTGGAGATATATAATCCTATAGTGTAATAATTATATCATAATACTATACCTACCATAGGTATAAGGTGCATTTGTCAGTTTCTCAAACAACTATAATATTGTTACCGTAACTAAATGTACATAGCGTCGTGTAACGTATGTATAAATAGGAATAATATTTTTGTTACGAACATTATATCAATGTCACACAGGTGACAAAGATTGTAACATCGTGACTAAACTCATATATTGTGACTGTGCGAGATAGAATGTCACTTAGAAAGATAACCGCAGTGTACCTAGAATTCTAGATAATATTCATTTGTCTGACCTATCTTGTGAACTTAGTAGTAGGTATCTGTCTGTCACTTCACTAGTGTGACCTAATGTAAGACACTAGTAAAGTGTAAGTGGTACTTACTTTTGCGGAAAAAAATGTAATAATGCATAATGGCTATTACAAACCAGAAGGGCTAGACAAGTGGCTGACGTCTACAAGCGTTCCTTCAAATCGCTACGCTTCATGTATGGAAACGACATAAGTCACGTGATCTACATAGCGACTTGTTGTTGATTTACATAGCGACGTTTGACATTTCCAAACATTGTGAAGTCTATTCTATTCTATTCGATTAGCGTTCATGCCACTTGTCTAGGGGGGGGTGGTACGAAAGCAATAATCCGTGTCGTTAGGGCTTCGAATTTCGAAGTTTGACACATTCCCGTAGTATATTGCAGACAACATCACGAACGAACGAAACAGACGGTCAGGGTTTGTGATAGACCCGCTTGTTCTTAAAAAGAAAGTGTTTAAGTAAGTAACACAATGTAAATTACTTGCCAAAATTCCACTTTTGTTGTCCAAAGATTTACAGGTAACTTACCTGAAAGAAAAAAAAGTAACTTAACAATTTGACCAACTGCGTATTGGGTGTCACATTAGGTATAGTAAAATAAATAATCATATCATCCCACATCCAAAACCCTTTGGTTCAGTGGTTGCAAGCTCAGCAGTTTCGTCCTAGTTTCAGTTCCTAGATTATGTAGAGCACATAACTAACGAGCCTTACCTTACCACCACCAGTAAATAGAGCATCTCTACCTATCCTTGCGGGGAAAGACCGCAAGTTAAACAACAAATATTCACTAAGGAACATCTTAAAAGCAGGAAAACTTGCAATATTCCTTGTTTAGCAGTGCTATTGTGAAAAGTTCATCATCACGGATAGTGTCGAAATCGCTAATATTAGGAATGCAAAACCATAATCTGATCGCGGATTCAGAAATGATTTCGCAATTGAACTTTTCAGTATAGCACTGGTCAAAGTTTGGCCACAGTCTGTCACCGCCATTTGGTAAATAAGGGGCCATCCATTAATTACGTCACACAAATTTCATGATTTTTAGATCCCTCCCCCCCTTGTCACAGCTGGTCACATTTGCGAGACCCCCCTCCCTGTGTGACGTCACATATTTTTTATAGTTTTCAGAAATTTTCAAAACTTTTTGTTAAAAATTCAAATTTCGGTTTTAATACTTAGATATATTAGATTTTTAAATGTGACGTCACAAAACTTAGGACTCTCCCACCCCCTTGTCACACAATGTCACATTTCGTCGACCCCCTCCCCCCTCTTTACGTGTGACTTAATTAATGGATGGCCCCTAATAGGAATATTGGTCTTGCAAAACTTAAGTAAGAACTCATAAACATGATCACAACACTACCACTTATTTCTGACTAAGGTGCTATTAACTGGTACAGAAATAAAAGAAAATTAAAATTGCTTGTCTAGTTTTTGTTGCAGTGTAGTTATTTCATGTAGCAGGTAGTTTGTGAACACAAGCAGTTTGAGATTCGGCGCAGATGCCTCGATAGCAGACAAGGTTATGATCAACCAGATAGAAGCTAGTGGATAGTGCTGAGACTTAATAAATAATAATAATATCCTGGGACAAACTAAGCAGAGCTTGTACTATGGGAACCAGATAACTGATATTACCTACTACATATATTACTTTTTTATTTGTAAATAGGTACATACTTAATATACATATACACCCAGACTCGGGACATACAGACATGTTTATGCACACAAACGCATGTCCCGGGTAGGAATCGAATCTACAACCTGCATCGTGAAAGGCGCCATCACGCCAACCACGCCAACGGGCCCGTCAAACTTAGCACGGGAACTTGAGACTATACTACCAACTGCTTGGTGGAAAGAGTTTCTCACGTGGTATGCTAATTTGGCGTATTGATAGCATTCGTTTGAGGGTGAAAAAAGTAAGTTTAAAAACTAAAACCCGACTACTGAAAAAATCGCGCTCTAAAAAGTATGAAACAAGAAAATATTCTCATCTAGAGGATAGCCGTGGTCCGTGTAGGTCCTTTAGGGCCAAATGGCATATGAACACGGACCACGGCTATCCTCTAGATGAGAATATTTTCTTGTTTCATACTTTTTAGAGCGCGATTTTTTCAGTAGTCGGGTTTTAGTTTTTAAACTTACTTTTTATTTAATTATTTTGGAGTTATAGGTAACAATATATATATTTCTGAAATGTGCTCATCAAGCTCTTTCATTTGATACCCCACACGGTTTCATTAAAAAATGTTTTTTTTTTAGTTCATGACATTATGTCCTCTAGAGGGCGCCATATGCAATTTTATGTGACGTCACATAGCCTATAACCAGCGCGCCATTAAGCCGCTTCTAACGATACCTCATTTGTCAAATTATGACAAGTAGTTTGGAAGTTAGGTGGGAACAGATGCACATCCATACATACATACCTACATACATACATACATACATACCGGTCAAAATCATAACCCTCCGCCGTAGTCGGGTAAAAAGATGATCACAATTTGAGGCAACATAGCCCCTCCGTATGGCGACATCGTTGGATACCATTGTCGATCCTGGCTTACAGGTGTGACAGTAGTGAGTGTGTGACCGGTCCTTGCTTACAGGAGTGACGATGGTGAGAGTCCGTGACCGATCCTTGCTTACAGGAGTGACGATGGTGAGAGTGTGTGACCGACCTTTGCTTACAAGAGTGACAGTGGTGAGAGTGTGTGACCGATCTTTGCTTACAGGAGTGACAGTGGTGAGAGTGTGTGGCGGGACTAAAAAAGCCCCTGCGTATCACAGTATCGTCTGTCTACCAAAATCCATTCCGTGTATGAATCCCGTGAACCTTGCCGGCACTACGTCACACACACACACACTCACACGCGAGGGCACGGGGCTGTGAGATCACCGTCCGAGATTGCCTTATCCGGCATCTCGCAGCGTATGCAACACTCATTTACATAAAAACTATTATTTTTCGACGGCACCCTTATCTTTTATCGATCGATTAAGTTTTTGTGCTATTTTCTGTGTGCTTTAATAACTATCGGCTTGATGGATGGATGTTTTGTTTGTCAGATGCTAATACGCACACTCCGAAAAGATCAAAATCTATCTAAGACTAGGGTTACCAGATAAAAAAATGGATAATTACAGAATTATTTATTTTTAACTTAATTGTAGAAAATCCGGATGAGTTAGAATTTCCTCCCGCACATAGTACGTGGGGAAAAACATAAAAATCCTATCCAATCCAATTTGACAAAATTTTGTTTCGCCGTCAATTAGTACCTACCATGTCAAATAATCGAATACAATTGGCATAATTACTATTAAAAAAAATACTGAATCGATACGGACGTCATCGAACCCCGAGCGCCGCACTAATTACTCGATACCAAAACAGTCACATCCCTACCTCTTAAGAATCAAACGGGAGCCGCGCTAAGTACATCATATCTCTAAAAAAATTCATAAAAGGAGCACTGTCCGTCCAAGATAGTGGCCCGGCGCCATGGGCCATATGCGCCAGATAACTCGGGGATAAATCAGTCGCCATGCTACAGCTGATAATACAGCGCCGATAATACATTAATCAGTGAGATGGCTCAAGTTAATGGATTCTTAATGTGACGAAACAATCGCCATGTTGTTTTGTTGACTGGAAGAATCTTCGAATGTGACGAATTAATGTAAAGTACTAACTCACGGGTGCTAATAACGACGCTATGCAACATTGCCAATGCAATTAATTTTTCTGATTTTCTGAGGAATCCTTCGCAATTCCGAAATATTTCTGTAAAATAGGGACACATTTTACGCCATTCGTGACAGCGGATTCTGCCGGGGGGTCGGAAAATGAATTGTTTTTGCAGAATTGCTGCAATGTTGCATAGTGTCGCTATTAGCCCCGTAGTACTGAGGGCAACATTGATGTATTTTGGCAGAAATGGTAGCTTCTATAATTATCATCATCATCTCAGCCGAAATACGTCCACTGCTGGACATAGGCCTCCCCCAAGGTTCGCCACAATGAACGGTCTTGCGCTGCCCGCATCCAGGGATTCCCATTC
The DNA here is from genome assembly GCA_947859195.1 of Drymonia ruficornis. Taxonomy (NCBI): domain Eukaryota; kingdom Metazoa; phylum Arthropoda; class Insecta; order Lepidoptera; family Notodontidae; genus Drymonia; species Drymonia ruficornis. The sequence continues at coordinate 1,823,601 of OX401905.1, forward strand.
TTCTATAATCGCAATCACTAAACTTATGCTCAGCTCATATATTTCCGTGGGGTTTCCACGTATCATTTATCTACATAGAAACCATGCTAGTAAGGTCAAACAGTACAAAAATTTAAATAGTGTATAAAAAATTCACAAATTGTCTATTCCAGATCTTTATCAAAGGTAGAATAAAGCGAATTGAAAATGTTTATCTATGATTTTAATTTCATATCATTGCTGGCACGGTTGTGTGCAATTAGATTTACATAATGTACTTTAATTGCAACCTTCTGCTTATATTTTGCCTTTAAAATTAATTTTATCGTTCTGAAAATTACTAGTTTCAAGCGTACCTACATTTTTTGTAGATTGTACAAGAAATAAAATTATTTGTGTTTAACTACAGATACCTATAATGGTATTCTCAGACTCTACACCGTAGCGGGTAGCGGAGAAAGGCACAGTAAATGCTCTACGTCAACCCTAGCCTCTACCTTACCTACTTATCGCAGATACTGTAACAGTATACTGTCACTCTACCATGAAATACGCTACGTTTTTACGTAGATTAGCAATTAGCGACTCTACTCGAACGTTTAAATTTAAACAAATGGTAGAACTACTGAAAGGAAATCTTTACACTAACCCCCAAATTTATAGAAAGTTATGATGAACTTACACATGCATTACAAATTACTTTTGTTCCTAGAAATGCTTTTTAAAACCATTGTAAACACGATAAAATCTCTATAAATTTGGGGGTAAGGTTTTAATTAAAATTCTGTAAAATGTTTGCAAAAGGTGAATCTTCTTACTTTTTTTTTATTTTGAATGACTATATGTTGTTGGCCAGAGTGGCCTTAACAACTTCACCGGTCAGAAATCTTCTTACTCTATGAAATCGTGAGATATAATTATTCATTAATATTAAGTACTGTACCTGTATGGTATAATTTTGTCTCAAAAATAAAGAAATAGTAAAGATAACATGTACGTCACGACTTTTATCCCCAATGGGGGGTAGTCAGAGGCTTGAGTGGCCATACACCACCACATTGTGGAGGTATTAACCAACTCAAAGCCCACGTATCACCAGATAGTCAGAACCCAACGTGACAGGTGGTGAACTTTGTCGCCGTGTATACAGGAACTGACTATTACCTAATTCCGAGGGATAGGTAGGTTTCCTCACGATGTTTTCCCTCACCGTCAGCGAACTGTAAATTAAATTGAAATTAAAAGGTAAAATCCATCCATCCAAATTAAAGTAAAGATAAATCCATTTGAATACGTTTTGTAGAATGAAAACGCAATTATCACTTTGTATCTTTTTATTGAGGCATTGTGACGACATGCAGTTGCCCTCCGAAGCCCGAAGGGCAAACAAGTTTATAAAAGCTAAAGTTTAGTCACCGATCAAGATTGACTAATTCACGATACAAATAAAACGAAACATTGTCCTTATTTTAAAGAACAATCAACAGAAAAAAGAAATAAAAAAAAAAATAAGTTTGGAAAATACCATTATTTTATTGCATTTTTTAAAACTTATGACTTACAAAAGAACTAGACAAGATTGTTTAGTTCTTTTAGTTTTGTTTTTCTACTAGGACGACGAACACCGGGGGTGACGCAACCCAAAAAATATTCACATTTCAATTATTTATAATGGGATATAGGTAAAGACACTAATAAGCATGTATTTAAAGCATGTGCAGAATTTCAATTGCTATGATAGCAAAAAAAACCTACTATCTATGGGTATTATAAATTCGACATACATACATACATACTTTTAATCACGCCTGTTTCCCGTAGGGGTAGGCAGAGACCACTTCTTTCCACTTGCTACGATCCTTACATACTTGTTTCGCTTCATCCACTTTCATTATTCCCTACATACATGCTCTTCGGTTTAGGGTACTCTTGACCTGGCCTTTTTTCAAGACGTCCCTGATTTGGTCTCGAAACGATTCGATTATAAATTCGAACTACGTATGAACTTGTTAACATATTTCCACTGCTCAAAACTACATTGGGCATCAATAAACACATCGTGAACAAAACGCAACGTTTTGATGCGTTCCGTTCCGATAGGCGGTCAATCGATATCTTATCAGCGCCATCGCTGACCCCTCCCCCTCCCCCCGCCTGCAGGCGACCCCCCACAGGTGTGGTACCGTCAACAAATACCTGGTAATATGACTAATCTGTGAGACATTCGTTACTTTATGAGATGTTTTAATGGTGCAAAAGGTTATGATATTCGCCTTGTAAGTTATGGGCACTTATAAATTGTCATTTTTAAAATATTTACTTAATTCTACTTCCGGATCGAGAACGCGACCTCGACTGAGAAGATCCGGCACAAAACTCAACGGGCTTGTCTTTTTAGGGTTCCGTACCTAAAGGGAACCCTATTACTAAGCCTACGCTGTCCATCTGTCCATCTTTCCGTCTGTCCGTCTGTCAGGGGGCTGTATCTCACGAACCGTAATACGTAGAGAGTTGAAATTTTCACAGAATGTGTATTTCTGTTGCCGCTGCAACAACAAATACTAATTGTAAAATAAATTTTAAAAATAAAGGCGTCCCCATACTAGAAACTTCATATTTTTAACGTTCTTATTCTACGGTGGTACGGAACTCTTTATGTGCGAGTCCGACACGCACTTGGCCGGTTTATACATTGATTGTTGATAAATATAAATATATTTTTAATGGCCACTTGCTTATTATAATAAACTTGTTACACTGATTGTTGATATTATATTTTAATTTGTTAAAATCGTTACTTGCTAATTTTATTCATACAGTGTGTTTTAATCAAAGGCCGTTTACAGTTTAAATCCCAATAGAAGTAAGTCTCAAATACCTTCTTTTTTATTTATTTACATCATCCGGCCATATGTTGGCCATAATCCATGGCCGACTCCAAACAACACAAAACTAATAAATTAACATAATCATTAACTATATACCAGTTTTCAAACATGGCGTTTCATGTAGCAGGTCCCGTTTTAAATTTCGATATGTCTACAACGTAATTAACATTTTTGTTGACAAATAAACGATGGCGATAGAGACTATGGTAGAGACACCGAATGGAGAGTTAATGGTTATGTAGAGGTGGTATTGACGTCGTCGTTAAATTTGTAATCGTTAAACTGAATGTTTTGTCGTTTAACAGGGGCCCGATTCACGTAACCAAAACCGTAACGACATTTCAGCGATATAGTCGTTGATAGCCTTTTCTTATTACGAAAAGTCTATCAACGACTATATCGCTGAGATGTCGTTACGGTTTTGGTTACGTGAATCGGGCTACTGGGCCTTCGATTTCCGGGGTATGATTTTTGTCTGACGTCAAACAAATAAAAACTTAGCACCAAATTTATACCAGCTAGGCTCATTTAGCCAGTTTGCAATTACATACAAAGCATATCTGGGAATAAAATGATTTGTAATGCCAGTGTAATGCCATCAGAACTTTATATAGCTGCTTATAGCCAGCTGCAATCACTGATCGGTAAACGATCGGAGGTTAAGCAACGCTTGGCAAGGTCAGTCAGAGATGGGTGACCATTTAGTGGCATTTCAACTGAGCGTCTCTGTTCTTCGGAGGCCACGTAAAAAGTCGGTTCCGGTTGTTGTCATTCAGGCAGCAGTCGTTAAGCCTTGTCAGAGGCCTTTGGGTGGCTTGAATAACTCTTGACAGGTTGGCCACTAACCATACGATAAGAAAAAGAAGAAAAACTTTATATTTTAGGGGTTAGTTTCTATATAGCCTAAAGTTGAACTTACTAATCTCAAAAAGATTTGTAGTGCCAGTATAAGTCCATCATAACAATATATCTTTGGGGGTTAGTTCCTGGATAATCTTAAGTTGAACTCATAACGTAAGCTCATCGTAACTGAAAACATACAAAATGCCACCGTCATAACGTGGTAGAGACGGCCCATATTGCATTGTGGGGCTAATTGGATAGAGATGCTTATCGCCGGAGCCGATAAAATGGTAGAGATAACATTCTGTAGTGACTTATTAAGGCCGTTCCCAGAATAATATTAGATGGCACGATATGCGCGGCCAGTGTGTGGGTACGGATAGCAGAATCAGTGACTCTACATAAGTTTTATATTTCCGCTAGAGTCCTATATCGCTTTCTATGGCAAATTGTTTGTTCCTCGGATGGTAGAGTATTATATGTTAACGCTAGAGACCAATGAGCGCATAGTAGAGCTACCATACTGTACGTGTACTAAATAGATGGAGAGTTCAGCGTTATGCGTTCTTTATAATATGTGACAATTAGGGCCACCGCAGACATGCTGTTTTTAGCATCGGCGATCGGCAATTTTGATGCTGCGTCTCGCTCGTTCTCGCTCGAAGAAAAGCGACGCAGCATCGATACAGTCGCAAAATCGCCGATCGCCGCTGCTAAAAGTAGCATGTCGGCGGTGGCCCTTATTAATTGAATACTACTAGACCAAGCCTAAAGATAAATCCTATTATTATTGTAGCATAACTCTAATCCTTTACAATAGGGTGTCCACGAGTTACTCACGAGGCATCAAATTGCGGACACGCCTCTAAAAAGTCCTTCTTTAGTTTTTCCTTTACAACATAAATTAGGCTTTTCAAAGGGCATGTTTACTGGTCCTGAAAAAGTTGGCACCGCGTCTGCTCCCCTTAAGTTGCAGATGCGGTGATGTTCGCCACTGACCATCAGATGGACTGTCTATCCGTGTGCCTTCATAGGCTATAAAAATTGATCATTCAGTGTTCGTCTTCTCTGCTGTCGGTACGCAACCCTATCAGCGATCTGAACAACGGATCGCGTTGTGTAGTTTTTGCGAAATTGCCCGATCGAGTTCTCCTCACTCCCGTTGGTTCCCTGAACACTGGCAGCTCGGTGTATCGACATTCAATCTGCGACAACCCTGCGTCGTCTGAGCAGGCTTTATGCAACCTGATAACTTGTCACTTCTGCGGGGCTAATAGCGACATGATTCAACATTGCAGAAATTTTGCAAGAGCAATTCATTTTTCCGATCATCCAGCAGAATCCGCTAAATTCCCGTGAAACGGTCACGAATGGCGTAAAATGTGTGACTATTTTACAGAAAAATGAGTTGCATTGGCAATGTTACATAGCGTCGCTATTAGCCCCTAATAACTTGTCACTTCTTGTATTAAAAAGTTACTATTGTAGGTTACAAAAGTTTTTAGGGTTTCGTAGTAAAACTAAGGAACCTTATGGTAATTATGGTATGCCGTAATTCGATAGGTACTCAATAGAAAATCAATGGTGTCTTGCGTAGATATGGGTTCCGGCACACAAAGGGTCATACTATTGTCTTAATGAGAGTACAGCTGTTGGGCTCGAGTCACAACGCTAGTTTCAAGGCGTTTGTGGTTTTAGTCCCCACTGAAAAGCTGTCCACTTTCATGCAGGAACAGTACTGGCCGAAAGGTGTGGTGTTCAGGCGCTTTCGGGGGAGGCTGCCATCACCAACACCTTCAAATTAGTTTTAAGTTCTTATATAGTATGTATGTTAGTCTTTAAGGTATTTATAATATGGGCCATCGTTGCCTGAAATAAATGGTATTATTATTATTATTATTGATGTAACTTGTTTTAACAAGCAATTTTAGCTTAGTTTGAGGTTCTTCAAAAATGTCAAGTTAATGGATTGTTCGATATACACAGGGGTGAATACAAGGCGTCACGGGTTAACCTGTAAAATTAGCAATCATATGATAAGTTTGTTATTAATGGGATCGCTTTAATAAAATTAATATGATATCGTGACCGCTAACGGACGCGATAACGATCTTTATGAAGCAAAAAGGTGCATAAAGTTTAATTAGAGCCGGAGATCCATTCGTTAGATAACGATATAACGATACAGTATCGTTAAGATACACCTTGTTCTGTTTGTTATATTTCATTTAGTATACCACCTGTATAAGATGATAGTGTAGATTAATATTTCGGATTGGTAGACAATAAATGAGGCATAGACTATGATCGATTGGTTTTTGTTTTTGTTCAAAGATTATAAGATAATCTGTTGACAAAAACAGTAGATATTTATAGATTAATGATTGGTCTGCGTGAGAGCTAAAATGCGCGCGCGATTCTTCTATAATAAATCTATGATTATATTTTATTGTCAGTATAAACTGCATTTAGGAAAAGGAAGCAGTACTAAGATTCAAGAAATAGTTTGTATAAAAATTATCGAGAAAAAAATATTCGATAAAAAGGGGCCATCCATTAAATATGTCACACGAATTTCATGATTTTTAGACCCCTCCACCCCTTGTCACAGCTGGTCACATTTGCGAGACTCCCCCCCTCCCTGTGTGACGTCACATATTTTTTACAATTTTCAAAATTTTTCGTTATAAATTCTAATTTCGGTTTTAATACTTAGCTAAATTAGATTTTTACATGTGACGTCACAAAACGTAGGACCCCTCCCACCCCCTTGTCACACAATGTCACATTTCGTCGACCCCTCCCCCCCTTTACGTGTGACGTAATTTATGGATGGCTCCAAAGTGGTCGAATTGGATTTTCTTTTTTATTCCATTGAATTCTATTTCCGATACTCATACAAAGCACCACATATTATTTAGTAAGTACTTTTAAAAAAAATAACTGTATATTACTGTAATTAATACAGTTCGGACCTACTTAATTCATGATATACAATACCAAAAATTACTCGACCGTGTTCTTCAGCGGATTCATAGGTGACCTTGTTAGATCGGTAATCGGTCATCTAGTCAGACATAGGTTTAAATTATTGTACCTATAGCGTACCAAAGTATTTTGACTTACTAAATTTGACTGCCTTACTAGGCGTAGCAAGGGGGGGATTATTCGGGGGGGGGGGTACTGTATACCACCACAGATTAGACATAATACAGTCAACCTCGGAATGATAAGGTGGCTAAGTCGATATAATAATAATAATAATAATATCCTGGGACATTTTTTACACACGGCTACCTGATCCCAAACTAAGCAGAGCTTGTACTATGGAAACCAGATAACTGATATTACTACATATTATACTATTTTATTTGTAAATACATACTTAATATACATATACACCCAGACTCCGGACATACAGACATGTTCATGCACACAAATGCATGTCACGGGTAGGAATCGAACCTACGACCTGCAGCGTGAAAGTCGCCTCCGCGCCAACCACGCTAACGGGCCCGTCGATATATCAGACATTTTTCTTCTTATCGTATGGTTAGTGGCCAACCTGGTGTCAGAGTTGAAGCCGCCCGAAGGCCTCTGACAAGGCTTAACAACTGCTGCCTATATGACAACTGGGACCGCCTTTTACGCGCCCTCCGAAGCACGGAGGCGCTCAGCTAAAATGTCACGCGTCTCTACTGACCTTGCCAAGCGTTAACCTCTGAACATTTACCAATCAGTGATTGCAACTGGCTCGTATCAGATATTTACAATTACCTACAGTAATGATATCCAAAACTCAGGTATAGTACGTTTTTTTATACTTGTCCTATTTGGTAAACAAAGATGGCGTCCAGCGGGGCGATTGCGTAACTTTTTGCAATGTTTCAATTGGTTTCGTATATAATTGACACAGGATGAACGAAACCAATTGAAACATTGACAAAAAAGTTACGCAATCGCCCCGCTGGACGCCATCTTTGCTTACCAAATAGGACAAGTATAAAAAAACGTACTATACCTAAATCCAGTACGAATACCTAACCAGTTAAGGTAACTCATTGGAAAGATAACTATCGGTTAGAAACCGATAACATCTTGTCAAGTGGGCGATAAAATCGTTGTTTATTTGTTTACGGTTGTAAAGGTACCTTCGAACGCTTAAGTCATCACTATCAAGTTACTGACGACCTCTTGAATAACACCTTTATGCTCAGATCAGTCAGATATGGTACCCTTCTTACATGGCATCTCTAAACTTGTGTTCAGTGCAGCGAAATTCACGTTCCTTCCACTCGACACCACCAAAACGACACCATCGGTGGTGTCGTTTGGAATCTCTAGTCCATACGACACCACCCTAGTGATGTCCAGAAACGCGTGTTTTTGACAAACAGCTCCCAGTTCATTAAAATAAATATCAGACAACATCACATACATTGATCCGACCCCAAAGTTATTATTTCAAGTTATCTATAGTTAAACGATAATTAATAAAACAGAGTTTATGAAATAAATATAAACTAAACTAACTAAACTAACAGATAAATATAAACTTTATCAAATGACATACCTCATTAATGAAACTGCTTGAACTTAATTGGAGTTTTCATATCAACAACTTTGTATGTAGGTAACCTCACTAATAGTCGGTGGTGTCGTATGGACTAGAGATTCCATACGACACCACCGGTGGTGTCGTTTTGGTGGTGTCGAGTGGAAGGAACGGAAATTCACACATCATTATTTTGATTATTAAGTTAAAAACACTATTCAACAAAAAGCGAAATTATTAGCAACTAGCTGTGCCCCGCTTCTTCGCCCGCGTGGAAATTGAAGCGTAAGATGAGCCTATGTCTTATTCCAGAGCCTACACTATCTAAGTTTCAAATTTCATTAAAATCAGTTCAGTAGTTATGGACATACGTGGTAACAAACATTCACACACACACACGCACACTTACTTTCGCATTTATAATAATAGTAGGATAGGATGTAGACATGCGTTCAAGATGATGTTCCATAGATACTGTGTCCATGGACTCAGTTTAGTATGAGAAACTATTTTGAACCGTCACATGTCTCCTTCTTGGTAATATCAATGTCTTCATGGTTCTTATGGCCCAACTGTTAGTAGGACAGTATATTATAGTATAGGACAGTATAAATGATAGTAGATTTTCCAACGGCACCTATACCTCAAGAGTAATCTTGTCAGTCCGTTCATATTTTTGTATAATAAAGCGTAAATGTAATCTAGATCTGCGCGTGAATCATTAAACACCCGATAGAGGGCGGAGGTGACACGAGTCGCCGCGGCTGCGCGGGAGTGGGAACACGGCACGAGCTGACAGCGATTTAATAAGCTTCAATAAAAGCTTGAAGATGATAGTGATTATAACTTTATTACGAAAGTTTTGTAGCGCAAATTCTAATGTACTTACCAATAAAAAAGAAAACTAGAATAAGACGTAATGAAGTAAGCTACAATGAATATCCACCACCATATAACCACCATCAATACCCACCTTTTTGTTTTAACCGTAAAATGGGAATAGTTATGCACGGCTAACTAGGCTAGCTTTCCATTTATGGCCTGCGCAGACTGGCGGACGGCAGGGGAGAGCATTTTAAATTTATCAATCTAATTTAATACTTATTCAATCGAAATAAGGTGCTACAGCGTGCTCTTCGGTGCACCGAGAAAACTGCGCCGTGATGCTCCGAGGTCGATCACCGAGCGTTGAAATATATACCTTATTTCGATTGGATAAGTATTAAATTCGATTGATCGAAGGTCATTAAGTACCTCAATCTGAGTGAATTATTTGGATAATATTGAATTACTGTATTTTCTAGTGACAATGATGCTACTTGCTCACATTGCGTTGCTGTTTAGAAAATGTACACTATATTCCTTTTTCAATTGAAAAGAGCAACCATTGAGCTTCTTGCCGGCTCTTCTCAATCGAAGCAGCATTACGAACCGTTTACACTAAAATAATTATGGACTATTCATAAGTGCTTCCTTTAGCCTTCATGATTAAAAATATTTCTGACTTTGACTTTGAATGTTTACATCTTCATAAACCGCTACTTTCCTTAATTTGGACCACACTCACACGGCAATTGCACACCCGATTACATCCTTTGTGGTTCGGAAGAAAAATGGCCAAACACTATCACGGGCCGATACTACTACTTGAAACAAGATTCCTGACCGGTGATACCGTGTGAGGGAGCGAGGCGGTGGCAGAGCGAGCGAGATGTCACATCGATTGATGGTGATTGGTCGGACCAAGAGCTATGATACTTAGAACAAGATCAACTGTGGAATTCAAAAGTCGTCTCTACTTGTGAGTTAGTTTGATTTTCGAAGTTGAATAGGGTGATATGTACCTACACCTGTTTCAATTGTAGAGTGGGTACAGCATAGGCTCTATCAAGAATTGAGGGGTAGAGTAGCCAAAGAGCTCTTCTCTTGAACTCTTGAATCTTGGAATAGAGTTTTAAACTAATTGGACTCTATCGAGAATTTAGGAGTAGTCGAAGTGCTGCAAGCTTTTTGGACTCTACCATTCAGTTAGACACTTTTTAGTGTGCCATTAATTTATATATTTTTTTAATATATATTTTTTTTTATTTCAAAAAATACCGAAAAATCTGATAACTGATATTGTGAAAACTTTCTTGTAGATGGGCAATAACAGACTCCAACAAACTGGGATTCTAATATTTCTTCTCAATATTAAAAAATATAAAATATTTATTTTTACTCCTATCAATCACCATTACACAGTAGCACCTAACAACATACGCTTCACGGAATACCGTCCAAACGACTTAATAGAAACACAATCGGTCTCATAATACAGGCCGCGCGTTGGGTGGCCGCGGGCCACTCTCATTTGTCAACCGCGCCCCGCTACCACGATACGCGACAGCCCTTTGTGTTACCGATAGCCATCGCGAGAACAATACCCGTCTAGTGTTTATACGTTTAAACTGTTTAACACATTTGTTATAAGGTCAGGGGATCGGGTTACTCTTTGATTCGGTCGGATAATGTATGGTTGATGGTGGTACGGTGGGATAATGATGTAAGTGCGATTTCTTGGTATGATTTGTAGAGGCGATGGATTGCCACATATTATTATGTTGGATTCTTCGTAATCTCATACGACGTCTGTTTATGAATTGAAATAGGAAAAAGAAGAAAGGGGAACACAAGAATCTCTTCGATCGCGAGATATAATCACAAGTAAATTTAGAAAATGGCTGTCTGTAAATACGTTGCAGTACATTCGTATGTGTTGAACGACATCGATCTATGGTCTTGCATTATTGCAAGATCGAGACTAAGACAGATCTTGCAAGACTTGAGACTGAGTCTAAAAGACTTTAGAATTAGTCTTGTTCTTGCCTCAAGACATGCTGCGTCTTGGATCTATTCTTGCATTTTCGCAAGAGAAAGACTGCAAGACTCTTGATTTTGGTCATCACTTATTTATTATAAGTAGTATATCAATTTAGCAAAGAATATATAAATTATGTTAAACGACTGCGCTTACGCACCCTAAAACACTTTCAAAAGCCAATCAACAAACGAGACTGAAATACCATAAACAAGAAAATAACGAGAATCGGACACCAGATCGAAACATCGATACGACATACCGTTTAGTGTTTCAAACGCCCAACAATGAGCTATTCGTTCGACAAATACAACCTTAAATATATCAAGAAGTAACTTATTCACGAGCGAGCCGAACAATCCGACATTCATCACCGCTTTCACATTGATTTTTATTACACAACTACGTATGTAACCGTCAATGTATGTGATACACATCGATGTCGTCGAATTTATTGGTGTTTTGTGGTGCGTGCTCTCGCGCCGGTAGTCCCATGACTTTTTTATGTTCCGTCTCTGTCTACCGCGTTATTGTAGAGTTTTAATATAATGTTACGCCCTTTTTTACGTCGATCGATAATATTGTTCTATGGGATTTTTATGTGATTACAATCTGTTGGTGTCTGTTTATTAAAAGTTTTAGTGTTGTCTATTGAAATACATTTTGTTGGATGCTCTTGTGGTTTGTTTAGATATCGATCTGTGAAAGTGCTTTTGAATCGAGATGTAATCGATATTGCGTTTATCAGATTACAAGACGAGATAAGTTTATTTTTTTTAAATCTGATCGTATTTGGGCACATTCGAATGACTCTTACAATTACGTCAGCGTTTCCTTTTTTTTTAAACAGCCTTATATCAAGAATCCCACTACTTAGGGTGGTAGAGTCAAGCTGTAGCCAATAGATTGCAGCTCCTATACAGGCTGGCATGACCAAGTACCACCCTCTCACAGAATATCGGCGTAAAGTAGTTATTTTAGATGGGTTTCGTATGATGAGTAAGAGAGCCGGAAGCCCAAACCTCTCCCGCTCCCTTTCACTCCTTATATCCCACTCACCTTCAGGTTGCCATCACGCAAACGATGCCTCTGGTATTGCAAGCATCTATAGGCTACGGCGTATGCTGGTTCGTAGCCTTAGTTGATAAAAAGTCTTGTCAGAATTTTTTATAAAAAAAAAATTATGCCCTAGGCATACTTATCGACTTGATATGAGACCCCCTAGCACAAGCATTTACTCACATAAAAATGTATTCCTGGCCATATTTGACGGGCCCGTTGGCGTGGTTGGCGTGATGGCGCCTTTCACGCTGCAGGTCGTAGGTTCGATTCCTACCCGGGACATGCATTTGTATGCATGAACATGTCTGTATGTCCCGAGTCTGGGTGTATATGTATATTAAGTATGTATTCACAAATAAAAATGTAGTATACGTAGTAATATCAGTTATCTAGTTTCCATAGTACAAGCTCTGCTTAGTTTGGGATCAGGTAGCAGTGTGTAGAAAATGTCCCAGGATATTATTATTATTATTATTATATGTACCTCCCCTATCCACTTATAATATATAGCAGCATTAATCTGCAGACCGTACCGCTATCGGCAGATCTTTTATCTAAGCCCAGTTATCACTAACGACCGGGCGGTCTTATCAGGGACGTGCTTTTAAGCATTTTTCGTGGATTAAAATTTGTAACCGAGCTGAAGCTCGTGTGTAGATAGCTTTAGATTAATGACGTCAGATTGGGAGATTGTTTTGAGCAAAAAAATTGTTTGTGAGAATGTTAAATGCAAGTTGTGTAGAGGTGACTTCTTTTGGTAAGTAGAATTACTTGCGTGCCGTTCGGAGTCGAGACCCTGGGTCCATGGGGTCCAAGCACCCATCAACTCGTGAAAGAGTTGTCAAGAAGATTGGTCGGCGCAACCGGCGACCCAAGGGCTGGGCATTTCCTCGCTCAGCGAGTAGCTTTAGCTATCCAGCGAGGAAATGCGGCCAGCATCTTGGGCACGCTTCCGCATGGGCCAAATTTTGTATTTTTTTTTTAAATAATATGTTTATATATACTATATATATATATATATATTGTACATAGGTTATAGGTAATAATTGTAACTTACATACATGTAAATATATTATATGAAAATAGGTACTTTACTTGCGTAAGTAGATGACAAGTAATTCTTATATTTTTGACATATGTTTCATATCAACTTTATCCACAGCCCCCTAAGACAAGTGGGTTCGTATACAAGCGCTTCTACAAAACGCTACTCTTAAAGGTTTGGAAATGACATTACAAGTCGATAAGTTGATCACGTGACTTATGTCATTTCCATACATGAAGCGTAGCGATTTATAGACACGCTTGTAGACAAAACCCCTTGTCTAGGGGGATTGGTTAACGCCAAACAGGATTATCTACAAAATATAATCACTCTTGGACTTGCGTTACTATTTGTCCGGCTTTTTTATCTTCGTTATGGCTTGGCTTTTCGCATACAGCCAGTGTCAAATAAAATATATATTTCAAGCTTTTGGCTGCATCAAGCACAGGAAGACACAGAAGATAATTATAATACAAGGAAACACAAGTTTTGGAAATTAAAACAGAAATGACTAGATCACTTTCCGCTAAAAAGTCGGGGGTTTTTTTTATAGGATTGAGGTGGCAAACAAGCGTACGGCCCGCCCGATGTTAAGCAGTTACCGTAGCTTATAAATGCTTGCAGTACCAAAGGCATTGCTTGGTTTGACTTTGGGCCCAATAAACGGAAATTGCTGAATATACCCGACATCTATTAACACCCCTGGCGCCAAACCCATCGGTCCCATACACTATCAGAGAATTAGAAGATAATCTTATCGAATAAAAGCATGCCTTTGTAATCTGACGGCCCCGACCACTCCAGCCCGCCGGAGAAACTAAGATACCCATAATTTATTGGAATGTCATTATTTGTATAAAGTTATAAATATAAATAAATAAATAAATATAACGTCAAAGTCAAAGTCAAAGTCAAAAGGTTTTTATTCATGTAAGCTCATTAGAGCATTTATAAATAGTCAATATAAACAATATTTTAGCGTTACCACCGGTCACGACTTTTATCCCCATTCGGGGGTAGTCAGAGGCTTGAGTGGCCATACACCACCACATTGTGGAGGTATTAACCCAACTCAAAGCCCACGTTTCACCAGATAGTCAGAACCCAACGTGACAGGTGGTGAACCTTGTCGCCGTGTATACAGGAACTGACTATTACCTAATCCCGAGGGATAGGTAGGTTTCCTCACGATGTTTTCCCTCACCGTCAGCGTACTGTAAATTATGCACATAGATGAAAATTCATCCATTGGTGCATGCCCCACCGGGGATCGAACCTGGGACCTTGTGATTGCTAGCCCAACCTGTTCACCCCTAGGCTACAGTGGCTTGTATAAAGTTGTTGTTTATATTCTGCATTGCATGTTTGTTCAGTTAAGTAAAATTAAAAAGGCGTTTAAAAAATAAAGCTGTCACTTCTCGCTGTCAAAAGAGCGTTTGGCTTGTGGTTTTGGCTGAAAATCAGCGCTGGGGGAGTCTCGTTCTCAAAGACCTTTTCGGCACAGTTCGCGATGACCTCTTTTTCTATTCCGTCTCCTCTGTTTATGTTCTGTGTTACGTGTGCCGAATAAATGTTTTTCTTTCTCTTTCTTTCTTTCAAAAAACATTCGTGGTCGCACCGGTAAGCCGTTTGCGATGCGACGGCGATTTTATAATGTGGCCAACGCCATATATGTTTATAAAGGTTTATTGGATGGCCTCAGCCACGTTAAAATTATTTGTTTATTTAAAAAGAAATAGGTTCCCGTTATTTTAGTATATTAGTCTGTTTCTTTCTGTAATAATAATAGGTCAATTTGATGAACTCATTTTCACTTCACTAGGTTCGCGGGAATACGCTGGATGCGGGCAGCGCAAGACCGGTCATTGTGGCGAACCTTGGGGAGGCCTATGTCCAGTGGACGTCTTTTGGCTGAGATAATGATGATGATAATTAGGTTTTGGCTAGTGTTTCAGCAGCGAGATAAAAAACCCAACACAATTTCCGTCCAAATATTCCCATGTCGCATTAACAAGTCCAATATGTAAAATACATAAGTTTTCGTCGGGAACATTTTTTTGGCACAAGTGGTGCCATACGTCGCTCGGTATTTTGGCAACGAGCACTCGATACGGTGTAACGCTGTCGTAAACATTAACCCTTACTGAGTTACTTTATTGCTTACGATTTACTACAGAAAACTTCGTCGATAAACGGCAAACGGGAATTAAACTTATTCGGCTATCTTTTTACGCACCATGTATCAAATGCAGGAATGACCTGAGTGTACTTATAGATGTCTACGTTAATATGTATAGTACGTTTTTTTATACTTGTCCTATTTGGTAAGCAAAGATGGCGTTCAGCGGGGCGATTGCGTAACTTTTTGTCAATGTTTCAATTGGTTTCGTTCATCCTGTGTCAATTATATACGAAACCAATTGAAACATTGACAATAAGTTACACAATCACCCCGCTGGACGCCATCTTTGCTTACCAAATAGGAAAAGTATAAAAAAACGTACTTTATACATTCCATTTTTTTAAACGATGTCACAGATTATGGTGTTCTTACATATTTTATTTTAGCCTACTGTGTCCCACTGCTGGGCAAAGGTTTCCCCATCTTCTTACATCCAGCGGTCTTGGGCTCTCTTACCACCACTCTAGATGAGCGTCAAGGTCATCGCGCCACCGTTTTTTGGGTCTACCTCGGCGATTGCGTTCGTGCTCTGGGACCTATCTTTATAAAATGTTATAGTAGTCATTCTAGGAACAAAATTGATTTGTAAAGCCAGTGTAAGTCCATTATAAATTTCTATGTTGAAGGTTAATATTCTATGATGCGTGTTCAGTAATAGTATAATTTATTCCGTCTATAGCTTAATGGCTCTATTATTTGTAAAGTTCTTTAGTATCGACATTTTCTGATATATTGTGATGGTATCACATAGTCTATGCTTAACTAAACCTTCATTTACATAGTCGTTGAGAGCCGCGATCGAATGGACATTTTACGATGCGATTTAAGTCATAAACTGAAGCGGATAAGTATAAAAATTAAATACCGACCGTCCACCATTTTTGTTGCTTTGAGGTTCCCACAAGGAAAAAGTCTTAGTAAAATTCATGGAAAACAAACCCTAAGTTCCATCATCATTGAATACTCGTAATACAGATTTCTCCACCTCTCCAAATACATAGACAGGAAATGAAGTAATCGACTTTTCATCATAAATTACGTTATTATAGCATAGCACCTAATGAAGACGTGATATAGTGTGACAGTTAAGTAATATGTCCCAAAGATTTCAAAGACAGAGTCATGTTTTTAAATCCTATCAGCTAGAGGTAGCACTTATGAATCGCTCACATCAATATTTTAGCGTTACAAAATCAAACGCTCGCTCCGCTTACATCTTGCACCATACTCCATATGGCGTATTTTTAGTGTTCAAAGTGGCAAATTACATACAAGAAAATTGTGCAGTTGCATTGCAGTATTAACATTTTTATGGGCAATATATCCCGTGGCACCGCCCGCCCTGGCAATTGATGGGCGGCCTAAATGCGAATTTAATGTATCTTACCATTGTAATAGGTTAAACTGGCGATTAAAGGATTAAAGTTTTAAAATGGAGAATGTATGCCTATTCGTATTTTTGCTAAGGGAGACACGGGATCGGCTCCAGTCAGTACGATACCCATAGTACGGTGGCCTGCACGTCCGTGGTAACATTTCCAACATAAGCTGGGCTCTATTTGATATTCACACCTGTATAACCAAACTGTAGATATGGTCCCAAACTAAGCAACGCTTGTAGTATGGCTACCATATCATACAACGGACTGGGGACGATCCCGGAGACAAACCCCCTTCAGGTCGCCAATGTGCGAGCAATACCTTTGGTATTGTAAGCATCTATAGGCTACGGTTACTGCTTAATATCAGGCGGGCCGTAAGCTTTTTTGCCACCGCAGACCTAAAAAAAAAAAAAAAAAACAGACCAGGGAAAATTACGAAAAGGCCGTTCCCGTTAAAAGCCTTGTACTTTTTGTTAATAAAAAAAGTACCTCAAACTTAAAATATTAATTAATTATGGTCGAATTTTGACCACAGGCGACCACTAGTATATTTAATTAAGTAATTAGCTATGTAAAACATGTTAATGTAGGTAGATACGCATATCAATACCGTTGAAAACGCCATGTGTAAACTTAATACGACTAATTTATTTATTAACCGCAGTATGTCAAGGAAAACGTTACTGTATATCGGAATGAATAGGTAAATATCAGGCTTCGCCAACGTTACAATTTTATTATGATTATATAGGTACAATATTCAAGTATCATAGGGTCACTAACTTCGCGAACAGATACTACGAATACTTAGCTCAGACGTTAAGGGGCTGAGTGCGTACGGCGCACGACGTGAGTTCAAATCCTACTAGAAATTATATTTTGTAATTATTATAACATTGAAATTTAATCCTAGCATTTTCAATAATGCAAGATCCATTGTATGGGAGGACTACTGAGTTGGTGGCGTGAAGTGGACGTGTCGACATATTCGTCCCAGTGAAATAAACCAAAGTACCGCCATCAGAATAATTGATTTAAATGCAAAATTATTAAAGTTATAAGTAACTTGTAAGCTGAATTGCTATTCATATTATTTATTGGAAATCATTATTCGTTCTGTGCACAAAGGGGGTAAGTGGAAATCATATTATAACTCGTGATTTTTAAATGACACATAATGTTGAACCTCATAGATAGATGGTAATATACATTCCCTCTTGTTGTAGCTTAACGAAACGCCCCTTTGGACATTAGGCTCAATACATAACACGCTCCTGGAGCACCTGACCATTAGCCGTGGCTTGGTTTCGGCAGAGTTCCACATATGCAGACAAAAACTCTCCTGGCGCCCTCATGTATTAGTATTAGTTTAGAATAGTTGCATGTATTATTTGTAGTCACCTAGTTCCTACCTATTAGAAGATTAGGAAACCTTTTAGCTTACCTTTATTACTTAGTGGAAAATTAGTCAGTAAATTGGTTGTGGAGTAAATAACGTTTGGTAAATTGGCATCTTTTATTTACACGTCGAAAACCCGTAACAAATAGCGCCCAACGTTAAAATGAAGCGGGTATGTTTTTTCCACTAACCATTCATCTACCTACATAATTATTATTAAGGTATTCGATATAAATAGTATTTGTTAATGTTGTACCTAGACAGATTTTATTTCGTAATCGCCTAAGCAGAATTAGATATAAGTCATAATCACATTAATTACCTACAAAATATTATACAAAGTGTAAATAATATACAAGGTGTAAATATCATCATTTAAGTTTCAATATTATATAGGGTGTAAACTTGATATGAAGTGTAAATTCGGTGATTTTTTATTTTTTGTGATTTTTTGTAATTGACAATTAATTAAAAAAAAAAAAAAAAAGTTAAACCCTTCGCAATGGATCCTCAATACTTGTTAAAAGATGAAGTGGAGTTTGAACTTGCGTGTCGTGGGTATAACCAGCCAGGTTTGGTGTCCGCGTTAAAGAAAATTCTAAAAAAAATGATGCTAGCCGAAAATCTGTTACAAGTGACCTATGTAATCAAACCCCCACAATCATGCATCGATAGCCCTAGTGAGGAATTAGATATCTGTGCGAATAAGCTAAGCACCATAGTTTGTTATGTGTCCGAATTAAATGAAAAGCCAGATAGGCAACTTTACAAACGTTTAATATCTCGCCTCATTCATGTAGTAAATAGATTGGAGCTTGTCGATTCTGTGGATGAATTAGACAAAGAAAAGAAAAAAGTACTTTTAAACAAGACAGCTTTATTATTAAAAGATTTGGAAGCTAAGGATGAATTAGAAGACGGGGATGATATAACGCCAGAAATGCAAGAAGCATTACACAACTCTTTAGGGGAAGATAGCAAGAAAATATTAAATATAGCGGTTGATGATAATGCTTTTGTAAATACTGTATCTCCGTCCACTTCTGAACCAAAAGCTCATCTTTTTAAGGCGCCACCTCCTAAGAAATCACTCGAACAGAAAAGAGTGAGCTTTGTGCATGACGACCTTGATAATAATATACACACATTTCGTAATGAAAAACTGGCACATCTATTCAATTCAACAACATTTGAAGAAGATCAGTCAGGGAGGAAACACAAATTAGTTCCAATTAGCCAATGGGGTGTTCATTTTTCGGGAGATAATAGTTTTAGTGTAAATGCTTTTATTGAAAGAGTGGATGAAATTAAGGAGGCTAGAAATGCCACAGAAGCAGATTTATGGCGGCATGCCATTGACTTTTTCAAAGGAGATGCTTTAATTTGGTTTCGGGCTAATAGGGCATATGTAACCAACTGGAATGAGTTAATGGTATTGTTAAAACGTACTTTTCAGTCTCCATACTATCAAGAAGAATTATTGAGCGAAGCTAAAGCAAGAACGCAAGGCAAGAATGAACCTGTCCTTATCTTTATTGCTGTGATGCAAAATCTATTCAATAGGCTTCCCAATAAAATTCCAGAAATAGAAAAAATTATGATTATCATGAAAAATTTGCAGCCATATTATCAGAAAGCAGTATGTAGGGATACATTTACGTCAATTTCGGATCTCATCAACGTGTTGAGGATCGTCGAAAGGACCAAAATAAACTGCGACAACTTTAAGGAACCGACAATGTCGATCAACTCTTTAGAACCAGACTTAGCGTACAGGGCTACTTTAAACTCAGAGAAAAATACAGATATTCTTGCAATAACAAATTCAGGGACATCGGATAACATTCGCACTAAAATGAGGTGCTGGAACTGTCGAGAATCTGGACATCTATTCCGGTCATGCCCAGCACCCAAACAACGTTTATTCTGCTATAAATGCGGCCGTTTCGGCGTCACTTCAAAAGACTGCACTTGCAAGGGAAACGCCCTTGGGGAGAGCACGCAACCTGCCAACTGAGCTTTCCCCTTGATAGACAAAGCAAAGAGTGGCAGGACTGGTTAAATTATGTGCATACTTTTATGCATCCTAACATGTTGACGCCATTAACATTTAAGAAGGAATGCGATAACAGGCCTTATATACGTCTTAAAATTTTAGATCATAGCTGTAGTGGGTTGTTAGATTCGGGCGCTACTCGCACAGTTATAAATTCAGAAATTGCTGATATGTTGAAACATCTCGGTATGAAGGCACAGAAACTTAAACCAATGAATATATCTACTGCAGATGGTACCAGTCATAGTATTAGCAAAATATTCGACGTCCCAGTCCAATTTAACAACCAGTTTCACATCATCCCGATGTTACTCATGCCAGGCCTGGCCCAATCATTGATTCTAGGGAAAGACTTCTTCGACAAGTTTGGCATATCATTCAAATTTAACCACGATTCTTTACAAAGTGGACCAGAACTTAGCACAATTCTCTGCCCCTCGGCTGTAATCATCAGTAAGGAAGATTTAACCGGAGATGAACAGACAAAGCTCTCACATATTATTGCGGAAATAAGAGAAAATATAGGGATAGGGCTAGGCAGAACTAAAATACTTAAACATACTATAGACACAGGAGAAAGCAAACCCACATACCAAAAGCAATACAACTTTTCACCAGTTATTAGAAAGGAAATAGAAAGCGAATTAGATGACATGTTAGAAAAAGATGTAGTTGAGCCATCTTATAGTCCGTGGTGTTCCCCTATAGTCATAGTCAAGAAACCTAATGGCAACAATAGACTGTGTTTGGACAGCAGGCAACTTAATAAAATAACTAAACGAGATACTTACCCTCTGCCAAGAGTTTCCTCAATCTTAGATAATTTACGTAACGCAAAATTCCTTAGCACAATTGACCTCAAATCGGCATTTTGGCAAATTGAACTTGAAGAATCCAGCAAAGAAAAAACAGCTTTTGCAGTGCCTGGCAGGGGATTATTTCAATTTAAAGTCATGCCTTTTGGCTTAGTTAATGCCTCACAATCTCAACAGCGACTGATGGACATTTTATTTCATGCGCTGGAAGGTAAAGTGTGGGCCTATCTGGATGACATTGTGGTGTGTTCGGCAACCTTTAATGAGCATTTAGACCTCTTGAAAACAGTCGCAGATATTCTAAAAAATGCAGGCTTAACGATAAATGTGGATAAGTGTAAGTTCGCAAGATCCAGTTTGCGGTTTTTAGGTTTTATTATTGATAAAGATGGATTGCGTACTGACCCCGATAAAGTTTCAGCTATAATGAACTTTCCAAGACCAAAAAATATAACGGAGTTAAAGAGGTTTATAGGCATCGCTAGTTGGTATAGAAGATTCGTGAAGGATTTTGCTACTATAGCAGCTCCATTGCATCACTTAACGAAGGGCAAAAGAAGCAAAAAGTTTTCATGGACGGAGGAAGCGGACAAAGCGTTTGTGGACCTAAAAACGTTGCTTACTTCTACTCCAGTGATGTCTTGTCCAGATTTTTCTAAACCATTTGTAATTCAGTGTGACGCATCTAACAAAGGAATAGGTGCTGTTTTATGCCAGAAGTTTGATAATATAGAGCAACCTATATCATATTTAAGTAGAAAATTAAATGATCGGGAACAACGCTATTCGACCTCTGAAAGGGAGCTTTTAAGTATAGTCTATGCTATAGAGAAATTTAGGCCATATGTAGACGGCGTTCGATTTACGATTGTGACTGATCATAGCGCTCTTAAGACGCTGGACAAAATGAAGGACCCGCATGGTAGACTGGCAAGGTGGGCTATGAAGTTACAACAATTCAGTTTTGACATTATCCATAGACCCGGTAGATGTAACGTTGTGCCAGATGCCTTATCTAGATCAATTAATGCAATATCGGATAACAATCAAAACATACGGATATTGGATAGACATAAAGATGATTGGTATAAGGATAAGGTTGCGAAAATAACAAGTGCACCTGAACTCAACCCGGATTGGCAAGTCCGACTTGGCCTACTTTACAAGAAAATATGTCTAAAACAATACCCGGACAAAGATAATGACTGGAAGTTGTTTATCCCAACTGCACTTAGAGCAGACATTTTAAAACGTTATCATGATGACACTACAGCTGGTCATTTAGGGATTCGGAAAACCTTGTTTAAGATAAAACAATTTTACTTCTGGCCTGACATGTTGACAGATGTCAAGCAACATGTGGGAAAGTGTGAAACATGTGCAAAAGTAAAAGTGTCACAAAAGCTGCCATTGGGGCTCATGGGCAAAAGTAGAACAGTTACAAGACCCTGGCAAATAATCTCCTTAGATCTTATGGGACCATTTCCCAAAAGCAAAAATTGTAACACAATGCTCTTAGTAATAACATGCTTATTTAGCAAGTTTACACTATTATTCCCATTAAGAACCGGTAAAGCAGATAAAATATGTGAAATTTTGGAGAATCAGATTTTGCTTTTTGGCATACCCAACGCGATAATATGTGACAATGGCAAACAATTTGAGTCACACTTATTCAAAGATCTGGTGCAAAAATATAACAGTCAAATTTGGTATACACCCAACTACCATCCCCAGAGTAACCCTACAGAGCGCGTGAACAGAGTTATTGGCACGATGATATCCTCCTACATTAACTCTAAGAAACATAACGAATGGGATGTTCATTTACAGAAATTAGCTCATGCCATTCGCACGTCAGTTCATGAAACAACAGAATATACGCCAGCCTTTCTATTTTTTGGTAGAGAAACGTCCATTCCAGCTATCCCCAGCGATAACAAAGTAAACGTGCATACCTTTGACGATAACGAGCCTGTAGGGGTTGATACTCGAGAACACTTTTCAAATCTTCAGTCTAAGCCGGCTTTGTTCAAGACAGTAGCTTTAAGACTACAAGCATCCCATGACAAAAGCCTGGGATTTTACAATGAAAAGCGTAGGATGGCTCACTTCCAGGTTGGGGACGTAGTGTGGAAAAGGACAAAATGTCTCTCCAACGCAGGAAACAAATTTATGGCTAAACTAGCGCCCAAATTTGAGAAAGCCATCATAATAAAAAAATTGTCTGACAATGTATTCCAATTAAATAATGCGTATGGTAAGCCAATAGGGGTTTGGCACGCAAAAGATATAAAACCCTTGTGGTGTGAATACCGTTAGGTGAAAGAAATAAAATATATAAGTATATTTTCTTTCTTTTATTAGTTGAGGGAATATTATGATTATATAGGTACAATATTCAAGTATCATAGGGTCACTAACTTCGCGAACAGATACTACGAATACTTAGCTCAGACGTTAAGGGGCTGAGTGCGTACGGCGCACGACGTGAGTTCAAATCCTACTAGAAATTATATTTTGTAATTATTATAACATTGAAATTTAATCCTAGCATTTTCAATAATGCAAGATCCATTGTATGGGAGGACTACTGAGTTGGTGGCGTGAAGTGGACGTGTCGACATATTCGTCCCAGTGAAATAAACCAAAGTACCGCCATCAGAATAATTGATTTAAATGCAAAATTATTAAAGTTATAAGTAACTTGTAAGCTGAATTGCTATTCATATTATTTATTGGAAATCATTATTCGTTCTGTGCACAAAGGGGGTAAGTGGAAATCATATTATAACTCGTGATTTTTAAATGACACATAATGTTGAACCTCATAGATAGATGGTAATATACATTCCCTCTTGTTGTAGCTTAACGAAACGCCCCTTTGGACATTAGGCTCAATACATAACACGCTCCTGGAGCACCTGACCATTAGCCGTGGCTTGGTTTCGGCAGAGTTCCACATATGCAGACAAAAACTCTCCTGGCGCCCTCATGTATTAGTATTAGTTTAGAATAGTTGCATGTATTATTTGTAGTCACCTAGTTCCTACCTATTAGAAGATTAGGAAACCTTTTAGCTTACCTTTATTACTTAGTGGAAAATTAGTCAGTAAATTGGTTGTGGAGTAAATAACGTTTGGTAAATTGGCATCTTTTATTTACACGTCGAAAACCCGTAACAATTTATATATAAATATCACACACGGAGCAGTAAAGTGTCGAGCATTCAATTTATTAGTAGACGTGCTTCTAATACGTTTTTTAGACAAACGTGTTGGTAATAATTAAAGTGTATTTATAAAATTTTAACTGCAAGGACATGTTTCTGTAATAGTAAAAAACTCGCGCGTTTATCCAATTTACATTACTAATTTAAAATGATCGGTATTCTAAAGGACCCTAATTAATGCAGTGTTCGTTTTGATTACTAATTAACAACAAAAGTAGAAGTTTTTTATAGGGCCAAATTATCTAATATAAGAAAAAAAAACGTTGAAAGAAATGATTTTAAGTATGAAATAATTTCTTTACCTACCAAACTGATACATACCTATCTCAAAAAAAATCTTATAACCAAAATTAAAATCCAATTTCAAAAACTCTCCGAACATATCATTCAACATGCCCACCAAACTCACCGCCCGTGTGTCGCACATTACCGCAAACTTTATAAAACAATGGTACAGGCCCACGATAAGCTCTACTTATAAATAATTGGTCTAAGATAAGTCTAATTAGCGCGACCCGATACAATCGGCCGCTATCAACTCTAGCCCTTACCGACAGGAAACAGCCGCGATATCGGCTTGGCAAACAATTATTTTTTATTAATAAAGCTTGTTGACCTTTGTACACGTGTGTCACAGTGTAGAGGTGATATTGTGATTTCAATTACTTACTTGAAACATAAATTCATTAAATATTTGGTTGTTTTTGAGGATAGCGGGATAACTACATGTTATTTGATGTTAAATATTTATTTATTTAAGTAGAGGACGCAAGCAGTTTTATATAACACTTAATAATATAAGATAGTAAGTACTTTAAATAAACAGTGAACTTTAAAAAAAATAAGTTGAAAATTTAAATGGGCTCGTACACCAACCCCAAGCCGCCGCGCCCGACGAGTCATCATTTAAGATGTCAAAACTGAGTTTTGACAACCCAGGCGCGCCCCTACGACACTCGCCTCTTGTAGACGCACCCAATTAGTTTTGACAGTAGTGTACTCAATAGTAATCATTTAAATATGTGCTAATGGGGTAATAAAGATAATAGGTACCTAAATGAAATTATACCTACATAATTTGTTTAAACATTTTTTTGACTTATCTGATATTACTATATAGAATCTGACCACAAAACCAAACAGCTTTTTTATATTTTAAAAATTTATATGTAAGATTTCCATCTACCGACCTAGATTATAGAAAGCTATAGACTTGAGGCTAAAGTCTAAAGACAAAAGACAAACTAGACTAAACGCTTACAGCTCAGCTAGAAAGATAAAAGTATTTATTGTCGGATATCAGCGAGATACGAGTTTTATAGCTTCGACGAGACTGACAAACAGACAGATAGGTAGCATGGCGGGGCTAAAACGACGTAAACAGTTATAGATCCTTAACTCAAAGTACCCTTTTTAGTTACACTAACTTCCAATTTTAATAAGCAGTTATAAGTTGTTTACAATAGCATTAAAATCATTTTTTTAGAAATGTTTTGTAAAGTTTTTTTGGGTTTAAACCCGCCACACACTCCGACCACTGTAACTTCTGTAATCCAGGATCGACAATGGTGTCCAACGATGACGCCGAATGTTGACCCTCGACGAGTCTCGGGGAAAACTAAGTTGTCTTGAAACCCGCCTGAATTTCATAAAAAAAATAGGAGAAGTTCGAAGAAGTATACTTATTGGTAATATTTTTATGAATATTGAGGAAGTGTTGACGTAATATTTTCTAAAGCTCACCTGCCTACTCTACAAATGAATTGCCGTAAGCATACAGATAGACAATCCAACTAAAATAACTCCTAAAGCTTATCAGTGAAAATAGCTTCGCTATCAAAATAATACTAAAGATAAGGTCCTCGGTAAATCGCAACGGCTCTATGATAAGCATCCGTCGGATTTATATAGCGGAGATAATGCCAGAGTCAGATAGAGTTAAAGTTTTTACGTAGAGTCAATGTTACAAAATGGTAGAGTTGAAGGAACGTCATCATTAAATGGATTGCAAATGGCGTTCGACAAAAAGGCTGGTCGAGGAGATGTAGGTATCAGAAGAAATGAAGAAAGGGTAGAGATGAGAGGCTGTGGCAATTTGTATTTTAAAAATCTCTATATATCTAAAAAAAAAAATGTAATGTAACGTCACGACTTTTATCCCCGTTCGGGGGTAGTCAGAGGCTTGAGTGGCCATACACCACCACATTGTGGAGGTATTAACCAACTCAAAGCCCACGTTTCACTAGATAGTCAGAACCCAACGTGACAGCCCCAGCCCTATATATCTATATCTCTATAATCTAAAGTGATCAAGTAACGGAATTTGACCACATAAAGCCAAAAATTATATCATAGGACAAAGATCCGAAGAGGACATATACCAGGCTATAAAAAGAAAATATGCACAAAATTAACTAGAATAGTTTATTTGGTAAATTGATAACCACAGGATATCTAAACACTGTCAAAATTTCTGAAGCTCGGTTTATTATTATCAACTAAATGATAAAGTACCAACAATATAACATTTTATTGAAGTTAACATAAAGAAAGTGAGCGAAAACAGAAAACGCCCTTGAAGCCCGGATAAGAATTTATATACGTGGCCGATAAGGTAGGGCGGGCGGCGCGATAAGCCGGCCGCGAGCGGTGATAACGCGCCGCCCGCCCTGCAGATGTTATCTGTGATTAAATAGCTCGCCTTATCAGTAGCGAGACTCGACGATCTTGGGCGGTACAGAGTAACGTGATGAAACAGAGATTACTTAAGTTAGGTATTTGTAAAAAAAATAGAATTTATTAACATTTTCATGATCGCATCTAAGTATGTCATAGGTATTGATGAATTTATTGGTTCATGCAACTGTTACATTATTTACATAAGATGGCCCAAGTATTTATTTATTTATTTTAACCGCACAAGCCTCGAAGATGCCTTATATGTATGCCATTAGGCAACGCTGAGGACGGACTAGAAGGAAAACCAACAGATTTTTTAAATAATTATACAATGGTATAGGTAACATGAAGCCAATTAGAGGTATAAAAAAAAAAATCTAATACTTATAAATAATAATATTAGCCCTTTTGAAATCTCAATCCTGGGCACGGCTGGCTCCTGGCTTTTTGTCAATGCGAAGGAGATTCAAGCCATAATCCACCATGCTGGCCCGGCGCGGGTTGGTGGAAAATAAATAAATAATTTACTTGTAGGTAGGTCATAAATATGTCGCTTTGAGGTCAAACTAAGACATGCTTTTTTTATAGCCAAGGATGGCACACTGGCAGATGGTCCACCTGATGGTAATTGGAATCCGCCGCCCAGGATATCGATATCATAGGTACCATCATAACTCTGTCTCAAATTAAAATACTGCTTACGAATAATAAATGATAAAACCCTATTCACTTGGCCTAGCAAGTTCAAAATCCCTTCACATTTCAACGAACTTCAACTAACACCTAATATCCCAATTTCTCTGTATCTCACCCTGCCCTACATGAAATATGAATACGCAACGTCGTCGGTAGGAATCCGTCAAACAGATGAGATAAGACGGACGTGAACTTTTGCTGTGTTTGTAACGCGCCCCCCGCCACCCGCCACCCTCGTTTACCCCCTAACACCCCTACAACACTTACATGTATTTAGAAATTCGAATGTGTGTGTTAGTATCTATGTGTGAAGTAAGTCTAGATTTTTGAATAAAAAAAGTCAAACCTAATGTGTTTTTCTTACCCAACGTAATCTTGGCATGTCTTTTTAACCGACTTCAAAAAAGGAGGAGGTTCTATGTTCGGCTGTATGTATGTTTTTTTTTTTTTTTTTTTTTTTTTTTTTTTATGTATGTTAACCGATTTCTCCGGCATTTATGAACCGATTTGAAAAATTCTTTTGCAGTTCGGTAGATCGTAGCTCCAAGTTGGTCCCATAAAAAAATGATTCCTAGAATCAACCCCTAAGGGGGTAACTTTGGGGGGTGAAGGTCGTCTGATTAAAAATTTTTTGTCTGATTGACTTGAAACTTAATATGTATATTTTGCATAAGAAATAATGAAACTCATGTTTCAGGATTTTGGAAAAATCCCCCCGCAAAGGGGTAAAACGAGGTGTTGAAGTTTGTGTGGAGAGTTACCGTTTATCTCTAACGTTTATGAACCAATTTTTCTTTTTAAAGTGTTATTTGGTAGGTGACTAAGTCGTTTTGGTCCCGTAAAAAAATCATTTCGGAAATCCACCCCCAAAGGGGGAAACTAGGGGTAGAAGTACGGTAGAAAAATATATTTGTGTCCGATTGACTTGAAACTTAGTATGTATACTCCATATAATAAATTAAGAAACTTTTGTTTTGGAATCTTGGAAAAGTCACCCCCCAAAGGGGTCATTTGGGGTGATAAAGTTTGCATGGCGCCACTAAAAATCATGAAATAAAATTATTTTTATAAAAAAATAAAAACCGACTTCAAAAAAAACTGGAGCACTAAAAAGCCTGAAATAATATTTCTATTACCACTGCCTACCCCTTCGGGAAAATCAGGCGTGATGATGTGTTATCAAGTATTTGGAGTCGGTGCCAATCTTGGTATGCCGAGTCTACCTACTATAAAAGTAAGAAGATAGATTGGCACCGACCCCAAATACTTGATAACACATCATCACGCCTGATTTTCCCGAAGGGGTAGGCAGTGGTAATAGAAATATTATTTCAGGCTTTTTAGTGCTCCAGTTTTTTTTGAAGTCGGTTTTTATTTTTTTATAAAAATAATTTTTTAATGTTTAGTTTATAATTAACTGTGCAGAAAATATAATTACTACTTAGTTCGACACACGTTATTAGGTTGAAACATGTGTTAACATAAGGGCGGAATCCACGCTACGCACGCTACGCACGAAAGACGTCAATGATGATAATTTTGTTCGACAATGACGTCAATGACGGTGAGGGAAAACATCGTGAGGAAACCTACCTATCCCTCGGGATTAGGTAATAGTCAGTTCCTGTATACACGGCGACAAGGTTCACCACCTGTCACGTTGGGTTCTGACTATCTGGTGAAACGTGGGCTTTGAGTTGGTTAATACCTCCACAATGTGGTGGTGTATGGCCACTCAAGCCTCTGACTACCCCCGAATGGGGATAAAGGTCGTGACGTTGCACGTTGCACATGACGTCAATGGCGGCGTCTTCATCAGGCGCATGCCTCGCGCGAGCACTCACTTTTGACGTCGGAACGCATTGACGTAATGTCATAATATGAGTGCTCGGGTGAGGCATGCGCGCCATATGGACACATCTATTGACGTCGTTTTCGTGAGTAGCCTCTCTCTCCGTGCACCGCGGTGGGTTTCCGCCATAACGCAAAGATATTACCAATAAAGAGGAAGACATGTGACTTTCTCAAATTTTATGTGCTACTAAACGGAGTCCATGGACACAGTACGACCCAGTCGTTCGCGGAAAATAATGTTGAAACCATGACAGTATTGCCAATATGGCTCATCTTCTGGTCAATAACACGCATCAAAATGCCTTCACGTTGATTGTCGAATTGCGAATGCGATAACATTATGTATGTGTAAATTTGGATGTAGTGGTAGGTACGTTGAGTTACTAGTCTAGTGATTGCAACGTTAAGAGGTAGGTACCATACATGGACCAATTACTAAGGGGACTCTGGCCCTAAGCAACTCGGCCGAGTGGTCGGCCTAGTACTAACATCGGCATAAAACGAAGCGAGTAGTTCAACTATTTACCGGTAGATAGAACAATGAAAATGAAAAATAATGACCACGTTTTTTTTCATACATATATCTAACAAGGGCACCTCTTTCTTTAGTCTTTACTCTGTGGTACCATATCTGCATAAATAATACATCAATTATATAGGACGAATTTGAAATCATGAGCATTCTTTTAAACTATGACTCTACACATGATTCAGAATATTTTGGCACAATAAACAAAAAAAAAATATTAATAAAAAAATATTGCTCGAGTAAGCAAATAAGCAAACCAGTTAACTGTTATACCTAACCCGGGTAATACATTTTTGTCAATTGATTTGTTTATTAATATTTCCTTAATATTCTGAATCATGTGTAGAATCACCGTTTAAAAGGATGCTCATGATTTCAAATTCACCCTGTATAACGTCTTATCTATTGGCGGCGTCTTCATCAGGCGCATGCCTCGCGCGAGCGTCGGAACGCATAGACGTAATGTCATAATATGAGTGCTCGGGTGAGGCATGCGCGCCATATGGACACATCTATTGAATAGATGTGTCCATATGGCGCGCATGCCTCGCGCGAGCACTCACTTTTGACGTCGGAACGCATAGACGTAATGTCATAATATGATTGCTCGGGTGAGGCATGCGCGCCATATGGACACATCTAATGACTAATAACATTAAAAAAAGCCATAATTGTTTACTAAATAAGTATTAAACACGTAAGGGGAAATCCATAGGCTTTGCCTTCCATCATATTCTGATCTTTTCATATCGCTAAACTAAAATCACTTACTCGTTAACAGCTGCATATAACTGCACGTAATGGCGAACGGACGACCTACTTACCTGCAAATAAAAAGCGAAATTAAATAACATTATAATATCATTACGAGGTGACGGTGGGTCGTGACCCGCTATTGACCTGGGTGTGGGTCGCGAGTTCAGAGTTACAGCGGATTATTGTGGAAAAAAAATTATCATTTAACAATTAAAAACACGACTGCTCTGCCAAAAAATTAACTAATAAAAGGTATACAACAAGTGCAGTGTCACTGCAGTCGGGGGACCGTTCTGTGGAACATATTTTATCTAAGAGGGCCCCCGACTGCAATGACACTGCACTTGTTGTATACCTTTTATTAGTTCATTTTTTGGCAGAGCAGTCATGTTTTAATTTTTTAAATTATTAATATTTATTTTATGCATTTTAGTGACAGCAGTCAAAAATGAAATGCCTCTTCCAAGGTTTTCCACAACGACCGGTCCTGTGCCACTTGCATCCAGCGGTTTCCCGCGACCTTCACTAGGTCGTCATTCCACCTTGTGGGGGGCCTACCCACGCTGCGTCTTCCGGTACGTGGTCGCTACTCAAGAACCTTTCTGCCATCAGCCATCAGTTCTTCGGGCTATGTGCCCCGCCCACTGCCACTTCAGCCTACTAATTTGCAGGGCTTTCATAAATTGTTTCATTATTGCCTAGGCACACTGACACACGGTCCACAAGGGCCTTGAGTCTCTTAAGTATTTGTCCATTGCGAACTCTAGTCTCTAATATTATCTTCGTGAATTCTTCGTTATAAATCGTAAATTCTTGGCGGTTGACATGTTGTCGACCATTTGCTGGTAGTCCTCTGGCCCAAAGAAATATTTATATCACCAGACTCGTAGGTTTGGTCAATATTTCTTTGGGCCTAGCTTGCCTTAGGGCTTTATCGCACGAGGACACGAGTGGTAGCGCAACCAGTCGCTCCACCAACAAATATTATATGGAGGATATTGCACCTAGTGTCCGCTTGGTAACGCAATCAATTCGGTGTCGGCTACCGAATCCCCACTGGTGGCTCCACCATGGTTGCATCGTGCGATATCGCGCTTAGTCTGCGTTCGCGATCTTGGCCACAAGATACAACAACCATATTACCGAGTTATACCGCTTTTCCCTCCTGACTTGACCCGCCTCCTCCCATATTAGCGGCCACAAAGTTTATACGTATGCAGTGTTGAAAAAAATCTGCAGTTTTATGCAAAGCAATTGTTATCGGGGCATCTAGCGCAGTGGACACGCGGCCTGGCATGCCTATTGGGGTGTTCAGGGAACTACTGAACTCTTGTAGATGGCGCAGTTAAGGGTTTTAAATGGGTTTAAATAATAATCACAATTCACAATTATCTTATAAGCAGTTATGATATTTAATGCGGCAAGAAGTCAAAGCAGATAAAATTGTTCAAATTTGTTTTCTGCCATTTACCATGTAAAATGGATGTACCTATCTATGTTGAATTTTAGCCGTGTGACCGATAGGATTATAGGGGAGCATAGGGGATATTGGTTCGATTCACGTCTGGGCAATTTTTGTAAATGGTTAGTTCGAAATTGTCCATAATCTGAATGCTACTATACAGTACTTTTCAGGTGCTCTGTCCAATCAGATCTCATCTTCCAAACGAAGTGTTCAATAGCCTCAATTACAAACACGAAAGCCCCGGTAGATGGCGTTATAGCACGAGCAACACAATCGCGGCACCCCTAGGCGGCGTATCGCGTCGCCCGCGCGGCCAAAACTCCCTTATCGCGGTCACTTTTCACGTTTTTCACCAATTCCGCCCGCCCTGCCGCGCCACACCAGATACGATATGAGCTTTATTGAAGCGCTTTATAAAACTGGTAATGCTGATTGCGGTGTCTTGTTATGATTGGAGGTGGGATAACGGTTTTGTTGAATACCTATTATGGCGATATCATGTGTAATGAGGGCGATGTCTGTAATAATAGCCGTAATGGCCAAGCTTGGTACTTATATTGTACATACTGGTAACAATATTATTTTAATAGCTGAAGTTTTTTTTTTTTTTCAAAAACGCTTCGATTACTTTCCCAGTCTGTTGGACTTGGTTGCATAAGACCTCCTCACTTTTACTGCAGCACCATCCCGAGATTTTTATAAGAATTCTTTATTGAGGGTGATTCTTCTTGATTTGAGGATAAAAATAATACTTCTAATTGTTTGGATCTACCGATTTAGTTTGTAAGTATGATGAAATCTCTTGTTTTAAATTTGTTAGATAGATTATTATTATTATTCCACCACTAAAAAAAATATAAATATGTTTGATGTTGATAAAGGAAATTTTTGTTATGGGCTTAATTATCCTTTTAAAGGAACAAAATAAAAATAGTGTAGAGTACTGTAGACTATGTGTATGTAAGTAATAATAATAATACTATCCTGGGAAATTTTTTACACACGGCTACCTGATCTCAAACTAAGCGGAGCTTGTACTATGGAAACCAGATAACTGATATTAATACATATACTACTTTTCTGTTTGTAAATACATACTTAATATACATATACACCCAGACTCGGGACATACAGACATGTTCATGCACACAAATGCATGTCCCGGGTAGGAATCGAACCTACGACCTGCAGCTTGAAAGGCGCAACTACGCCAACCACGCTAACGGGCTCGTCAAGTCGTCGTAAGTTTTGCCTCAATTAATTGTTTCCTAAAATTAAACAAGTAGAAACTGCGTATCGTTTCACATTATTTATAAACTAGATACGTCTTTATCGGACCGCGACAAAAATTACCGAATTACCATAAACAGATATCAAAAACTAAAAACCCAAGGTTTCGCCGGCTCCGTGCCAAATAACAAACTTTTCGTTTCAGAAACAGTTCATCTTCTTCCTTTTATCTCTGTCATTAACATTAGATGTCAACTTTTTTTTTTTGTTTTGTACAACATAGTGTTAAGTGATTTTATAAAACAATTATACATTTAGATTAATTATATTTACTTACATCTTTTTATAGTTAATATAATTGTTTAATTATCGGCCCCAGTCACCTAATAATATTTTATTGAAATGTTCCATATTCTCTACTCACAAAAATCTACCACAAATTTATATCATCGATCGACCATTATCTGCATATCATACAATTTTTTTACCGACAAAAATGGGGCCTTTTCGCCCTCAAACATTTACCAAATGGTAACTCTACGAAACGAGACTCGGCCGGTTCTGTCCGCTATCAATTTAGCCTCGTTTTAATTGCCACAGGTGCGATGGCTGTGTATCGTATCGGCATTGGCGCGGGTTCGATCCCAGGCTCATTAGCCGATAGTAATTCAGTTTAACAATGCCGGGTACCAGCGATAACAAAGTGCCAATGGGAACTCGCCAGATAGCTTGCACGTGTAAATTATACGCGATTTTCCTAACTGTGGGAAGATAATTAACGTTTACTTATGTACCTACAACACGATTACGGTATATTTCACCGTGACACGTCGTATGTACCTATATCGAACAATATGTTATAAAAAATGTAACGTCACGACTTTTATCCCCATTCGGGGGTAGTCAGAGGCTTGAGTGGCCATACACCACCACATTGTGGAGGTATTAAACAACTCAAAGCCCACGTTTCACCAGATAGTCAGAACCCAACGTGACAGGTGGTGAACCTTGTCGCCGTGTATACAGGAACTGACTATTACCTAATCCCGAGGGATAGATAGGGAGGGGTAGATATGTTATATTAGGGCTATATAGCACGAGGACACTAGTGGTAGCGCAACCAGTTGCTCCACCAACAAAATCTATAGAGCTGTATGTAGGATATCGCACCTGATATCCGCCTGGTAGTGCAACCAATTCGGTGTCGACTACCGAATCATCCACTGGTGGCGCCACCATGGTTGCCTCGTGCGATATCGCGCTTATCGGTGGTAACAGCTCATATATGGGCTGGCTCGACAGGGGTAGCACCACCCTCTCACAACGAACGACAACGTAAACGCGAGCGTGCGAGCGATGACTTTAGTATTGCAAGCATCTATAGGCTACGACAACTGTTTAACATCACGCGGGCAGTACGCTTGTTTGCCAACTTAGTAACATAATAAAAGATACATATCACCAGAATAACACACTGTATGGTCCCAAACTAAGCAACGCTTGTACATACTATGGCCAGTTGCTACCGTACAATGGACTGGGGGCAATCTCAGTGACACCCAAACCAGGGCAAGTTACGAAAAGGCCGTTTCCGAATTTCGCCTCTGGCGGGAATCGAACCCGCAACTACCCGATGCAGTGGGCCTCGGCTACGCTCGAACCACTGCATCAAGCGATTATCTATTGTGTTTGCTTATGCTTAACGTTAAGCTACTGACGCTTCAAATTTACCTGTATATTAGGCATGGACCAATTACTAAGGGGACTGGCCCTAAGCAACTCGGCCGAGTGGTCGGCCTAGTACTAACATCGACATAAAATGAAGGTAGTAGTTCAACTATTTACCGGTAGATAGAACAATGAAAATGAAAAAACAATGACCACGTTTTTTTTTCATACATATATCTAATAAGGGCACCTCTTTCTTTAGTCTTTACTCTGTGATATTAGGGGAACCCCTTTATCGAATAATAATTATTGGAAATAAACATACCTACTTCCTTGAATTTTTCCGTCTATTATTTTCGACATACTACACATCTAACTAAAGTTGTGTAAGTATACACAAGTGGAAAACAGTTTTCCACTCGTGTACCTATACAGATGTTAGTATATACACAAGTGGAAAACTGTGTAAAATCTCGCAAGTGCTCGCTCGGATCTCGTATTAACTCACACATGAAATATATTCAATCTGCGACTTTGCGATAAGGACCTCCCGACCCCCCCGGCCCCCACCGGGCCCCTTAGGGAGGACCCCCCTCCGAAGCGCTAAGCCGGATACGAGGATGATTTTTGACGGTCACTACCTATGTGCGATTTTTATGATTTTATTTTTTATTTAGTGGAATAATTTAATTTGGATTTCATGGCCTGCCTTCATTGTAAATTTATTAAATCAAAAAACTAAGTGCTATTATGTACCTAATATTAATAAACCTAATCAATCTAAGTATATACCTATGTGAATCCCGAAACAAAATAATATATTCGGTTTCTAAGAAATTAAATGAGGACAAATAATTGGTTCACTAAAACTCTACATACGTATAAATGTCATTTACTAAACTAATAAGCTACTACTAGTAAATATTAGAAGTAACCGTGACACCACTATATCAAAGATAACGGTGTGGCAGCCCTGGATCGCGATAATAAAATTATTATTATTCGTACTATCAGGGCTGGCACCCGGCGATGTTATCGCGCTATCTCAACGCGCCAAGCGACGGCTCACCCCCTTCTACGAGCCGTAGGGATGGGCAGAGGTGGCTTATATCGATGCTAGCAGTATTTTTTTGGATACTTTTATTACGTTGTAGTTATACCGATAACTACAAGTATTTTTACTCCGTTTTAGTGTTTTAAAGGTTGTAAATAAAAGTGCGTTTATTCACACGCTAAAAACGAGAACGCTATTTGTTTACATCTTAATTTGACAGATATTGTACGTGTACTGGAACCGAATACAGGCTAAATTTGAAAAAAGTAAGTAAATTGAAATAAGGTCTATATTTCAATGGTCGGTGATCGACATCGGAGCACGAGAAAATGCTCCGATGTCAATCACCGACCATTGAAATATGGTAGTAGGTTAGTATTGAATTCGATTGATAAAAAATTAAATGCCATGCCGTGCCGTGCTCTATGTGCGCCGGCCATAAAGCTGTGTGAACTAGAAGGTGACTTGCACAATTATATATGTATTAGGAGATTCGGAGTCTTCATTAGTCATGCTTGCATTTCCAAAGGCATCTCGAACTAAACGGGAGTGAGACAGAGGAAGGCAAGAAAGGGAGGAAGGAAAGGCCACAACAAAATATAAAAACAGGCGTTAAAAAAATAGACCACGTTAAAGATACTATCAGATGGCGCTAGAAGAATAGATGGCTAGCCTGGAACTAAATGGTCTATGTAAAAAAATACATAAATCACTTTACATACATAACATATACGTCACGACTTTTATC
Organism: Drymonia ruficornis; assembly: GCA_947859195.1. Classification (NCBI taxonomy): domain Eukaryota; kingdom Metazoa; phylum Arthropoda; class Insecta; order Lepidoptera; family Notodontidae; genus Drymonia; species Drymonia ruficornis. The sequence goes on from OX401905.1 coordinate 1,860,578, forward strand.
CCCATTCGGAGGTAGTCAGAGGCTTGAGTGGCCATACACCACCTCATTGTGGAGGTATTAACCGACTCAAAGCCCACGTTTCACCAGATAGTCAGAACCCAACGTGACAGGTGGTGAACCTTGTCGCCGTGTATACAGGAACTGACTATTACCTAATCCCGAGGGATAGGCAGGTTTCCTCACGATGTTTTCCCTCACCGTCAGCGAACTGTAAATTATGCACATAGATGAAAATGCATCCATTGGTGCGTGCCCCACCGGGGATCGAACCTGGGACCTTCACCCCTAGGCTACAGTCGCTATACCAACCACAACCACTTTAGTTACAAAATAAACATTGTTTAGTTTGTATCGTAGACTAGTTTAGTTCCAGGCTAGCCAGATGTAACATCGATACTGGTACATCACTAGGGGTGTAACCTGCCTTATTCCGGATAAGAATATACAGTGGCTCTCGCCCGGGCGGAATGTGCTAATACATCCTTATCGGCTACGACGCCCGGCACACACACATGCACATAAACGAAGATTTTATTTGTACATTGGAGTCTGGATTTTTAATTTAGATTGTTTTGTAACCATACATAAGATTTTTGACGACTGCTTGGTGTGGTTCGAACGTAAGCCGCTCCTCACTGCTTCGGATGATTGCGGGTTCGATTCCCAGCAGAGGCTATTGTGGAAACGGCCTTTCCGTAATTTGCCCTGGTCTGGGTGTCACTGGGATCGCCTCCAGTCCAATGTACGGTAGTCATAGTAAAGCATTGCTTAGTTTGGGACCATACAGTTACTCCCAAATTTAAAGGGATTTTAGCCATTTTACAATGGTTTTGAAAAGCATTTTTAGGAAAGAAAGGGGATTTGTAGCAGTGTAATAAATACATCTTAAATTTATATAAATTTGGGGGTGAATATGTAAGTCTGGCGATATGTTTGATTTTAATTTTACTCAACACACTTAATAATAATAATAATTTAGCCAATTTAACATCCCACTGCTGGGCACGGGCCTCCCCTCAATGCGAGGGGGATTCAGGCCATAATCCACCACGCTGGCCCAGTGCGGGTTGGTGGATTTCACATGTCTAAAGACATGCAGGTTTCCTCAGAATGTTTTCCTTCACCGTAATCAAGTGATAATCATATTAAAGTTATGATTCACACATAGATTTCGAAAAATCCAGAGGTGTGCGCCAGGGTTTGAACCCATGATCTTAAGCCCGCAAGACGCGTGCTTAGCCAATCGGCTACCACTGCTGTTACATACTTACCCATAGGAATTTTGATCCATTAACTCATTGTCTAGTTTGGTGTTCTCAGAAATTTATTTTGTCAAAGTTTATTTTGACATAAAATTATTCTTGTTCATTATCAACGGTTTTTCACTAAGGGATCAGCAGAAGTACTCAATACCATTTCGCCAATATGTTAATTTGTCCTCAACAACCAGTGGTATGTAAAAAAGTTAAACAACGCCTCGATGTTATATCACAAAGGACGCGAGCAAGGACACACTATCACAGCAGGAAGTATGTGTAGCCTTGCGCGGAGGCAGTCCCGCCTTTGTTTTTACACACGGTAATTGCTTCCGCGACTTATCCATGTGTCGCATGCATATTGAATTATCGATAAACTTATACTTACAACCCTATAAGGAACTCCTTCATAATCGTCAAATAACTTTTATTCACCAAATAAATTTGACGTTTGACAGATATTTATTGGACGGTTAATTGGTGGTAAAGCCAAGCTGTAGACTGACTTGAATGCAGCTCATATTATGAGCTGGCTCAACCGGGATAGTAATAATACCCTATAAGGGGGCGTCCATAAATTACGTGAGACATTTAGGGGGTGGAGGGGGTCGAGAAAAACCACCAAATCTCACGTAAAATCTCGTCACCAAATCTCACGTAAAATTTTTTTACCCAAGAAACAGTGTAAAATTGCAAAAAAAAACTGGGTTAAATTAAGTAAAACATGTGTCTCATCTAGAATACTTATAGCTTTAAAAAATCTCACGTGAGATTAGAGGGGAAGGGAGGGGTTCGAGCAAAATCTCACGAAATCTCACCAAGGGGGGAGGGGGGTCGAAAAATCTCAAAAATCACCTCACGTAATTTATGGAACTGTTTCAGAATCGTCAAAAAACTTTTATTATCCAAATAAATTTGACGTTTGACAGATATTTATTGGACAGTTAAGCTGGTAGAGCCAAGCTGTAGCCAATTGACTGCAGCTCATATATCAGCTGGCTCGACCAGGGTACTATGGCTACCAAACAATGGTCTGGGGGCGATCCCAGTGACACCCAGACTAGGGCAAATTACGAAAAGGTCGTTTCCGAAATTTTCCACTGGCGGGAATTGAACCCCCAACCATCCAATACAGTAAGTCGAGCGGCCAACGCTCGAACCATTGCCAGCGGTCGTCCATTACAAATCAGATCTTTGACTAACAATTTCACAATTAAAATTACAAGTTACATCTACTAAAAATTTCATAGGTACACACATATTTTTCCTGTAATTCAGGATATCACGTGAATTAATTACGAAACGACACAGGGTGCGTCTTGACGTGGGTATGCGCGATATTTTTCAAACACCCGTTGTTTGTGGGCATTAATTAAAAAGATCGTATCAGACCACTAAGGTGCGCCTGGACGGGCGCGATAACGACTGGTCTATTTGTTATTATGTTGAGGGTGTTATACGTCACTGGGTTCTGCGTGGCGTAAAATTCTTTACATATTTTCATGAAAATTGTAAATAAATAAATATCGCCAGACTTACACACTTACCCCCTTATTCATAGAGATTTTGGCCAGTTCGCAATGGTTTTGAAAAGCATTTTTAGGAACAAATGTGATTTGTAATTCCACTGCAGGTCGATTATAAATAAGGGGGTAACTGTATATTCCCAAACTAAGCAACTTGTACTATGGGTACAATGCACGTACAATGCGCTGGAAGTATGCGTAGTGCGGGTGGTATGCGGGCGGGGAAGCCGCATTCTATCCGAGTTCCTACTTGGCTTGGTGTAGTAGTATGCATTAAATGCGTAGTGACTATGCAAGTTTAGCGTGATTACTACGCAATATAAAATGCAAGTGCAAGAATGCAAACCTAGATTAAGGATGTCAAACAATATACAAAGTGTACGATAACGAGATACAATCATAATGTGTAGCATTTAAAAGCTGTTTTACGTTCTGGAAGGCAAACATGCAATTAAAATCGTTCGATTAAACTGTTTACTATCTAACCGATCAAACTTTTATCTGGACTATAATTATATAATGAAAAACTAAATAAAGAAAATCCAATCTTAACAACAGCAATCATCTCCAAATTCACCAAACTTCATTAATCGCTTAAAAATCAAAAAAACTAAAATACACCTGATATTTATCGTCAAAATTAGTCAATAATACCCTTTGTGGAATCTACAACCGAATATCAACTTTGTTGAAGCTAATGTAGAGTCTCAATTTGTGTACAAGGGAAGCCAGCCTGTTGCTCAGCCGGATATTGCTACGGTCTATCAGCTCCCGACGCCCCCTAGCGGGAATTACCTTGTAATTCGCCAAATTACCCACTGGTCTTTACGTTGTTAAATACTTTTCTTAGACACTTGATTGTAGAGATAATAAGCTAGTTGTTTTGATGATAAAATAAATTTGTAATGTTAGTTGATAAGCTAATTTGATTTTGTTTGCCTATAAGGTGGCAAACAAGCGTACCGCCCGCCTGATGTTAAGCACTTACCGTAGCCATGGACAGAGGAGGTAGGGGAGGGGGGAGAGAGTTGGGTTTCTGGCTCTCTCACTCATCGTACGAAACGCAGCTGTAATAGCTACTTTACGCCGATCTTCTGTGAGAGGGTGGTACTACCGCAGTCGAGCCAGCCCGTATATGAGCTGCAGTCAATAACCCACAATTTGGCTCTACCACCCATACTAAATGTACTAATAAACCAATAGACTTAGTGACTCACTCCTATTGAGACCAAAATGCCATAGTATATCTGACTGTCTACCCCTTTGGGTAATACAGGCATGATTGTGTGAACTGCGTCTCCATTATCTATCAAGACTGCCTTTAGCTCTATTGATTTGGCTAGTGGTTGAAAACGCAACCCGCTACTTACGAGTATCTTTAAAAAAAAAACTAAATAGCGAACAGGCTCTATCCAGCTCTACCACTCTTGTCAAGAATTTCAACAAAAATTCTTGCCCAGAGATTTTTCTCGAGCCATACAAAGTCGCAAGAATAATATAGCGCACCCACACGCCCATTCTCGTTCCTTCTCGTATTCTCGACAAGAAAGCGTCGGTATGATAACAATAATAAAACCTTTTCACTCGGGATCATCTTAAAAATACAAGAAGCGCAAATAAATCCTAATTGCTATCTCGCAACAACAACCCTAACGCGCCATTCTCACTTTTAACCGTTATCTTGCCGGTGCAAGCCGCCCGCCCACCACCCGCCGCCCGCCCCACGATTGTCACACTGCGATAGCGAGATATGAATTTTGATGTATGTAATTTTGTATGGAGCTGGTTTTAGTTGACGTTAATAAATGGATTTCGGTGATAATGTTAGGGATTGTTGTTTGGTGGCGGTGAGATTGGAAAATTAAAGTAGGTATTTTTAATTGGCGCTATATTTTAAAATGGTTTTTTTACGGTGAGGGAAAACATCGTGAGGAAACCTACCTATCCCTCGGGATTAGGTAATAGTCAGTTCCTGTATACACGGCGACATGGTTCACCACCTGTCACGTTGGGTTCTGACTATCTGGTGAAACGTGGGCTTTGAGTTGGTTAATACCTCCACAATGTGGTGGTGTATGGCCACTCAAGCCTCTGACTACCCCCGAATGGGGATAAAAGTCGTGACGTTACATTTTATTTTTTATTATTTATATTTTAAAATGCGTCGCTGTGATATTGAGTTTGCAAATGCTCCTAAACATAGGTTTTATTACAAAATCATAACAAAATATTTTTGCTTTCATTCCCTAGTAGTATTACGACGTACGTCTTCGTCATAAAGACGTACGTTTACATCACTGACCCGAAATTGACCTCAGATTGACGTCGTTTTTTGATCGCCGACCTTATTGGCTACTGGGGTTGTAGCCTTTTAGAGCATTAGTTTTACACAAAATGGGAGGAGAACACAGACTAATAGAGTTAGTAGAGTATAGATTTCTCCGAAACAGCTTGAACGATATTGACGGGACTTTCACTGGCAAATAGCAGATGTTATAAGGAGTAACTTAGGCTTTTTATTTTAGGAAACATTAATACATATTTTTGTTAAATTCCACGCTTACAAAGTCGCGGGCACAGTTAGTATAACATAAAAATGTATTGCTCAAGAATTCCGAGCATATGTTATTAAAATTAAAACCACTGAGCAGACAAAATATTGGGCAGTAAAGCCGAGTACTCGAGAGAGTGTAGGTAGCCGCGTTAGCTCATTAAAGGCTCAATTGGGCGTGAGTTGGGATAAGCGGGGATTACCCCTTGTTGCCGCGGTATGTCGCGCTAACCGCCAAATACTTGAACGAAACTCAAATTTGAGAGTTATAATAAACTATACAAATAATTAAATTGAAGTGTCTGTTTGAAATGTCAAAATAACAGCTTTTCAGCTTTAAGCTTTTACTAAATGGATATAAAAGTATACTATTTACTACACTGTGTAGCTTCTGTAAACCATAATAAAAATCTATATGCAAATACATTACCAAGAACGAAGGAGACGTCCAAAATAGTTTATCTTACTAAACGGAGTCCATGGACACAGTTTGACTCAAACGTTCGCGAAAAAAAATATTAAAAACATGTCAGTATTGCCAATACGGCTTACGGCGAATAATACGCATTAACATGCCTTTAAGTTGATATCGTATTGCGCGTGCGATGACAGATCTGTGAATATTGCTGCATATATAGTGCGCTGAGCACAAGTCTAGTAATTGCAATGTTAGGAGGTACTATATCTGCTAAAATAGTCAACAACTCTTACTCGATCCAAAAGTAGCCTATTTCTACCTAACATTTAACCCAAAAACGCGTCCAATCGTTAGTACCGACCCATAAACCTCCATTCACCTAAGCCTATTCAAAAATCCAGTCGAGTGATTTTAAAAACGTCCTTATTCTGAAAGGTGGCGCGATATAGCCGCGTTATCGTCACGCGCAATTTGGCGAGACCGCCATCCACCACCAACGAACTAACGACATCTACATCACTGATACGGAAGCTTTGAGATCGTAAATTTTGATCGTTTTTTCTGTTTTGACAGCTTATTATAAAAGCTCATTTGCTTAAAAGCTTATTATTATTTTATTGTCCTCAATTTAAACAAACTTGTTGGCTAATAAAAATGATTTGATTTGAAGTAAAAAAAATAGGCATCCTACTACCTTTCTGTATTCAGAGTACGTGCAGACACGTATTGTAATATAGTAACTAGGTGCCTACCTACTTATCATTCAGAATCTCAATTAGGAACACTGCTAGGAACACTTAAAAGCTTGAATAAGGATGGTGGTATAAGCTTCAGTAAAACTGTATAAAAGCGAAATATATTATAGTTTTACTAAAACGGATCAAGCTTATTGGAGTAGGAGTTTATGTTCTTTTGGTTTATTTGAATTGAGGAATTATTACAAAAACAATCTTATTGGACATTGATGAAATTGAAAGACCCAACAGATCCATTCAGTACATCTAGTGTTGCATTGAAACGTAATGCTCCTGGCATGCATCAAAGTAAAGAAAGACGTCAATATTTAAGTCCTACCTACTGATACTGAGTATCTGTATTCGTGCAAAATATTTTTTCTGCTCTATGGTTTGATGTAGACAGGTATGTGGTGGTGAATCCACTCATCGGCCGCGGGATCCGCTCCATCATCCCGCTATCAGCGCCGGCTATCGGTACGTAATACATTGTATCACATTTTCATAAGAGATTCATTTACCTCGCGCTTTGCTCTCCCCAGTCGGTGTGCGCGTTTCCAATGCACAGTCACGTCTAGTAATAAAACGTAACGGAATTTACTTGTCTTAATTTTTTTTTTTTGTGAATTTTAGTTATGACCAAAAGAATGACGTTAGTATATTTATTAATTCCGTTATTGGATTCATGGGCTGGAATAAAATTCGATATTCGTTTTCTATTCAATTAAATTTTCCCGGGACAAGTTTACAGTTCGTGGTAAGGGTGAAATCTTAATTATGTGCGAGACGAAATTTTAATACGCTGCTTGTTCAATTTTTGGGTCAATCTATCAATCTATTCCCGAGATTTTATAGATTTGCAATTAGGTACATGAAAAATATTTTTAAAAAAATGCTGTAGGTATAGCGGGTTTAAATTATTATAAAAAAAGCAAATTTTGTAAAACAGTACTCGTGCATGTGGAATGATGTTTTTATATTAACTACCATACTACGTTAAAATTAACTTGTAGAAACGTAAAATTAGAATCCCATTATCGTATCGTCAGTGACATAGGAACCGCACCGCGCCAGGGCGGGCGGCCGGGGCCGTGCGATAGCGCTCTACGTATACTTTTGTTCTATCGCGGATATCTCCCGCCGGCGGATCATACTAAATTATTTATCCTTTTCCCTTCGGAGGTGAGAACTGACGATCACGATGTGGGAGGCGCGCGGGAAAGGGTGGGATAGTTTGAAACTGATCGGTAGAATGGAAATGCACCTATTAAGATTAGTTATCAAAATGTTTAAGTTCATTTATAAAAGTGAATCGTTAGTTTTTTCGTTGGATTGAAAATTGCCTGAGCCAAATGATTGCACCTCATACACGACCTGCCTCGACCGGGGTAGTACCACCCTCTCACAGAATATCGGCGTAAAGCAGCTACTTATTTCAGGTGCTTTTCATGCGAAGAGTCAGAGAGCCGGAAGCCAGGCCCCCATCCCTTCCTCCATCCTCTTCAGATCGGCAACGTGCGAGCGTTGCCTTTAGTATTACAAGCATCATAGGCTACGGTAACTGCTTAATATCAGGCGGGCCGTACGCTTGTTTGCCACCTCAGTCCTTTAAAAAAATTGCATATCAATTCCGGATGGCACTGCTCTAATCATTCATTGGTATCGATAATAAAATTTTTCATCGATAAATTTTATTCCCCTACTCGATACAAAGTCGATACAAGTCCGTCCACTATCGGCACCTACCGGACGGAGCGCGAAATATTTCATACGAGATTACCTCCGTAGGGCTACAGATTGATCATGAGACCCTGACGTTATCACCCACCCCAGATACCTGCGGGAAAAACTTTTCCGCGAGAGAACGATTCTAATCGATTCTTGTGTGGTAATGGTATTGGAATCGATAATAATTATCGACAATACCATTACAATTACTTAGATAGGTTATAGGTACCAATTGTAAGTTTTATTCTAGGTATGTACTTATTGTAATTAAAAAGTAAAAATAATAATAATAAGAAACTAAAAAAAAAATTACTAGGATACGTTTTTATCGTTGTTTTTTTTTAAATGGTGGAGCAATTTGGTAATCGTTAGCAACATGATATTTTAATAATAATAATATCCTGGGACATTTTTTACACACGGCTACCTGATCCCAAACTAAGCAGAGCTTGTACTATGGAAACCAGATAACTGATATTACTACATATACTACTTTTTTATTTGTAAATACATACTTAATATACATATACACCCAGACTCCGGACATACAGACATGTTCATGCACACAAATGCATGTCCCGGGTAGGAATCGAACCTACGACCTGCAGCGTGAAAGGCGCCTCCGCGCCAACCACGCTAACGGGCCCGTCAACATATTGCTTTGCTTGCATACGTATATTCCTTAGCAATGGAAATGACGCAGGATTAGGAGTTATCGAGGAGAGAACGGGAGGCATTTGCCCAGCAGTGGGACAGTTATCAGGCTATTAAAAAAAATGGAAAATTATATCTTTCCTTGAATTAAGAAGAAAGAAAGAATGAACATTTGTTTGTCGTGAATATCACAAGTCATAATTCTTGCTTAAATATCTGCTTACAAATGCAATCCTTAATATTACCTTTATGTATTTCCAAGTTTATTATTAACGGGCCCGTTAGCGTGGTTGGCGCGTAGGCGCCTTTCACGCTGCAGGTCGTAGGTTCGATTCCTACCCGGGACATGCATTTGTGTGCATGAACATGTCTGTATGTCCGGAGTCTGGGTGTATATGTATATTAAGTATGTATTTACAAATAAAAAAGTAGTATATGTAGTAATATCAGTTATCTGGTTTCCATAGTACAAGCTCTGCTTAGTTTGGGATCAGGTAACCGTGTGTACAAAAATGTCCCAGGATATTATTATTAATCAACTACTCAGTTATTTAATGTTTCTAATCAAACCTTTATCATTGTTGAGTCATAATTCTAAATAATTTATAAGTATTGCCAACGATTTCTCACCCTGTATTAAATAAATAACAAACGTTTAATTCTGTTATTTATAGATTATGTAATCACTGTTCCATTGTAACAGTTACTTCACAATAGATGATTGATAATTTTGTAATAGGGATCGATACGATCGATTCCATTAGAATTTGTAATCGATGCATTGAACGCGAATAACGATACCGAGATTTATTCCACGACCTAATCTTAATATCTAATTGTAGTTTATAAGCTGTTGATAGCTATAAGATACGAGTTAGATATAACTACGTGGATATATGACTTAGTAATGTTTGCTTTTAATCATAATACTTGTTAAACCGGTTATCTTGTAAATAAACTGTAGTAATAACTAGTAATTTGAACACTGAATTGAGTGTTCACGGGTTTGATTCCCGAGCGATACGGGAAATAGTATGGGTGTTACTGTGATCAACCCAGATTACGGTTGCTTTTTGGGACCATTTTTTTCCGGCTCTCACTCATCGTACGATACGCAGCTATTTAGCTACTTAACGCCGATCTTCTGTGAGAGGGTGGTACTACCCCGGTCGAACCAACCCGTACATGAGCTGCAGCCCATTCTACAGCTTGGCTCTAGCATCAATAATCCCGTTAAGTTGTGGGCGTCTGAAAGAAGAATGTCTTTGAAGAAGCACTATAATATGGATTCGACCCGGCGCATCTCGTCCAGTGTACAAATATTCCGTAAGGCTGACGCATTTCGTACTGCGATGGAACAAACACTAATGGAGTAAAATGACAGCTTTTTATGTCAAACGTAAAATTAATTTGATCATTTCATCATTAATAATGTTGTTTTTATGATTCTGGATCAAATTAATTCTATTTTATTTTACTAAAGAATAATAACAACATGATCACTCATATAAAATAGATTCAATTATAATATAAATTCACATTTATAGCTGTCATTTTACTCCACTGAATTATTAATCAGACAATTAACAATTACAATACTTAAGGTCAGCAATCCACCAGAATACATTAAACAATTCCCATTTCGTACCGCAAACGTTCAAAAATCGCAAACGGCGAACTCCAAACTATTATCTATTACCAGACAATTACACCGATCGGAGATCTCTGGCCCCCCGATATAGTAGCCCCCGCAGGGGCCGCCCCGTGGGGGCCGGGGGCCGGGGGTCGGGGGCCGTTATCAGCGATTCTCGCGCCATTAACCCTCGCGATACAGTCGACACTCCATGCAGGCTACGTGGGAAGTTCCGACGTAATTGATACAGGTGTATTCAGCTCAAGTATTTTGTGAAGTGGTTATTGATGGCCAGCCCTAGAGATGACTACAGTACCTACATAATAATAATAATAATATCCAGGGACATTTTTGTACACACGGTTACCTGATCCCAAACTAAGCAGAGCTTGTACTATGGAAACCAGATAACTGATATTACTACATATACTACTTTTTTATTTGTAAATACATACTTAATATACATATACACCCAGACTCGGGACATACAGGCATGTAAATACACACAAATGCATGTCCCGGGTAGGAATCGAACCTACGACCTGCAGCGTGAAAGGCGCCTCCGCGCCAACCACGCTAACGGGCCCGTCGGGCCCGTCGTATTACATGTCGAGGTAGAGAATGGTGGCAATTTTATTGGTGGTAGAGTTAAGCCGTAGCTAATAGACTAGAGTCCCTCTAGCCAAGTGGATTCGTCTACAAGCGTTTCTACAAATCGATACGCTTCATGTATGGAAATGACATAAGTATCGAACATCCTCGTCATCGTCATTTACGTACATTTAAGCGTAGCGATTTGTAGAAACGCTTGTAGACGAAGCCCTTTGGCTAGGGGGGCTGTACTAGACGGACTCTAAAGTACATGGCAGTTAATATTGCATATCGAGGTAGAGAACGGTGGCAATTTTATTGGTGGTAGAGCTTTATTGGGCTTTGAGTTGGTTAATACCTCCACAATGTTGTGGTGTATGGCCAGTCAAGCCTCTGACTACCCCCGAATGAGGATAAAAGTCGTGACGTTACATTTCATTTTACATTACATTACATAGAGCCGAGCTGTAGCTAATAGACTACAGCTCATATACTGGCTGCCTCAACCGGGGTAGTACCACCCTCTCACAGAAGATTGGCGTAAAGTTGCTATTATAGCTGCGCTTTGTACGATGAGTGAGAGAGCCGGAAGCCAAACAAAACATCGACGTAACTTTCGAGCGTTTGATCTTTCGAGCAAATTAACCATCGAATAAATTCGAGTATTTGTTATTCGAGCAAACGGCATTCGATCAAGTATGCTTTTGATATGCCATTTTGTACTGGACATATTATGTTTGCTCTTAGGCCCGTATTAATAATAATGAATAGATCTTAACTTTGAGATGTGTATCTTAAGATACAGTTTTGACGTTTAATGTATGGAACATCTGTCAAAAACAGCATCTTAAGTTCTATCTCAATCTTGAGATCGATTTATTAATACGGAGCTTAGAGTGAGATCAATATATTAATACCGACCTACTTCGTATCTATCCACTCCTATCGAAACATCGTTACATGCAGTTTGGGCAAGCTCCGTGCTCTATCGAGGCGCCATTGCCTTAGATTGCAGAGTTGCAACGCAATGATGTCGTTGCAACGTTGCAAGCTATGAAGTAACTGATGATAACATTATTTCGTTAGGCGGTTATCACCGCATAGTGACGGCTAAGGGCGAGGCCCCACTAGCGCGTTGCGCTGCGTCGTCGCAACGGATCAAAGGGTCGACGGGTGAGAGACGAAGCGGGGGAGGGTGATGCGCCAGTACAAAATCTTGCGACGACGCAACGCAACGCGCTAATGGGGCCCGGCCCTAAGAAGTGTCACAAAACTATTTTTTTATTCGAAAATGTAATTAAAATGACACTAAGTCTATACAGGGTGTAAGGTACCTATCACAAGGGACTTATTGAAGAAGGGTCAGGTATGTTCAGTATTGGATTCTCATTCTAAATATTATGTAAAATGAAAATTGAATCAATAAAATTAAGTATGTAGGGAAAACGGGCGAATGTAAATTACACGAGGAAATTCCTTTTGATAAGACAGCTCATAGTCGCTCGCTAGCGTAAGGATGACCCACATTGAGAAACCTTTTTGTAATTTTTACCTGTCATTTGTTAGTGTTTTTTTATATATTTATTTATTCCCGTTAAGTGTAGGCATTATCAAGGTCTTAAATACATCCCTCGTCTAACCTAACACCCTGTATATCATAACTCCTAATCCGATGGACCGATTTTGATTCGGTAGTTTTGTTAGATAGCTGATATACCTGAGATGGTTTGTAGCTATGTTTGGTGGTAATTGGTTCAGCCCTTTCGAATATATAGTTACTCATGCTATTGAATATTGATTAATCTTTAAGCACAATAATTTAACATCAGTATTAAGTTAACTATTGTGTTATTTTAAACATTACGTTATCCTTCAAGCATGTGGCACAATTAATTATTATTTTCAATAGTTTATCGACGTTTATCGTGTTGACATACTAAGTTCAGAAGTATATTTATTTCACACCTACCTATATTGAATAAGCCCCCTGATTTGTTTCCTTCTAATAATAAATAGGTATACACGTAATCCTGAAATTCTGAACCATATAATCCATAAAAGGATTTCACTTTTTTATACTTTTTTTAAACAAAGAAACAATTATTATTATATTATACATAAAATAATTATATACTTAAACTTGAATAAGTATTTTTTATGGGACTGCGATGGCATACAAGCATACGGCCCGCCTTAAGCAGTTACCACAGCCTATAAATGCTTGTAGTACCAAAGGTTTGGCTCGGACGTTGCCCACCTAAAGGGGAGTGGGACGGAGGGAGGGGAAGGGGGAAGGATGGCCTTCCGGCTCTCACCCTCATCGTACGAAACGCAGCTGTAATAGCTACTTTACGCCGATCTTCTGTGTGAGTGTGGTACTACCTCTCTCGAGCCAGCCCGTATATGACCTGCAGTCAGTTGGCTACGCTTGGCTCTACCATCACGGTTTTATTAAATAAAGTCCGTACTATCTAATTAAAATAAATCAGTCATTGATTTTCAATTTGAATCGTGTCCCATATTTGCTAGATGTTCAGGAAACTGAACATTACTTATTAAATACATAAGGCCCGCCACATACATACGGAATTTCCGTACGGAATTCCGTTTCGAAATATCGAATCGGGGTTCCGAACGCGGTACGTCCATACATTTGGATGGATTTACTGCGTTCGGAATCCCCGATTCGATATTTCGAAACGGGATTCCGTACGGAAATTTCCGTATGTAGGTATGTGGCGGGTCTAAGCAGACATTTTGATCCATATTATTCACCAGAAGATGAACCATGTTGGAAATACCGACATGTTTAAACAGTTCCGCAAGCTATTGAGTCGTACTGTGTCCATGGTCTCAGTTTAGTAGGACTAACTATATTGGATAGTCATGTATCTCCCTCTTTCTTGGTAATGTATGTGTCCATAAGCGTTTTGTAACTCGTAAGGAAGTGATAACGGATAAAACGCAGATAACTTTCCCATCTCTATCAAGTATTTTAGTACAAAATGCTAGATCAATCGGGATTATTCCGGTTTGAACCAGTTACAAGACTGATAAGTACAAACGTTAACGCAAATACTCATGTAGTGGAACTGTAGAGCAGCTATAATGATATGGAATGACAAATTTTATGGTTGGTGATCGGATGAGGGGAAAACAAAGATTATAAATATACAGATAGGATACTGATAAAAGTACCTAATAGTACCTATAAACTTTATAGCCCTAAAATGTGTACTTCTGGTCGATCTTAATACATCAATCTCAGCTCTCTGAACCAAACATGAATGCACTATTGAATGTTAATTTTGTACTGAAAAGACAAAAAAAAATATAACGTCACGACTTTTATACCCATTCGGGGGTAGTCAGAGGCTTGAGTGGCCATACACCACCACATTGTGGAGGTATTAAGCCAACTCAAAGCCCACTTTTCACCAGATAGTCAGAACCCAACGTGACAGGTGGTGAACCTTGTAGCCGTGTATACAGGAACTGACTATAAAAGACATTATACATAATATACATATTTTTAAACTTCTGTAATGTCACAAACTAAGCAACCAGCGGGGAGCGGGGGAACGGGGGGATGAGTGGAAGCGGGGAGCGGGAACTCACGAATGAATGAATGATAAGACACCTAATGTTTGTCCGTCATGAGTAGTCAATCTGGGTATTTCATTTTATTCTCGTGAATGTAGGCAACATAATATTATCCCTTCCGAAGCGACCTATCTACATTTTAATCTCCCGCACCTCTATTCAAAACATCGTTTAAATAGGTCCACATCTGACAAGTACTAAAGGTTTATCAGCGTGTGGAAATGCATTACTTATCGATAAACTCACCTAACCGAAGACATCGATAGGAGCACAACACTGTTGCACCTACACAGTACTTTGTTGCTTTACGTTCGGGTAGATGAATCGCAAAAGTTTAATATTTATCAAATTTATTATTTACTAGCTTCTAACCGCGAATTCGTCCGCGTTAACTTTAAAAATTCCACAGGAACCTGACATTTTTCCGAGATAAAAAGTAGCCTAGGTTCTGGTCCAATGTTCTGTCTATCTCCAAATCAAAATTCATCAAAATTGGTTTAGCGGTTTAGTCGTGAAAGCGAAACAGACATATAGACTGAGCTACTTTCGCATTTATAATACTGGCTAGTAAAGATTTCAAGTTATCGATAATAATGGAGTGTGATCCTTCCAATTTGCTGTGGTTGGTGTCGTTAAGTATATCTTAGGATTATTTGCAACGTGTAAACAGCGTTATTAAGCCCGAGTTCACTAACACACTAACGTCCCGTCACAGCAGCAAAAAGACTGTCACCAGTACATTTAACAATCGGTTACTGCCAAATTATAGTACTCTGTGGTTACTGCTCTAACAGTCCGTTAGTGTGTTTGTGAACGTGACCCATATCTGTATATCTATGATCTATAAGTAGAGTAGAACTATGCATAAAAATCATAAGCCAAGGCCAGTTCACTCCGCTAATAAAAATCCAATCAAATTTTATACCCCCAAAATAACGACTAAAACGACGTTTAAAGATATCACTATTAGCATCAAAATTGAATGTAGACTTTAATCTAAACGATCGATCAACAATATCGAAAACGTGGAGCGTATTAAATCTGGCTCGGAATCCGCCGCAGCCGGGAATCGAACCGGCAACAAAAGGCGCCGACACCTCCGCCCTTATATTTATTGCAAATTATGACCGGTATCAGAGCCATCTCCAGCTCTCGATAATGGACTTCATACGGCCGATAGCGGAATGTGGATATGCCGATCAAAACTAAAGTATTTTAATAACGACAAGACCTGACATTTAATTTTTACCTAATGGACAAGCATGGCAGATTGTGTTTTTATTGTTTGAAATAGTTGTGTAGGTTGATCCGAGCCGCCGCGTCCGAGACTTCAGTTATGACATTATTTCTATGCGTTCTGATGTCAAAACTGACTGCTCGGGCGTGCCGCTTGCCTTTTGTAGACACACCTAATGAATTGTCACAATATTCAACGAAAAAATACTATATCTCAAATGCTCGCATTTGAGATATAGTTAAACGAAAATCATCAATTCAATGTATACGGGAGCAACCCCGTTCACCTAAACGAAATAAAAGATTTGACTTTGAATTTGATTCTGTATGGAAAATTGAACAGCACCTCTACCAGACAGTATCCAAAACTCTCAATTCTCGACACAAAAAGGTGAAGTACGTCGACTGTGAGTATACAGTAGCTTTCGAGAATACACCCTCTTGGGGTCATGTCCACACTATCCCAACGCCATTGCCCACCTCACAGGTATTGACAGAGGCGGGCCAGCGTTGATACGAGCTGATTTATGCGCCATTACACCCGCCATCACCGATCGGTAGATGGCGCTCATTTTAAAACACCCCTAACTAACGTGCTAAATATCCGGAACGACTTAATAAATATATCGCTAGACAAACACATCTACTGAATGGTCCCAAACTAAGCAACGCTTTTACTATGGCTACCATACAATGGACTGGGGGCGATCCCAGTGATACCCAGACCAGGGCAAATTACGGAAAGGCCGAAATTTGCCTCTGACAGGAATCGAACCCGCAACCACCCGATGCAGTGAGCCGAGCAGCCAACGCTGCCAAGCACTGTGCCAAGCGGTCGTCAAACTTGTGAATAGGCACGTCCACACTGACTGGGTGGCCACGCGAGACTGCCTCGCTCAGTATAACTGCTAGCCCGAGGCAAACTTTCGCGCTGCCTCGATGGAGCGCTGTCATTGGCTGTCATTCGTTTTTTTTGCCCTGAGAGGCTGCCATGCACGGCATGTGTTCGCTGTAACCGAGGCCGTGCGACGGGTGTGGAAGCGGCTATTTAGCTGTGGGTTTTCTTTTGCGATCAATGTTCTAATGATAATTTGTAATAATTATAAGATGTAGATAAAAATCTAACATGGCAGACTTGTCTACACATTTTAACAGTTCTTTAAGTTATACACTCATCTTTAGAACCAAATGGGTTGCAGGTTCGATAATCACTATACAGCTCTGATATTTTCAGTGCGTGCAGTTTTCAATACGCCAATTTAGAGGACTCTAATTTCAGTGGGGCCAGTGCGTAGCAGTTGGACATTAAAAAGCAATTTAATTACCAGGGGGCTTACCACGAACTCTTATTGCGATTCAATTACAGGATCGTTTTAACGTTTCAGCGACTTTTTGTGCAATGACGTACCTTATTGTCATGACAATAAGAAACGTCATTTTCACGCCATTAAAACGTTCCTATAATTGAATCGCGATAAGAGGTCGTGGTAAGCCCCCTGGTCACAATTATATTTTTTCTTTAATTAGATATCACATTACATAGACGTTTCACAATAAGACTGCTGATAAAAATGAGACAAATCAAAACACGTTATCTCCTAGACGAGGAGACTGTTCTTGGAATATGCAATTATCTTTGTACTTACTAGATATAATGTAACTATATTATACCTGGTATTATTCTATAGTACATGGATCATTATTGACAATAAAAATAATCTGGATCATAATAATATGTAGAGTCATCTACTTATAGTACGTTTTTTTATACTTGTCCTATTTGGTAAGCAAAGATGGCGTCCAGCGGGGCGATTGCGTAACTTTTTGTCAATGTTTCAATTGGTTTCGTACATAATTGACACAGGATGAACGAAACCAATTGAAACATTGACAAAAAAGTTACGCAATCGCCCCGCTGGACGCCATCTTTGCTTACCAAATAGGACAAGTATAAAAAAACGTACTATAGTTTAAAATATTGAAATATTATATATTATATTATATAAGAAATATATACGATTTTGAAGTCCGTCTATAACAAAAATTAAGCCTATCGTCTTTGAAAACGAGAGAGGACAGTGACTCTACTACTCACGTCACCATCTGGTGACGTGAGTAGTAGAGCTATTAATTGCAATAAAAAGTACATTTGATTAATTTTATTGCGATGGTAGCCTAGGGGTGAACAGGTTGGGCTAGCAATCAGAATGTCCCAGGTTCGATCACCGGTGGGGCATGCACCAATGGATGAATTTTCATCTATGTGCATAATTTACAGTTCGCTGACGGTGAGGGAAAACATCGTGAGGAAACCTACCTATCCCTCGGGATTAGGTAATAGTCCGTTCCTGTATACACGGCGACAAGGTTCACCACCTGTCACGTTGGGTTCTGACTATCTGGTGAAACGTGGGTTTTGACTTGGTTAATACCTCCACAATGTGGTGGTGTATGGCCACTCAAGCCTCTGACTACCCACGAATGGGGATAAAAGTCGTGACGTTACATTTAATTATTTTTTTTATTAATTATGAAGAAAAATAAAATAGTAGTAGGTAAGTTAGAGTAGGACTCTACGTCGCTCTCCAGTGCAGAATATTTCTTCTTGTAGATGTGTGTAGTCTCTGCCCAGGTAACACAAAAACTAACAATGTACAGTATCAAGATTGTCCATGTCACCTCAGCGTATCTGGCTAATTAACGCGGCGGGTATTTACAAATACGCGGCTGATAGCCACTTTCTCTGTTATCATTAATAACAAGTACATCGGGGACATTGCTCTATCCGGTGAAGTTGCATCTGCGACGCCGATGTAGGGCTGCCACGCTGTTCCTTTTACCTATTTCATTTTTAATCAAAAATTTAAATTCCTAATTCAAATTCTACAACGGTGCCAATTATGTTGTCATTAACTCTACTTAATCACGAATGAACTTAATTTGACATATCCATAAGCATTTTTCTCTGGCATATGTTGGATCTTGAAAAAAGTTACGGTACCTACGAAGGATGACAGTAAGTTTAGTTAAGTTTAGTTTTTGCTCCCACAGGAATCTGTATACGGGAGCAATATAGCAGTATTTTTAATTCTATCAAATTCAGTTAGCCATAAGCAGCCAATATAATTAAAGCCAGCTACTCACACGCCTGTCACAGGGCCGATTTATGGCCGGCGCACATAGAGCACGGCATGGCATGGCATTTTATGTTTTATCAATCGAATTTAATACTTATCCAGTCGAAATAAGGTATATATTTCAATGCTCGGTGATCGACCTCGGAGCATCGCATGTGGAGCACCTTATTTCTATGGGATAAGTATGAAATTCGATTGATAAAAATTAATATGCCATGCCATGCCGTGCTCTATGTGCGCCGGCCATTAGGTAGCAGGGGTGGGGATCACCCTGAATCGCCTCCGATATTGTAATGTGTTTAGGATTGCAGGGCCGATTTTTCTGAGAAAAATTGCCCTTGGCCGGCGTGTGAGCCGGGTTAACACAACTGTCGAACCAAATTATAATTGTCTTGTGAAAGTCGCGTGACGCGTCACCCCTACGTATCGAGCGAAAGTGCACGTCTCGATAGCGAACAATGTGACACGGCGATAGCGAATGATATCGCGACGCCCCGGCAGATACCAGCATCTTGTTGTTGCAACGCGACCAAAAATATACCGTATTGTTGGCTATTTCTTGGAAGAAATCATATTGATGAATTTATTATGACTTCAGTAGTTATATTCACATTCATAGTAGGCACTAGGCGCTCATAGCCAGTTGCAATCACTGATCGGTAATCGATCGGAGGTTAAGCGACACTTGGCAAGGTCAGGCAGGGATGGGTGACCATTTAGTGGTATTCGAACTGAGCGTCTCCGTGCTTCGGAGGGCACGTAAAAAGTCGGTCCCGGTTGTTGTCATCTAGGCAGCAGTCGTTAAGCCTTGTCAGAGGCCTTCGGGCGGCTAGAACAACCCTGACACTAGGTTGGCCACTAACCATACGATAAGAAGAAGGTGTTATATTCATTAAAATTGTTCACATGTGATCGTTTAATCTCAGGTTAAAGCCGTGAAAGCTCACTTTTTTTTTTTTTTTTTTATAGGACTGCGGTGGCAAAAAAGCTTACGGCCCGCCTGATGTTAAGCAGTTACCGTAGCCTATAGATGCTTGCAATACCAAAGACATTGCTCGCACATTGCCGACCTGAAGGGGAATGGGATGGAGGGAGGGGGAGGGGAGGTGGGCTTTCGGCTCTCTCAATCATCGTACGAAACGCAGCTGTAATAGCTGCTTTACGCCGATCTTCTGTGAGAGGGTGGTACTACCCCGGTCGAGCCAGCCCGTTTATGAGCTGCAGTCAATTGGCTACAGCTTGGCTCTACCACCTTGAAACCGCTGCACCGCGTCGTTGCACGTTTGATTCGAATCGGAGCAATTTTCGGAATTGACCTTTTATTAATTTGCCCTAGTCTGTGATTACATCCAAAGGATTGTACGGTAGTTACCCATAGCGTTACTTCGATTCAGATGCGGGTGGTAGCCTAGCTATATTATTTTTATTTGAAAATAGCTAGGTAAGATATTAAAAAACCGGCCAAGTGCGTGACAGACTCGCACATAAAGGGTTCCGTACCACCGTAGAATAAAAACGTCAAAAATATCAAGTTTCTTGTATGGGAACCCCTTTATTTTTAAATTTTATTTTATTTTTCGTATTTTTTGTTGTAGTGGCAACAGAAATACACATTCCGTAAAATTTTCAAGTCTCTACCTATTACGGTTCGTGAGATACAGACCGCTGACAGACGGACAGACAGCGGATAGCGTAGGCTAAGTAATAGGGTCCCGTTGGCACCCTTTGGGTACGGAACCCTAATAAAAATAACCCCCTCATTTGATAGATGACGCGACGCATCAAGAAATATCATCATAAACTAAGGCCGCATGTACACCTGCTCAATTCGTATGCGAAACACGTGCTGGTGTTAATTTCCCGAAGCGCGAGACGGGAGCGGGACGAGGCCGGGACGGGGACGGGACGGGCCCGGTACGACGCGCTCGGACGCGCAGCAGATGGATGATGCACTGACGTGACAGGTAGATTTTGTTTCGTCATTTATTTTGTTAGGCCGTGGTCTCCATTAAATGCCATCAGCCGCTTACAGCGTCACGCGTACGCCGCGTCACAATGCTTACTATAGAAATTTACTGTTGTGGTCTTCTTCACACGCCGACGTCACTATAGTAACATTGTGATGCGTCGTACGCGTGACGCTGTAAGCGGCCGATGGCATTTAATAGGGGCCACGGCCTTAGGTGATCGGGACGTGTGGTCGTACGATGGAGCTTCTTTCTACAGGCTGAAGTTTAAAGTCCAATATTCTCTATTAAATTATAAATTATTTAATAAGTAAGTAGGTAGTAAGCACGTTAATAACTGACTACCACCTAGTATTTTGTAACATATCGACGGTAAAAAGCAAACCTGCTGTAAACCGCACCCCTCACAAAAAAAAAAAAAAAACTAACTTTTAGTAAGTTTTTGGTGTTCGGCTTAATTTTTTTTTTTTTTTTGTTAACCTGTGTCGTCCCACTGCTGGGCAAAGGTCTCCCTTTCCTTCCTCCACTCCTCCCTGTTTATGGCAATACTGGGCCAATCCTTCAAGTAGGAGTCTAACTCATCCCGCCATCTCCTTCTGGGCCTGCCGCGATGCCGCACTGTAGGCTGAAAATCGGGTTTCGAAGACATAGAAACTGAAATTATGGTATGTCACTTTTTTGACTTGATATAGATTCAGTTGATCAATACTATACTACAAAATTAATATGAGACAATAGAATGTAAAAATTAACGAGTTATAATTTTTTTAAGAAAAAATTGTATGGAGATGACATGAAAAATGAGGATATCTCTGGAATCGCATGGTTGGCCGTTATATCCTTACACACAAAAATAGTACTATTTTTTTATGATTTTTTGACATACTTCATATTGCGGTACCAATTGCGATTTTTTTTTAAATCGTCGAAATTTTAAATTATTTTTTTTACATTAATGGCCCGTTTTAATGCTTCAAAATCAATCAATATCAATCAATTTTATTTACACCATAGGCCAAAATAGTCTAAGATATCATAAAAAATGATTTTCAGACCTAAGTGGAATATCTCATAACAATAAAACTAGTAATAATTCCAGGATTAAAAACAGTTGTACTAAACTTAATACTTAATCTAAACTTGTTCATCACCATCAGATCCCACTTTGGAATCAGGCTTTACAATAGGCATTACATCTAAGAACTCTATGGGAGGTTTCTGATCCTGAAGGTTAAGTAAGTCTAGAGTGTATTTAAAGTATGTCTGGCTCTTATGGGTATCCAGTCTCGTTCTTATCGAAGTTATAAGAAGATCAGAAGAGAGGATAAGCATATTGAGGAGGTCATCGTTAGATGCTTGCCTGCTCTTCTTCTTCGCATTTATATTCAACAACAGATGCAATATTTTATGACCATCACGTTTCAGAAGCATTGCTGCTGAATATGCTAATTCAATAGGGTTATAGTTCAGTTTTTTGAAGAAAAACAAAGAAGTTGTCATGAATGAAAAAACTAGAATGGATAATGAAATCCAGGTTTTAAGCATATTTATGACCTCTTTGATTCTGCTAAAATTAAATGGTGTGTGAGATACCATATGGACGAATCCGAAACCCTGATCATCTACGTATTGTCGTCCAGTGCAGTTCAATTTTTTGAAGGAAAACAAAGAAGTTGTCATGAATGAAAAAACTAGAATGGATAATGAAATCCAGGCTTAGGTTCCTTCAAAATACCAAGAAAATGAGGTTATTAATGATGACAATGATAAACGGCAAAATTTGTACGTATCTTTCTGAAGCCAAATCAAATACAGCCTGCTACCTGTGTTTGGCCAAGCCTACGGAAATGAATAACTTAAATACTGTTTCGTCAAAAACCGTGTGTATGAGTTTGGGTTATCATCACTATATGCCCGCATTAATGTCATTGAATGTCTTGTACCTCGATTTCAAGAAGTGGTCTACGCGAGGAGAAAATCAAAAGAGATATTACAGACAAGGAAAAACTTATCCAAGATAGTTTTTTAAGATGATCTCAATCTTTTGTTTGACATCGTTAAGCAAGGATCAGGCACTATTAACGATGGAAACATAGCACGAAGGTTTTTTGAGTTTCCTGACAAAACTGCAGCGGTCACTGGATTAGATGAAGACCTGATCCGCACGTTTGCTGTGATTCTGCAGGCTATCACATCTGGAGGGGTTATAGATGTGCCTAAATTTAAAGAATATACCAAAATAACCGCGGAAAAATTCGTGTAACTATATTATTGGTATTATATGTCGTCGACCGTCTACAAGTTACTTATTCATGGAGGAGATGTAATAGCAGAAAATGCCATTGTTCCAATTGGGAGTCTTTCGGAAGAAGCTTCAGAGGCACGAAACAACAATTTTAGGAGGTTTTGAGAATACCATTCGAGGAAGAAGAGCAGGCAAGCATTTTATTTATTTATATTTATACTTTAAATAAACTCTAGACTTACTTAACCTTCAGGATCAGAAATCAGAAACCTTCCATAGAGTTCTTAGATGTAATGCCTATTGTAGAGCCTGATTCCAAAGTGGAATCTGATGGTGATGAACAAGTTTAGATTAAGTATTAAGTTTAGTTCAACTGTTTTTAATCCTGCAATTATTACTAGTTTTATTGTTATGAGATATTCCACTTGGTCTGAAAAAAAATTTTTTGATGATAACTTATATATTTTGGCTATTGTGTAAATAAAATTGATTGATAGTGATTGATTTACACATATTGGAAGCATTTAAGCATTAAAATGGGTCATTAACGTAAGAAAAAAAAATAAAAAATTTCGTCGATTTTTAAAAAAAAAATCGCAATTGGTATTGCAATATGAAATATGTCAAAAAATCACAAATAAATAGTACAATTTTTGTGTGTAAGGATATAACGGCCAACCTTGCGATTCCAGAGATATCTTCATTTTTCATGTCATCTCCATACAATTTTTTCTTAAAAAAATTATAACTCATTATTTTTTACATCCCATGGTCTCATATTAATTTTGTAGTATAGTATTGATCAACTAAATCCATTTCAAGCCAAAAAAGTAACCTATCATAATTTCAGTTTAAATGTCTTCGAAACCCGATTCTCAGCCCACAGTGTGCCGTTTGGCTAGACGTGGGACCCAATCGGTCATCAACAAACAATAAACAATAAAAAATAAAATTAACATTTTGGTTCTAAAAATAACATTTTTATAGGTGCCATAGTTTAGGAGATATGTTTTTTTTATTTATTTTTTTTAAATTTCAAATTTGTTTTGGCTCTGGTGAACATTTTACATTTTGTGGGTTACAGCAGGATTGCTTTTTACCGTCGATATAGTATTTTTTTTTCCCTGCGGCTGTCTTAGTACACTATTGCCGATCCTTCTCTGTTTTCATGCTTACTTTTAGTTATTTGGTCTTTTATTATTGACATAGGTATGTTATAATCACTCGTGGTAGAGTCTTAACGACCCTGTATACTGCTTTCGCCATAAAATCAATTTAAAAAAGCAAAAACCGCCAACCAGTCTCAACTGCACAATGTAGGCGATAGCCCACTTCGCGTGTTTAAGCCAAGCTCAACCGGCTTAGCTATTGTTCGGAGCCCCGGCGTCGCCCGCACATAATGTGCCGCATTTGAATTGTCTGAGCAGATTAAAAAGTTTGCGAACATGCGAGCTCTTTCCCGCATTGATTCCGTTTGTTATGGAGTATGACGCGGTATGAGAGTTTGCTGCAACAGTAGTGTGTTACTGCCTTTTTCTTTTGTGTACACTATTTGTGTTGCCAGTGATTATCGAATGAAAAAAAAATATATATCACGACCGGTTGGCGCAGTGGTTCGAGCGATGGCCGTTTGTCTCACTGCATCGGGTGGTTGTGGGTTCGATTCTTGGCAATGGCAAACTTCGAAACCGGCACTTTCATTATTTGCTTTGGTCTGGGTGTCACTGACATCGCCCCCAATCCATTGTAAATGAGAGTTGCCTTTGAGTATTCAGCGGTAAGGTATTTGTAGATACTCACGCGTCACCTTATTGATATCAGCAATACACTTACCTGCAAAAGAAAAAAAACTTTAATATTCTCAAAAATTAACCGGTGACGAATCGTATAAGTGTATAAGTAAGTATACCCCCGGGTGTAGGCGCCTGCTATGGTCGCTCGTTAGGTAAAAAATCATCTCGTTTCATAGTCATTAGTGGAAAACACGCTAATTGCAGCGTTTTTATTTAACAATCTGATGTAGAACATTAACAGAAACGGGAGGTCATTAGCTGTGAATTATAATGGTTTTTAGACGCTTTTTCCAATTAACTTAATTATATATTTTTTTCACCCAGCCGCCATTTTCCGCGACTTACCTGTATTTTTACAAAAAATGCAAGAATGTTAATTTTATTTCGTTGAAAAATGTGAGATTTTTATCTGGCAATAATAAGTTTAGTAAAACATATCTACTAGCTTTCGCCCGCGACTTCACTGAACGTCGTTTCATAAAAAAAATCATCCCCTATTGTACATATACTGCCCCCTTAGAGGAGGAATTTTATAAGTTCCATCCTTGTCGCCTATATAGTCAAAAGCTTCACTCAAAATTTAAAGTTTCTTACCCCAGCAGTTTAAGCTATGCGTTGATAGACAGTCAGTTTCTACAAAAGAGTTTATAGCTCATTTAAAAAAAAATCTACTGTCTTTTGTTTCTACAGAAAAAAAAACATATTTTATGGCTAAAATTTGTACTCTGCTGGACATTGCTATATTGTGATGGTTGCGAGTTCGAACCATTATACAAATTTCTAAACCGGCCATTTTGTATTTTGCCCTGGTTTGGTTATCACCTCATCCCGGGTATTAAAAACACAGGTCCAATGATAGACAAATACACTAAGATCATGCTCAATCATGAGTCTGTTGTACCCTCCCCAAAGATGGGGGCCGAATTTCCGCCGCGGCCTCACCGGAAGCGACGCCATGTTTACAAATCGCGCGGGAAACGTCATCGCGAATTTTAAGCAGTTCATGTGATGGCGTGTCAAAAGTATATTGTGGGAACGGGTTAAATACATTATTTAAATACATAACACTTGGGTTAAATTTAGAGTTATGTAGTTAAAGGTAAGTCTACATAATCGAGTAGGTAATAAAATACATATAAGCGAAAGTACACATTATTATGTAGTAGTTTTATAATATCCTGGGACATTTTTGTACACACGGTTACCTGATCCCAAACTAAGCAGAGCTTGTACTATGGAAACCAGATAACTGATACTACTACATATACTACTTTTTTATTTGTAAATACATACTTAATATACATATACACCCAGACTCGGGCCATACAGACATGTTCATGCACACAAATGCATGTCCCGGGTAGGAATCGAACCTACGACCTGCAGCGGGAAAGGCGCCTCCGCGCCAACCACGCTAACGGGCCCGTTTTAATGTTTATCAATCTTAAATCTGAGGTCGATCGAACAATTCTAGGTCTGGTGGATAGTAAGTAGGTACTTAAGTGCACTTAATTTGTGATGACATTTTTTTAAGTGACCAATGAAAACCCCCTTCGACCCGCCAGCGTATAAATGTACAAAAGTATCGCTCTCACGTTGCCGACCCGAAGGACAGCGGGACACAGGGAGTAACGCAGAGGGAATAAAGCGCTGCGTTCCTCCAATAACGGCGCCGTCATATAACGGCCGTAACTAGAACGTTGGCTTTGTAAACAAAATAGCGCGGTTTCCTAGACCGCTACCAGTTTACGTAGCTAATGTTCTATTGCGGCCGTTATATGATGGCGCCGCTATTGGAGGAACCCATAGCATTACATTTATATCTGCGGAAACTTCTAGATGGCCTTCAAATGTTTCACTGTATTATGTACTTGTTTTTAGCTGTAAGTTTTCCAACAATATAAATAAATAAATAAATTACGTAGTAACGCAAAATTATTGTTGTTAGCGATTCAAAAGTGCTGCCTCAAGCTTACATAAATAAAACAATACTGGACTTTGATTTTGGAGGGGAGGGGGTTGATATCTCAGCAGTGCACTTAAGTTCTAAATCAGTTTACTTTTCAAATTGATCCAACACGAGCGGTTCCCGTCAATCGCCGTCAACATTAGTAGACTGTGAAAAATGAAACATTATGTGTAAATCCGTAATTTATATGCGACGCGGCGGCCCGAGGAGAGTCCACGCAGGGTTGACACTCACTGTTTCACCGATTTATTTCAACTTTCACTATTGCGTATTGCTACTAGACGTATGTAGCTGGAAACTAGGATATTTGACTGATTTATTTATTTATTGAGTCATAAAACCCTCCCAGATAAATAGTCCAGATTTTAGTCTTGCTTGCCTTGTCCAGATTACTGCAAATATTTCCATAATAAGCAAGTGCTTTTATAGTGATTTTATGCAAGTGCATAAAATCTAATAAACATGTTTTTGTTGAGAATACTATAGTGTGCTGCGTTCTTCAAGTACCTAATAACTGGTTAAGTACTGAACTATTAAAGGTAAGTATCTAAGATTCGTATACATACTAAACCTTAAAATAAACTATAGGAAAAGCAATAGTCTTTAGTGTTCTGTGATTAATATTATGGTGATGATGATGATGATGATGATGATTAATATTATGTTGCTAACTAGACATGCTGTTTAATACCGTCCACCCTAGAACGAAGTGGCAACCCTACGCTACCCAATTTATTTCTTAATAACGTCTCAGCGGATGACGGCGCTAGCGTCGCCTAATTTGTTTGAACATGGAATCGAACACCATTAGATGTGTCCATATGGCGCGCATGCCTCACCCGAGCAGTCATATTATGACATTACGTCTATGCGTTCCGACGTCAAAAGTGAGTGCTCGCGCGAGGCATGCGCCTGATGGAGATGCCGCCATTGATGAATGGAAACATGGACTTTAATGGCGTCACAAGATGGGGACCGTTATTGGACATTTTTCATCGCCATTTTCCATTTTATGTCATATTCCTTTCGGAAACTTCCAAGAGATTATGGGAAATTGGTGATTTTGCGTACTTGGACGGGTTTTTAATGTTTTTTTTTTTTTTAAATGTATAGAGTGGAGATTCTAGTATTACTAGTTAATGTAATGTTAAAATAATGTACCTACGATCGGCTGCACATCTCGGAGAACATTTTCAGCATGAGCTCTCTTTATAATTGATAACTATGATCAGGAGAGCTTACGGTAGCGGCACGCTATGGAGGCCGGTTTGACATGTGTGAGCGGGAAAGGATGAACCTTATTATAACGGATAAAATTCATTTTCGCATTCATTTTTTGACATTTTATTTTATTAAACGTGCAGTCTTATTCTGTTATAATAAGGTTCATTCCCCCCCCCCACATGTCAAGCCGGCCATCGTAGAGTGCTGCTACTTGTAGCTTGCCTATGCTGGAAATGTTCCCTGACAGATGCGTCGCCTGCATCTGTCAGGGAACATTTCCATCAAAGTTGTAGGAAAATGTGTGCATTTGCGCATTGAACCACGAGTGACAGTGAGGTCTAGGTCAACTCAAGTTTAAAATAGTACTTATTAATTTACCTTATAAATTAATATTATGCATGAAACCACAATTAAAATAAGATCAGGCAAATAGCATTCCCGCCATTTTCCTCTTCACTGACGTTGACTAGCTATGAGTCACGTTAGTTCCTAGTATCCGCTTGTAGATGGCGCTGCCTTGATCTCGAGCCGGTCGGACATCATGTCGTGGGTGGGGCCTCGCCCGCGACCGCCCATACTTCAGGCTGGAGTTAAAGTTGCAAGTTGTATAACGCTATTTTATAGAGTTTAAACTTTATTTTAGAAAGATGTACTATCTTCCTAAAAGGTGGTAATAAATGGTTTTTAAAAGGATGGTGCTACTAATTGTTATGGTAAAAAACAATAACTTCATTCAAATAATAAAACCTAACTCCCCCCTCCCCTCCCCCTGTCTCACTTCTCTTCAGATCTATAGATACTACGGCTAGAGGCTATGTTAACTGTAACATAAGGCGGGCCATACAAAAAATATATCAAAAAATCTATATATATATATATATAACGTCACGACTTTTATCCCCATTCGGGGGTAATCAAAAAATCTGTTAGAAAAATGGCAAATTTACAGGAGTTTTTAAAACCATCACCTGTAATTTCATTTATTTGTTTGTAGGCAATCAACAAAAAGTTAAATAATACAGGAATAAATTATGAAAATAAACGATAGGCAAGAAATTTGCAGCAAAAAAAATCAAGAAAAGTTAATGAATGATCTTGAAAGACGGAGCCTTCATCCTGACTATTAGGTACGGTTAGTTCATAAACTTGTAAATTTTCATATCAAATCTAACATTCTGCAAGCAATTAAGGGACAATTTAGGGCCTGTTTCTGAGATAACTTTTATCAACCAAATAAATATAACATTTTGCCACAATCACAGTTTTTTCTGTTTGATGGATAAAAGTTATCTGACGATTCTAAAGAAGTCTGAAAGATCTTCTAAAAATCATAATACATAGTTTGAATCTGATTCTTGAAATATATTTTATTTACCCTCGTAAACCATTAGGTACTTCAAAAGGTATTTATAAGTTGTCAATTCATTCATTCGGACCGAATGTCATTCTTATGTGCAAGATGAATAGAAATTCCCTGGTTTTTCCCTACAAACACGTTTTTAATCTATACATATAATAAGAATGTAAAATTGGTCGCGTCTGTACATTCGAAATATTTGGAAAAAAAATAGTGGGGGGGACTTAGATGGACCAGCAGAATTCATTTTTATCATTTTTAGAATTTTTGTCTGTGGGTATGTTTGTATGTTTGTATGTTTGTATGTTTGTATGTTTGCTCAGATTTTCGAAAGAGCACAACTTCGAATCCACCGGATGGATTTCAATGAAATTTGGCATGGATATGACTAATAGTCTAACTTAACATCTAGGATACTTTTTTTTTCGAAAATGTTTAGGGTTGCCACAGAAAATTCAAAAAACTACTTAAAAATTCTAAATGTTTGAAAGAGCACAACTTTGAATCCACCGGATTAATTTCAATGAAATTTGGCATGGATATGACTAATAGTCTAACTTAACATCTAGCATATTTTTTTTTTCGGTAAAGATTAGGGTTGCCACAAAACATTCAAAAACTACCTAAATATTCGAACACGCACAACTTCGAATCCAATGGATTGATTTCAATGAAATTTGGCATGGATATGACTAATAGTCCAACTTAACATCTAGGATATTTTTTTTCTAAAATATTAGTTTGTAAATTTTTATGACCACACAGAAATTCTAGCAAAAAATAAGTTTTAGTTATTGAAATACGTCTATTTAGAGCGGAGCCCTACGGAGCCCTACGTTGTGTGTGATCCGTCACTATTTGGAATAGATAATCTTAATTTTAATAATAATAATAAATATTTTATTGCTGCGTTCTACAATCTTTAGTTTCGTTTTTCTTAACTAGATGTCGCTATACTTAAAATCAGACAATACCTGCCTTGCACCACATGTCAAAATTTAATATCTTCCTTGCTTCAAGAAATTTAGTTTTTTTATTCCTAATTACGTATAAAAAACATTAAGCGGGTCTTTGTATCACGCGGAATCTTAGACGTTAACTCTGGAATTCATCTCCACAGTACTAATGCCGTAGGGAAGCTACCTACCTAAGAAGTAAGTCTAGAGGACCTGCTGATTTTGAATTAAGTAGTAATAGAAACATAGAAATTGAACTCTGAACTCCAACCCCTCAGGAATGATGCTGCTGGGTAACTGCCTGCTTAAAACATGGAGGACCTGCTAACTTTGAATTAGCAATGTGGGTATCAAGTAGAAACTTCTCAGGCGAGGTCGCGTTTCCGATTCGGCGCTAGAATTTAAGGAAAACATGTAAAATGACTACTTATAAGTGCCCTCCTAGGCCTAAACAAATTAAACGCTTTGACTATTGACTTAGACGATAAACTCCGGACTCTAACTTTTTAAGCACAATGTTGCGAAGTGCGCTCACTCATTTTAAATAAGGAACATGGGTATCAAGTACAAACTTAAACATTGAGCTCTGGAGTCCAACCGCTCAGTCGTGATACTGTGAGTAACTACAGATATAGATAGACGGATACAGATAGACTGGTACAGACAGAGATACTCACCTACCGATAGATTACAGACAGACCGATTCAGACAGACAGATACTTACAGCTAAACTGATACACACAGACAAATAAAGTCAAACTTTTGTTATACAACTAAGGCGCCAGGCAAGCGTACGGCCCACCTGTTGTTAAGCAGTTACCGTTCCCAATAGATGCTTGCAACCAAAGGCATCGGTAGCACGTTTCCAACCTGAAGGGGAGTGGGGTTAGTGGGAGGGGACGGGGAGGTGGCTGGGTTGCGCTTCCGGCTTTCTCCCTCATCATACGAAACGAAGGTAAATTAGCTACTTGAATGCCAATCTCCACCTTACTGGTCAGACTCTACCACCTTACTGGTATAGACTGGTACAGATAGACAGCCACGGACAGACGAACTCAGACTGATGCAGACTGACGTAATACAGATTAGACGATAGACAAAATTATATTTAAGGGCTTCACCGACTGGACGCGGACGGAGTCGCGGGCACAGCTAGTACTGAATATATTCATTCAAAACACTATTGCACCATACCTAGAGCTGTAGACCTACTAGATTGTAGGTTTTACTCATCAACAGACGCGCTCATCAGATGTATTAGATGCGGTTTTCCTCACTGCAGCGTTCTGTGAATCAAATGTTCTAATCGCATAGCACAAACAAACAACATTATGGCAAATGGTGACCGATAAAAACAGGAAAAGCAACACGCTTAATTAATACTAAAGGATAATGTACAAATTTAACGGAATATTACAATTGGACGTATCGTTGTAACATGTTTCCTCTTGATTATGTACTGTAAAAGGATTTGTGTACCTATGTGTTGTTTGTTGGAGACCATGGCGGTAAAGTACTGTTATCATCATCATCAGTTTGCCATTTTTATCCTCGATTCGTCATTGGTTTGAGTCCTATGCGTAATTGGTCACGTATTTAATACTCATATCCTCATAGACTGGATTCAGCAATCAGCCAAATCAATCAGTATTAGCCGTCGAAGAAAATTTCCGATTCCTAATAATAACTAAATTTTTCTTATTCCACAGAAATTTTCGGCACTCGGAACACGTTTCCTTCGTACCTAGCTGCCGAAAAAATGTCCGTCGCGAATGGTATGACGTCGGGAATTGCTTTGGAAGACGAAAAAAGGAGTTACTGTCCGGGAACGGAAAGTTTCCGTCCACGTTTTATTGGTGTAGCAATAGATTATCAGGTACCAGAATGGTGACCATACATCAGAACCGCTTATCACAAGGTGGATTGATGACATCACTCGCATCGCAGGAAGCACGTAGATGCGGTGGAGGACCGAGATGGTGGGGAAGTCATTGGAGGAGGCCTATATCCAGCAGTGGATGTCTTCCGACTGATCAATGTATGGATTCCTCATCGTCATCCGCCTGTTGCTGTCCACTGCTGGACATAGACCTCCCCCAATGCACGCCACTGAGCTCGATCTTCAGCTCTTTGCATCCAGTTTTTGCCAGCCACCTTCTGCAGGTCGTCACTCCACCTGGCCGCAGAGCGCCCTACACTACGCTTGCCTAATTGTGGTCTCCACTCAAGAACTCTACTTCTTCTCTACATGTATGGATTATTAAAAGAGAAATTTCTCTCTCACCACCAGAATCAATTCAAAGATCAAAATCTTCCGCACAACGTTACCATATTTCTTCGAAATATCCCATCAAACTCGCCTCATCCGCATCAACATAAGAAAATAAACCGAACATTGTTCTCTCACATCGCCTCCACGAGATGTATCTCACTCGTTATTTAGTTAACAGATCACCCCATTGTTACTTAGGAGAAACCACGAAAAAAACATGGGCGGGGCTGCTATCGAGAGTTGCATCGGGACCGATGAAACATGCTCGCTATCGAGATACATGCCTTCCAACACGAGCACAAACCAAAACCAACTTTCAACACCAACAACCAATAAATAGAGTCCACATTTCAAAGGCAATTTTGCAAGCAGCTTATTAAAGAAAATTAAATTTGCAGCCACGCGAAATCAGTACGAATCCGCGAAAGAACAGCATCCGATCACCAGAGAATATTGATCCTTATTGCTTTGCAGTGAGTTCTGATCGTTCATTAATGATTTGTTTGTCCTCGATGCAGTTGTGAAGGTCCATAGTCGTTTGGGAGCACACCTGGTGGTTAGTGTTTCACTCGTAGCTTTTGCAAATGTTTATATAGAGAAGGATATTTATATAGAATGGATTGTAGATAAGAGGCGAACGTATTTTCATTTTATTACCAAATTACCGATGGCGAGATAGTGGCCCGTGCGCCGATTGTGCGGCCCGTATCGGGAACATTTGCCAACAGGTAATTGTCTTAATACTTATTTTGCGAATTCCAACACTTGGTGGCCTTTTGAGGAATATACCATTATGGACGAACAAGGCTTGATCTACAGTCTTTATAACAAGCTTGATATATTCAACTCGTTTAACACAGAGAATTTTTAGTTTATATCTCATCCTATTCCTTCATAAAAAAGCCCTTTTAACATTTCACTCCTAAGCACGAACCTGCCCTCAATGCGAGAGGGATTCAGGCCATAATCCACCACGCTGGCCCAATGCGGGTTGGTGGATTCAACATGTCTTTTGAAAATTTGTTAAGTTTTCCAAGACATGCAGGTTTCCTCACGATGTTTTCCTTCACCATAAGCAAGTAACTTAAAAAGATTCCTTCATAATCAAGAAATCTTCAACTGGTTTGCACAAATAATTTCTGATCATAGCAATATCCAATACTACTAGAACTGACTCATAAATAAATAGCAATTCATCTAATAACTCTCACAGTTCAGCATTCAAACACTAAAATAAATCTCGCCATTAGTTTTGCTCTCCAAACAAAGCTTGTTCTAATAAAAACAAGAATTAATTATAAGCTGCAAGCAAGGTGTCCTATCCACGGATCGACACGACCCTTCGCCAGCCCTTAAATCATGCGAACGCCTCGCAAATTGATCGAACGGTCCGACCAGCGAACAAAGGGTTAAGCAATCACATAAGTTAGAATGGTACAATCACTTTATTGGCTGGGAATTGTAAAATTGTGTGCAGCGGCATCTATTGCTGAATATTGGTAGTTGGTGTAACATTCTGATTGATAGATGGTGCTATTCGTAACAGCGATTGGTTTATTTTTCGTCCCCCTTTTTGAATTTCGAATACGTTCGGGGAATAGGCAGGTTTTTGACTGGACATGAAACAATGTGTCAAACCTTCAAACATTTTTCCCGATTGTCAGATGTTTTTCTGTGAGAGAATATTCGTTGACATAACTTGTGCTAGAGACGGTTTCATAATGGAATTGTTCCCTGAACCACAACAAGAATCATAGGGTTCGGTTCTACTGGCTCAATAGGTACCTACCTACTTTTAAAAAAAACTAGTGCGCAGTAAGAAAATTCGATGCTGTTTTGTGATGTTCCTATGTGTCCTGGAAGAGTGATTTTTCTTGCATACTCCTCTTGGCAGAGTTGGGCAAAATTTAATTGCAATTAACTAATTGCTAATTGTATGTGATGTCACAATTAACAATTAATTATGATTTGTTCGCAATTGACGAACAAATCAAAATTAATTGTTAATTGTGACACCACATGCAATTAGCAATTAATTAATCGCAATTAAATTTTGCCTAACTCTGACTCTTGGTAATTTCTAAAATTCACAATATCCGTATGAGAACTCCATGTATGTATTTAAAACACTAGCTGTGCCCGCGACTCCGTCCGCGTCCAGTCGGTGAAGCCCTTAAATATAATTTTGTCTATCGTCTAATCTGTATTACGTCAGTCTGCATCAGTCTGAGTTCGTCTGTCCGTGGCTGTCTATCTGTACCAGTCTATACCAGTAAGGTGGTAGAGTCTGACCAGTAAGGTGGAGATCGGCATTCAAGTAGCAAATTTACCTTCGTTTCGTATGATGAGGGCGAGAGCCGGAAGCGCAACCCAGCCACCTCCCCGTCCCCTCCCACTAACCCCACTCCCCTTCAGGTTGGAAACGTGCTACCGATGCCTTTGGTTGCAAGCATCTATTGGGAACGGTAACTGCTTAACAACAGGTGGGCCGTACGCTTGCCTGGCGCCTTAGTTGTATAACAAAAGTTTGACTTTATTTGTCTGTGTGTATCAGTTTAGCTGTAAGTATCTGTCTGTCTGAATCGGTCTGTCTGTAATCTATCTGTTCGGTGAGTATCTCTGTCTGTACCAGTCTATCTGTATCCGTCTATCTATATCTGTAGTTACTCACAGTATCACGACTGAGCGGTTGGACTCCAGAGCTCAATGTTTAAGTTTGTACTTGATACCCATGTTCCTTATTTAAAATGAGTGAGTGCTCCAGACTCACGGCTTAGGTAAGAGTCACTGCGCAACATCGTGCTTAAAAAGTTAGAGTCCGGAGTTTATCGTCTAAGTCAATAGTCAAAGCGTTTATTATGTTTAGGCCTAGGAGGGCACTTACAAGTAGTCATTTTACATGTTTTCCTTAAATTCTAGCGCCGGATCGGAAACGCGACCTCGCCTGAGAAGTTTTTACTTGATACCCACATTGCTAATTCAAAGTTAGCAGGTCCTCAAGATTTATGGTTTAAGCAGGCAGTTACCCAGCAGCATCATTCCTGAGGGGTTGGAGTTCAGAGTTCAATGTCTGTGTTTCTATTACTACTTAATTCAAAATCAGCAGGTCCTCTAGACTTACTTCTTAGGTAGGTAGCTTCCCTACGGCATTAGTACTGTGGAGATGAATTCCAGAGTTAACGTCTAAGATTCCGCGTGATACGAAGACCCGCTTAATATTTTTTATACGTAATTAGGAATAAAAAAACTAAATTTCTTGAAGCAAGGAAGATATTAAATTTTGACATGTGGTGCAAGGCAGGTATTGTCTGATTTTAAGTATAGCGACATCTAGTTAAGAAAAACGAAACTTAAGATGGTAGAACGCAGCAATAAAATATTTATTATTATTATTAAAATTAAGATTATGTATTCCAAATAGTGTCGGATCACACACAACGTGGGGCTCCGTAGGGCTCCGCTCTAAATAGACGTATTTCAATAACTAAAACTTATTGTTGGCTAGAATTTCCGTGTGGTCATAAAAATTTACAATCTAATATTTTATAAAAAAATATCCTAGATGTTAAGTTGGACTATTAGTCATATCCATGCCAAATTTCATTGAAATCAATCCACTGGATTCGAAGTTGTACGTGTTCGAATATTTAGGTAGTTTTTGAATGTTTTGTGGCAACCCTAAACTTTACCGAAAAAAAAAAATGCTAGATGTTAAGTTAGACTATTAGTCATATCCATGCCAAATTTCATTGAAATTAATCCGGTGGATTCAAAGTTGTGCTCTTTCAAACATTTAGAATTTTTAAGTAGTTTTTTGAATTTTCTGTGGCAACCCTAAACATTTTCGAAAAAAAAAGTATCCTAGATGTTAAGTTAGACTATTAGTCATATCCATGCTAAATTTCATTGAAATCCATCCGGTGGATTCGAAGTTGTGCTCTTTCGAAAATCTGAGCAAACATACAAACATACAAACATACAAACATACCCACAGACAAAAATTCTAAAAATGATAAAAATGAATTCTGCTGGTCAATCTAAGTCCCCCCCACTATATTTTTTCCAAATATTTCGAATGTACAGACGCGACCAATTTTACATTCTTATTATATGTATAGATTATCCTCCTATTTTCTTCCAATGACACCCACACCCCGTTATTTCTAACATAGATTACAACCAGCACATAACTACTGCCATTAGACAAAAAAAACATGTCCACTATTTAAATAAACCATCTTTCTATCAACTATTCCATCGCTCGGTAGTTTAATAGCGCGATTCCAATCTTTGAAAATGTCACACCATGACAGGTTGCTGTTATTATGACACAAAGACAGACAAACATAACTATTGCGAGTCATTTAACAAGATCTGATATGTATTCCACAGCAATAAGGTTGATGATTAATTTTCGAGTTCGTGAATTAAGTTGGTATGTTTTAAAGCTTTGGTTTGGCATCCGGCGCGCGCGCAGCCGTAACGTCGATTACTCGATAATTTTCGAAGATTAAAATCGGCTTTTTGACAACACTACTTATTTTGAAATAGGTTTGAATAGTGTTTGTATAGCGTTTGACGGGCGCATACGCAAATTGTCGGCCAATCTGATAGATATAATGACATGCTCGTGTGGTAGCAGATTGAGATGAGATAATATCTAATGTTGGCTTTCGAAACTAACTCACTGTTTAATAATGGGGACTGTCCATTTCGCTAAACCGTACTGATTGAAAAACTATTTCGAGGGGTAGAGTTGTTCATGGACCAATTACTAAGGGGACTGGCCCTAAGCAACTCGGCCGAGTGGTCGGCCTAGTACTAACATCGACATAAAACGAAGCGAGTAGTTCAACTATTTACCGGTAGATAGAACAATGAAAATTAAAAAACAATGACCACGTTTTTTTTCATACATATATTTAATAAGGGCACTCTTTCTTTAGTCTTTACTCTGTGGAGTTGTTATTCATGTTTATCTGGTTATAATTGGAAAATACTCTAGTTTTTTTTTTTCAAGTTTAGTAAGTAAAGGAATTTATGCATAAACCTTTTTGATAAGGATTATGACGTCATCAGTTTCTTAATTTAAAATTTCAATATGAAAAAATAAACAGGAAAATACAAATATATTCAGATTACATTCTTAAAATACACTATGCCAATGCACCCCTATTACATTAGGACCAAAATACCACGGCGAAATCTGGATGAACTACACCTCTGTCTATCCCTTCTGGAAATAAAGGCTTGATGGTGTAATTATTTATGTATAAGTTGCTTACACATTTGCAACGTATTTTGCTAATCCACTATTAAACTAAACCCAATCAAACTGTGTACAAAACATTGTTCATGTTTTGGAGTCCGATCAGTAACTGGATTGTTTCGCTACAATCTGCGCCCACGCACTATTGTCTAAACGCGGAGAGCCGATAGCATCAGGCGAACAGAACTGTCTCTATAAGGACCGCGAACGGATTCGTATTGCGAAGATAGGCATGTTACCTTAGATTAATTATGTAAAATAAATATCGCCAGAAAGAACTAACATAATATGTTAGTGTGTTACCTATATAGGTAACACTAAGGGCCATAACACACCTTGTAGTCGGTCGCCAGGTATGTTGCCTGTCATATTTTTACATATTATCACTTGGCTACGGGGGCGGTGAGGGAAAACATCGTGTGGAAACCTACCTATTCCTCGGGATTAGGTAATAGTCAGTTCCTGTATACACGGCGACAAGGTTCACCACCTGTCACGTTGGGTTCTGACTATCTGGTGAAACGTGGGATTTGAGTTGGTTAATACCTCCACAATGTGGTGGTGTATGGCCACTCAAGCCTCTGACTACCCCCGAATGGGGATAAAAGTAGTGACGTAACATTTCATTTGCTACGGGGTTGGCGACGTCGCAATGGCTACTAGGTGTTTTATGGCCCGTACTGTAAGGTCCCATACTACCATACATTGCACTGAGGGTAATCCCAGTAACACTCAGACTAGGATAAATTACGATAAGGCTGAAATTTGCATGAATCTAACCATAACCATAGGCTAGTCCAACCATACTTGTTTTTTTTTTATAGGACTGCGGTGGCAAATAAGCGTACGGCCCGCCTGATGTTAAGCAGTTACCGTAGCCTATAGACGCTTACAATACCAAAGGAATTGCTCGCACATTGCCGACCTGAAGGGGAGTGGGATGGAGGGAGAGGGAGGGGGGGTGGGCTTACGGCTCTCTCACTCATCGAACGAAACGCAGCTGTAATAGCTGCTTTACGCCTTCTGTGTGAGGGTGGTACTACCCCGGTCGAGCCAGCCCGTTTATGAGCTACAGTCAATTGGCTACAGCTTAGCTCTACCATCTTCCAACCTCCTTCTTGAATTCCAAAAACACTTGATTTAGACTTTACCTACTTTCAATAGCATTTTTTTTTTTCAAAATATCTTAATTGAAACACATTTTATAGTATGTAGGTAGTATAAAGATTGTAGGTATGTCTGAACTAGCAACAAGAAGCCTGAAAATACCTTATGAGGAACTTAAAAGGGTATGCCTTTACATGACAACAGCACTTATACCACCACCACTTATAGTAATAGTAATATGACGTACCTTATTGTCATGACAATAAGGGACGTCACATTACAAAAAGTCGCTGTAAGGTTAAAATAATACTGCTTACAATAAGAGGTGGTGGTAGTTTTGGGAAAACTAAACTTTGAGGAAATATTAAAATATAAAATTTTAAATATAATAATGTAACGTCACGACTTTTATCCCCGTTCGGGGGTAGTCAGAGGCTTGAGTGGCCATACACCACCACATTGTGGAGGTATTAACCAACTCAAAGCCCACGTTTCACTAGATAGTCAGAACCCAACGTGACAGGTGGTGAACCGTGTCGCCGTGTATACAGGAACTGACTATTACCTAATCCCGAGGGATAGGTAGGTTTCCTCACGATGTTTTCCCTCACCGTCAGCGAACTGTAAATTATGCACATAGATGAAAGAAAATTCATCCATTGGTGCATGCCCCACCGGGGGTCGAACCTGGGACCTTCTGATTGTTAGCCCAACCTGTTCACCCCTAGGCTACAGTCGCTATATAATATTTGGAATTTACCAGTGTAATAACCCCAGGTTATTATTGTAAAAATAATTACATGCTAGATAACGATTACTAAACAATCGACATTTCGACCATAATCTCAGGAAGGACATATAACT
Organism: Drymonia ruficornis; assembly: GCA_947859195.1. Taxonomy (NCBI): domain Eukaryota; kingdom Metazoa; phylum Arthropoda; class Insecta; order Lepidoptera; family Notodontidae; genus Drymonia; species Drymonia ruficornis. Next base: position 1,900,668 of record OX401905.1, read on the forward strand.
CATGAGGAAATATTTAAATTTAAATAAATGTAAATGTATGCATTTTATCAGTGTATATTCCCAGGTATTACGAGGTTAATTTGGGGTCATTTGTGAGATAAACATTATACGTAACCAACCCACATTACGACAGTAATTTTCAGGAAGGTATAGTTCGGGACCCATTTTCGGGATAACTAATTCACTTCAGGATTTTAAATAATAAATATGTGAAGTTCCTAGTGAAGGCAACTGTATGCACGAAATTCGACGACGAACTGGCATGGCTAAAAGCGTCATGACTAAACTCCAAAGTATTTGGAAGTACCGTGGTATTCGTCGAGCGACGAAAGTGCGTCTGGTCCGCGCGCTGGTCTTTTCGATCTACCTGGGGGCTTACCGCGACCTCTCATCGCGATTCAATTATAGGAACGTTTTAACGTTTCAGCGACTTTTAGTACAATGACGTACCTTATTGTCATGATTATAAGAAACGTCATTCCACAAAAAGTCGCTGAAACGTTAAAACAATACTGCTATAAGAGGTGGTGGTAGGGCCCCTGTACGGTGCTGAAACGTAGTGCTGCAAAAGCGGAGAATGTGCGAAGATCGATGCCTTCGAAATGTGGTGCTGGCGCAGAATGCTCCGCATTCCATGGACCGCTATGAGGACTAATGAATCCATTCTCGTAGAGCTAGGTACCACACGGCTCACCACAATCTGCTGGGAAAGGAAGCTCGGCTTCTTCGGACACATCATGCGGTCACCCAGACACGACCTAGAGAAGCACATATTACTGGGCCAGATGGAAGGCAAACGCGCTAGAGGAAGGGCACCAACAAGATAGTCCGATACCATTGCCGCTGTAGGCGGCAGTTTCTACGAGGCAGTACACAGCGCATACGACCGGGAAATTTGGTAGGGCATCCGCAATAGTCGTGATCCTCAGAATTGAGGGAACGAGGAAGTAGAAGAAGATATGTGAAGACCGGTTGACGCAGTGGTTCAAGCGGGCGTAGGCTTACTGCATCGGGTGGTTGTGGCCACGAAACCCGCTAGAGGCAAAGGAGACGACCTTTTCGTAATTTACCCGGGTCTGGGTGTCACTGGGATCACCCCCAGTCCATTACGGTACCCCTATGGGTACCGTCGTACCCTGGGGGAAAACTCAAAGCTTGTACTATTACAAGCTTTGCTTAGTTTGGAACCATACAGTTGGTGTGTTTGTCTGGCAATAAAGGCTCTAGCGAACCGATGTCTCAATCAAGACAATAAGACTCAAAATGAATAAAAAAAATAGGATCAATCGTTTACCATGGTAGAGACGCACTCTGCTAGTTCTATTTTTTGTTTTGTTTTCAGTCATTCTAATTTTTATTTGTTTATGATCTTAAATACTATTCTAACCAAATTATAACAGAAGGTAGAGTTTAAGCACCAATTTATAACTGCAATCGATTTGTTAACTTCTCTATCGGGTCCCAAGTAGCCGAACATACGAATAACAATCATTAATAGCTGTATAACACAAACACGTATATAATTAAACTAAAACATTGTGTTGTGTTATCTTATCTCTACATCGGACCATTAACGGGGCTGTGTAAAAAACACACAGACATACGGCCGGACACGCCGGCTCTACCGTGTGCTCGAGGTTGCGGACACACGGACGATACGGTTGACTAATAAAACCAATTATAAAATCACTAGCTTGCCCGTGACTTCGTCCGCGCATAATTTGGTGTTCGTTTATTGTCCCATGGGATCATACTATCGGGATAAAAAGTATCCTAAGTGTTAATCCAGGTTATAAACTATCTGTTTCACCCAAATCCGTTCAGTAGTTTTTGCGTGAAAGAGTAACAAACATCCATCCATCCATCCAAACTTTCACATTTATAATATTAGTGGATTTGCCAATAAATAGGAGGCAAAGTTTGGAAAAAAAAAGATGATAAAGAGACAACGCCGACAAAAATATTGAGATTGTTTATGTCAAAGAGTATTGATGTGGCTTGAGTAAATAAACCAGATTTTTTAAGAAGCGCCTCATTTAAGACACTTTGGTCATATTCCTTATTCGTAAGAAATAGCTCGTTCACCAAAAAAAATCACTTGATATTTATTATCTGATAATATCCGAACTACGCCGGACCGGACGGAACCGTACGTCTCGAGAGCATGTAACGCTTTTTCCTTATGTGACGATTGCTACCAGGCAACACCAACCGCAAGCCGCGTCGCGTCTTGAAAATTGATTGCCTGTAGTAATTATTTCCATGCCTACTCTTTACCATTTATAGCAACCTCCTTCAAATCCACCCCCACTTGCTCGCCAACAAAGCTACCGAACCATTCCCCCGTGTGTCACGGACCTTTATCATTCGATCTAAAACGTTCCACACACAATCGGCATAATCGTAGTCACCCGTAACCGAACACTGGCTGTCAAAACAAACGAACACTGTCCTTAAACAATAAGCCCATAAAAAGTGTACACCCACGCGGATAACTAACGAATTCAAACTCTATTGCAATAGCAACTAAGTAAAAAATAACAATGATAGTGGTCCAAGACAACAGCATCCGTCATACGAAGCGATTTATCGATATTGAATGCAAGTGTCAAAATCATAACCTCTAAAATGATCTCAAATATTTTATTGTCGCTAGCTTTTCCTCGCGGCTGCGTTCGTGAATTATAAAATGGAACGATGTTCTAATACAGGCAATTATATTTAAAACAAAAACCCAAGAAAGATTCCTACAAAGGTCATATACGGAATGGGCTTGACCGGGGTAGTACCACCCTCTCATAGAAAACCGGCGAAAAGTAGCTATTACAGCTGCGTTTCGTATGATAAATGAGGGAACCGGAAGCCCAACCCCCTCCTTCCCCTCCCTCTATCCACTTCCCTTTAAGTCGGAAACGTGCGAGCGTTCCCTTTGGTATTGCAAGCATCTATAAGCTAAGGTAATTGCTTATAGTTAAATTAAACAAAACATTATTCAAAGTAATGTCATATCAAGTTTTAACGCACGATCTCAGCCTCGGGCCGAGCGAATCGAATAAAACAATCGAGTCGCTAGTGCGAGAAATAAGCGACGCAATCGATTCTATCGATTCACGAGAATCGAGAGGTTGTTAACAATTGACGCCTATAATGTAGTTTATGCTTTGAGATGAAATGGATCGTAGGCCGTAGGTCGAGAGAAAAGTGGCTTGCAATCGAATTTATACACACTGTTATTGTGGTAAGGATTATTTTTATTTGTTTATACGCTCAGAACAATGGCTCAGTATAGATTAGTGCAGTGATTAGGTTGAACGTTTCGTTTGGAGCATAAGTGACTTTTTAAGTTGTAGTGCCAAGCTTTAGCCAGTCGACTGCAGCTCGTATACGGGCTTGCTCGACTGGGGTAATACCACCCTCTCACAGAAGATCGGCGTAAAGTGGCTATTACAGCTGCGTTTCGATGAGTGAGAGAGCCGGAAGCCCAATTTCCTCCGTCTTCCCCCTTCGTTCCACTCCCCTTCAGGTCGGCAACGTGCGAGCAATGCCTCTGGAGCAAGCATCTATAGGCTACGGTAACTGCTTAACATCAAGCGGGCATCACGCCTGTTTGTCACCTCCTCAGTAACATAAAACAAAAACTACCATTACACATCTAATAAATAGACGTGACTGATTGCCGATCTGAAACCGAACCCGGCACCGCGCGGAGTGACCACCCGCGAGCTACTGAGAACACGCCACACACGCTCGAATACCGACGTATTAAATTACTGCGTGCAATATCTGATTGTGATATGTTTATAATCGTGATTGTACTGTCGGGCTGGCTCGACCGGGGTAGTACCACCCTCTCACAGAAGATCGGCGTATTGCAGCTATTACAGCTGCGTTTCGTACGATGAGTGAGAGAGCCGGTCGCTCGACAAGCTGGCGGGGCGGTGTGCGGGCGGGAAGCTGCAGGCGGTGGCGGGTGTGCGGGCGCCGGGCGGGGAAGCCGCTTTCCATCCGAGTGCCTAGTTGGCTTGGCGGAGTGGTACACGCTCGTACTCGGCCTCTATCGTGGTGTTACGACGAGCGTGTCAGATATCTCCATATAATCTCCCTCCCGGTATTTGTGTTATAACTAACAGAATGAGCATTTGCTGCTAATATTTGCAGAATGCACGTCTTCAAAAATTAAATATTGCCGACACCGCGGCCGTCACCTCTTGCTGTGAAACAAAGAAATTAAAATAATCTGAGATACCTTGATGTATGATTAATACCACAGAGTAAAGACTAAAGAAATAGGTGCCCTTATTAGATATATATATGAAAAAAAACATGGTCATTTTTTTTTCATTTTCATTGTTCTATCTACCGGTAAATAGTTGAACTACTCGCTTCGTTTTATGTCGATGTTAGTACTAGGCCGACCACTCGGCCGAGTTGCTTAGGGCCAGTCCCCTTAGTAATTGGTCCATGGTTAATACAATGTGTGGTCGGCAATTATAACGAGTTTCAATTTTAATAGTAACGCCATCTATTCATTTCAATTTAAAGTAAAGTAGTTTCAAATTTTTAAACAACTTTTTTTGCCTTTCAACAAAATCACGCACAAGGCACAGCGATTACTAAATAAGGGCGCTGTCGCACTAGGCAACCATGGTTGCGCTATCGTACTAGGCAACCATGGTGGCGCCACCAGTGGGTATTTCAATGGCCGATACCGAATTGGTTGCGCTACCAAGCGACACCAGGTGCGATACCCTCCATTCAGATCTATACATTTTGTTGGTAGAGCGACTGGTTGCGCTACCGCTGGTTACCTAGTGCGATAGGACTAATACATCAACCATCACGCCTATAGTCCTCGAAGGGGTAGGTAGACAGAGTTGCACTACAATTTCGAACCACAATACAATTAAATCATTAAATTAAATTAAATCATTTATTTTTCAAAGTAAAGTTTCACAATGTTTATACAGCGGCCTTTGCACTAGGCTCTGGGCCTGTATCGCAAAGGCCAGAAATTAATAATGAGATATTAGTACAAAGATATTAAACAATTAAGTATTAAGATAAAATATTAATAAATTAAATTAAAGAATTAAAATTAGTAAGAGATTAAAATACAGTTGAAGATAAAAGGAAGTTAATGTCGAGGTTGTAGGGGTGTGTTTGTGTCTTTGAGAATAATGTGTAAGTGTGGGGGTGTGTGTGGGTGTAGAATGTATGAGGTGTTGAGTGTGGTGTATGTGTGTGCGTGTGTATGTATTTGTGTGTGTGAGTGAGTGTGAGTGAGTGAGAGTGCACGTGTGGTTGTGTGTATGTTTGAAAAGTATGTTGTATTGTAATTGAATTGTAGTTTGGTCATGTTATATTTCCAACGATTTCTTAACCCAAACCACTGATACCCAGCTACGCAATTAAAAAAAATAATTAAGAAAAATAAATCACCGTCAAAAGTCACCGTTCTCTAATCGAATCATTTCAAAATACATTTCCCCATTGTTCTACGGGGCTGCCCGATCGCGGCGCGCGATAACCCGCCAAAAACAAATAGTACTAATTACGTTAGAAGTTAAAGTTAACAATCGGCCCATCTCTATCTGGTAGTATAAATTGGGCATCACTCGGGGCGTCGCTGGACAAATTGGGCGAATTATTTTTTTCGATTACACGGGCATTGTTTAATCACGTCGGGTAATAGGAGTAGAGATAACATCGCAAGTTGCGGGTGTTGCGCGGGTCCATTGTAGAACACGGTACGGTTAGCATCAAAATTAAAAACTTTTTAAATCTAATTTGACGTTTGTATGTTTTGTATAGTTTCAATAATAAAATATTTTAGATGATGTCCAATTTTATGTACTTGTTTAAAAATATTTCATTATTTGAGAAATGTTGGGAAACTGATTATGCTTATTGTTTTAGGTTTTAAAAATTATGCCTTCAATGTAATGTATTTTTTTTATGATTCAATCAAACATACATAAGATATCAGCTTGAATCTGAAGTTTTATGTGAGTATTTTATCTTTCACGGATTAAGTAATCCTTTCCTCTTGTTCAATTGTGTAAATAGGTAGGTCTACCCACAGCAAAGAAGTTTTATTATTTATTTATAACAGCACGTTTATAGGTAGAAATTTTGACCTTGAAATTTTTTAATTTTTAATTTTTTAATTAAAAATGGCGTTGCTCTTGACCTCAATCTTGCCGCAGGGGCAAAGATGAGGTCAACGGTGGCACGAGCGCGCCCAGAAGAAACTACCAACTCCGTTTGTCGGACCGTCATATCCAATGGGAACATTCACTCACACCCATTGTATCCGTGAGTTATAATCGCCTGCACTCCAGAGCACAGCTAGGTACAATTAGTAAGCTTTTTTTTTTCAGGCTATTCCCCCTCCCCCATCTCCAGTCATTTTGGGTTTAGGCATGAACCTGATCATTGATGATAATTGTCTAGTAATATCACTGCTCACTAGAAAAAGTATACCGCAAGCGCTGTACCACGCCTTAGGTACGCGAGCGGCGAGACGGGGGGCTCATCGCTTTCGCCGTCCCACTCCCCACCCGTCATCGCTCTCGCCGTCCCACCCTCCCACCTCCCCGCGCATACCTAAGGCGCGGCACAGCACTTTCGGTATACCTTATACGTGTATCTTAGTAAAATTACTGATCGAACTAACTCTAGAAGCACTTATACAAATGATAATCACGAGTAGTACATGAAAATATATTAGATACACAGCCACAAGTACACAAACAGAGATTCATTACTGTTATCTTATCAGCGGGGTCCATTAAGAGAACTATCTGGTTCTTATCAGTGGCTTATCTGGTAGATGAGAGCGTAACGTTCGAATCGCTCCATCGTTTAGGCGAAGTGACGTAAGCAGTAATATGTATTTAATTATTTGAATTAAATTACAATCAGTGTCGGTTAAGGATAATTTTTGTGGAAAATAACAATGACAATGATAAAAGATGAGCAGATAATCAGTGATATCACGGCGTATGCGCCGGCGCAGGACCCAGAAGTTATATATATATATATATGGTAGAGAGCCAACCTGTGTATTGCAGCTGCGTTTCGTACAATGAGTGAGAGAGCCCGAAGCCCATTTCCCCCCCCCCCTTCCCCTCCCTCTGTCCCACTCCCCATCAGGTCGGCAACGTGCGAGGAATGCGGCGATGCCTCTGGCACAGTCTATGGACTTGTGCTTCGACCAATATTTGAACCAATAATTTACTGGTTTAAATCTTAGCTAAAGTTGCTTTCAAAGTAACGCTACCCCACCAACTGATAGCAATCGCCTTTTACATAACTCCTCATAAATGCGAAAACTATAGGGACACTGTCCGTCCATTTATCTCATTACACCCGGATTCTAATTACTATGTAACTAATTTTTAACGATAACACACACTGATACGAGTAGTGTTAAGTAAATGCATGGGTTTACATCATTGTTACTTTGTCTCGGCCGATACAGAATTGAGTGATAAGACACGAACATACAGTTCGACCGGGCTCGCAAGTTGTTCAGATACCGGTAATGTGTGTTTAAATATAGCAAGATTACCTATATGTTGGGAGATAAGTAAATAATAGAGACAAAAGCGAGGAGAATATCGCAACTGAAATTGACAAATTAGTCTTTATATCATTGATGTAATCTTCTGTTACATAAAGAATGCTTTTCATCTGAGCCTCGAGAATATTAACAATTTTATTATCCATTGCGAAACCTCTGTTCGTTTATAATATTTTCGAAAATTCTTGGCATTCGACATGTTTTCGAACTTCTATTAGCAGTCGTCTGACCGACAACATGTTGACCGTCAAGAGTTTACGAAGCTAATCTAACTAATATTATAAATGCGAAAGTAACTCTGTCTGTCTCTCTGTCTGTCTGTTACGCGACTGTTCACGACTAAACCGCTAAACCAATTTTGATGAATTTTGGTATGGAGATAGGCAGGAACTTGGAGCAGAACATATGCTACTTTTTATCTCGGAAAAATGACAGGTTTCTGTGAGATTTTAAAGTTAACGCGGACGAAGTCGCGGGAAGAAGCTAGTATTAAAGACAATCCTATTTTTATTTCTAACATATAAGTAGTACTTTAAATTTGGAACCAAATAAAACAAAGCACCGATTGGTTCGTAAAATTCTTCGATTGTTATAAACCGGGCCCGCCGATTGGCTGAGCTTACAACGGTAATCCTTTCTTTGGGAATGACTAATCTACATCTAGCGAGCGACGTGAGCGCACGTGTCCAACTGATTAGAGTTATATTGTTATTCTATGACTTTGTAACGTTTGGACTATTACGTATACGGTTAGTCAATCAGGAGGTATGTTGACATTGGTTTAATAAGAAATGCACGTGTTAATCTTAGTGTCGAAATTTTCTCTGAATGTAAATCAGCGTATCATGTGTTAGTTTCAGCATAATTATGTTAAAATATTCGATAGATCGATAGATAGAGAATTCAGTAACTCTCGTGCTGTGCCAGCGTGGTGGATTATGGCCTGAATCCCCTCTCATAATCACCTCTAGAGCGAAATCAGTCAAATAGACACTTTGTGACCGATTGGAAACTGAATAATTGATTCGCCGTGCTTCTCTAGAAGCAGTGACTATTAAAGCTCGGGATCCACGGCGACACTAGACACTAGACACTCAGTGTATCTCAGTCACCGACACCGCCACGCCACTACAACCGTAAAGGTAGGAGTTGGTTGCGTGCGGCAGTGCGGCGACGGCAGGCGGCAGACGTCAATCCCATAGAATTGAGTGCCCTCGGCACATGTCATTGTGACAATTTTGTATGAAACTGACGGCGACAACTGACGTCGCAGCAACTGCCATGTCCATCGAACTCCTACCTTAACAAGGTGTCGCGGTGGTGTACACACGCAGACACTCGATGTATACACTGAGGGTTAGTGTCAAGTGTCGTCGTTCCCGAGCTTATGAAGCGCAAAAAGTAGCTTTCCTGTGAGTTGCAAGCTCTTCACAACTTCACTTTCCATGATTCAGATGTCATTATTTTTAATATAATGATGCAATGATGACACCATTTTGTTGATTCTTAGAACGCCTCGTCATAGCAGAGCGACGTGCTCGTTATCTGATTATCAGTGGAGAAGTTTATCAGGGGTCGGGGGTTATCCGCTGTTGATTAAGAAACATCGGTAAGGGTCGACTGTGGAACCGAATATCTACAAAAATGATTTTGACATCAAGTACCTATATTCATTTGAATGGGTATAGGTGAAGGTTATACTCATGGACCAGTTACTAAGGGGACTGGCCCTAAGCAAGTCGGCCGAGTGGTCGGCCTAGTACTAACATCGACATAAAACGAAGCGAGTAGTTCAACTATTTACCGGTAAATAGTAAAATGAAAATTTTCATTTTCATTTTACATTTTACAGTGACCACGTTTTTTTTCATACAAATATCTAATAAGGGCACCTCTTTCTTTAGTCTTTACTCTGTGGGTATAGGTGAAGGTTATACTTCACTTTGATATAGAATCCTTAACACTTTTATATCATAAAAAACTAATTTTGTGCCGAGGCGCTCATAGCCAGCTGAAATGATTGATCGGTAAACGATCGGAGGTTAAGCATGCTTGGCAAGGTCAGTCAGAGATGGGTGACCATTTAGTGGCATTTGAACTGAGCATCTCCGTGCTTCGGAGGGCACGTTAAAAGTCGGTCCCGGTTGTGGTCATCAAGGCAGCAGTCGTTAAGCCATGTTAGAGGCTTTCGGGCGGCTTGAACAACTCTGACACCAGGTTGGCCACTAACCATACGATAAGAATAAGGAGATCTAATTTTGTGAGATTTCCCTGTTTATGTAGACATTACTCATTGTTTCTATCGTATAACCCGAAACTATCGGTATATTTCTTCTTAGGGCCTCCGCAGACTAGCTACTTTTAGCATCGGCGACCGGCGATTTTGTGACGTATCGATGCTGCGTCGCGTTTCTTCGAGCGCGAACGAGCGAGACGCAGCATCAAAATCGCCGATCGCCGATGCTAAAAGTAGCTAGTCTGCGGAGGCCCTTACCAGTCACATCATAATAGATACATACTTAATATTATTCAGCTGAGAATTGTAACTACCAGTAATTTTGAACACATTTTTTAAAGCGATAGCAACAGATTCGCAACCAAAATTAAAACAATACCAATTAGTAAAATATAATCGCGAAATTAAATTAAATTATAATTTATTGCTTATACCGTTAGACTAGTCGTCAAGTTGTATGTTTCTAATTCCGACCTATCGGAATTAGCGTCAAATGTAAGGGGGCTAATCTGGCTCATCGCGTTCGAATACACGAGTCTATAATCGTAAGTAGAACACACAAATCGGGACCATTGACATAGCAGATGTGTGTTTTATCAGCGCGATACGCCGGCGGATGCTGTGCGATACCGCCGCGCGATACCGATACTCATTATTTTATTTTTTTAATTTCAGAGCTAGCTGATAAGCGACAGAGATAGTGATACAGTCCCGAACGAAAGAGGGAGACAGGTGATGCGTGATGGCCGCATGCTGGACGGATATCATAGATTATCGCGCGCTGGGAAGTCAATTGAGCGACCTTTTCTCGGTTTTCCATTGATAAGTAATATAGAACTCTCACTGTTAAATACATTGTTGCTCGATTCCACATATATAATTGAATAACAAAAGCACATGAACGTAATAACCCTACTAAAGGACTGTGAACTACAAACTTTATTTTCCATTAATTCAATCAAAAATAATCCTTATGTGACGGACTTAATGCCCACGATGTACGCATTATAAAAACCGGTCCCAGCCAGATAGTAAACACCACCCTTTTGTCCCGTTCTAACAGTACACCTTTCACCTTCCTTGTGTTGCCAGTTCATATTTATTCGATCACTTTAAACTTGGTAAATTTTAATGTTAAGAAGAGTAAACAATAAAATCGATTATTGAGATGCATATGGTAAAGTATGAGAATATCCTAAGATTAAAATTACAAACATAAATAAATGTCTGGAAATTAGTACTTACCTCCTTCAATAATTCGCTTGTAATTGTCAGTTCCGTGATGTCTATAAAATCGTAGCAGAAATAAAATTAATAACTTGAAACACAGAACGTCATTTTGCGTGACACATGACTTTTGTAGCGAATTTTAAATTAAACGTATTGTGTATCGTCACAAAATGGGTAAAATATGCATCGTAGAAGGCTGCAAAAGCGAATATTATCCGGATTGCGGTTTAACTTACCATAGGTAAGTGTTTAACTATGTTTTCTATGTTTCGTACATTTTAGAAGTTCAGGTGACATAAATTTCGGTAGTAAACAGGACTACAATATAAATCTTGTTGTGTTTAGAATTGAACTGAACACAGCAACTGTTTGCAGCGATAAGTCGCGCTTTTTAAACCGACTTCAAAAAAAATATTTTTATAAAAAAAAAAACCGACTTCAAAAAAACCTGGATCACTAAAAAGCCTGAAATAATATTTCTATTACCACCTCTGCCTACCCCTTTGGGAAAACCAGACGTGATGGTGTGTTATCGAGTAAGTATTTGGAGTCGGTGCCAATCTTGGTATGCCAAGTATAGCTACTATAAAAGTAAGAAGATAGATTGGCACCGACTCCAAATACTCGATAACACACCATCACGTCTGGTTTTCCCAAAGGGGTAGGCAGAGGTAGCTACTGTAAAACGTTGAGGAGTTCCCTTGACTGTCCCTCGTCTTCATCATCAGTCCCCTAATGACAGTCACAACCCATCTAGGTGTAAAGTTCTCATCAATACTAATTAATCAAGCCCAAACACAAGGTAGCTACTGTAAAACGTTGAGGAGTTCCCTTGACTGTCCTTCGTCTTCATCATCAGATCCCTAATGACAGTCACAAACCATCTAGGTGTAAAGCTCTCATCAATAGAAATGAATTAAGTCCAAACACAAGGTAGCTACTGTAAAACGTTGAGGAGTTCCCTTGACTGTCCTTTGTCTTCATCATCAGACCCATAATGACAGTCACAACCCATCTAGGTGTAAAGTTCTCATCAATACAAATTAATCAAGCCCAAACACCAGGTAATTGCTGTAAATCGTTGAGGAGTTCCCTCGACTGTCTTTCGGCTCCATCATCAGATCGACTCCAGACCTTCATAAAATAGTAGTGCTTTAAAATACTTAATGAAAAAAATTACAAACGCACTAGTCGCCCCTACGATTTTCGAAGGTTCCCCTCGATTTCTCTGGGATGCCATCATCAGATCCTAGTTTCTCCCCCGGAAAATCTCCTTTCCAACAAAAAAAGAATCATCAAAATCGGTTCATAAACGACGGAGTTATCCGCGAACACACATAAAAAAAAATATATATATATACGGTCGAATTGAGAAACCTCCTCCTTTTTTGAAGTCGGTTTAAAAAGCAAATACTGACTTAAAAAACCCTGGCGCACTAAAAAGTCTTAAGTCACTTACCCGGTTTTTTTTATTTTTAAGCCTACGCGGACGAAGTCGCGGGCAAAAGCTAGTATATATATATAACGTCACGACATTTTTTATCCCCATTCGGGGGTAGTCAGAGACTTGAGTGGCCATACACCACCACATTGTGGAGGTATTAACCAACTCAAAGCCCACGTTTCACCAGATAGTCAGAACCCAACGTGACAGGTGGTGAACCTTGTCGCCGTGTATACAGGAACTGACCATTACCTAATCCCGAGGGATAAGTAGGTTTCCTCACGATGTTTTCCCTCACCGTCAGCGAACTGTAAATTATGCACATAGATGAAAATTCATCCATTGGTGCATGCCCTACCGGGGATCGAACCTGGGACCTTCTGATTGCTAGCCCAACCTGTTCACCCCTAGGCTACAGTCGCTTTTTTTTCCTGGCTAGTCTTATATATTATTATAAAAATATGTTTTTTTTTGTTCGCGAAAACTTTGTTTTTGTCTCCCAGTTTTTTTTGTGTCCTCTGAGAGTTACCTTCATGAATAGTTATTTTTTTTTAGATTTTATGAATTATCACATTATGCACTCAGCCTTAAAACATTATGCGTTCTTTTCGCGTTACTTCTGCGTTACTGTAACATAGAAGTGGCATGTTACTCTATGATACAAAGTGGCCTAAAATCAACGGCCTTAGCCTTGTACATTTTTCTTAAACACTATTTTGTAGCTCCATTTAGGTTGCCAAGATACCTAAAGACAGGCGCTCGCGTAGTTTGGCCACCGCAGACTAATTTATTGTACTCATGTTCTTATAAAAATAAACATCCCTTTCCTTATTTTATTATTTTCCTATCATAACAATCTCGGAACAATAGCACGTTTTCACCAGATGTCCATGGGGACTTGCTCCAAATTTCAAAATATTATGGTCACTCTTGTTTGGAAAAGGAAAAAACGTTAATGTGGTATCTCGCTGTCGGCTTCACTTTTGCTGGCAAGTCCTCATTCCCTGGTTATAATTTCTTTGCAAAAGCATCACGGATGTTATTCTTGAAGGTTGGCAGGTAGGCCGCGCTCACTTTGGATGCGTTTTCGTCCGAATTTTACTCGTGCATACACGTACGAACAACACGAATGATCCTGACCTTCCAAGTACTACGTAAAGTAAAGTGAGCGCGGCCGTAGAGGTTTACCGCCAAATTAATAGCGATTTTAACAAGTTTACAAATGTCTTATAAAGTATTTCTAGGAACAAAAGTGAACTGCAATGTCAGTGCAAGTCGATCATAACTTTTCTATTAATTTGAGGGGTAGTGTTTTGCACCCGCATTTTGCTGATGGTTTTAAAAGTCCCATGGGGTTTGTCTGTTTGTTCCAGCTAATCTCCGAAACGGCTGGACTGATTTCGACAGGGACATTGGCAGATAGCTGATGTTATAAGGAGTAACTTCAGTTACTTTTATTGTTGAATTAAACGCGTACAAAGTTATACAATAAAATAAATAAGATTATCCCTTATTAAGAATTATTTTCACGTGTAATAGGTACCGGTAGAGAGGATGAGTGAAAGTAGACAGACGAAAGAGATATACGGAGCGAAAGTAAGTTGATGCGTCGGAAGAGGGCGCCCAATGAGAACTTTTCACGAATGATTAATGGTCTTTTCCAGAAAGGTCAAGTCCGTAGCACCCTCAAAAGATGGCAGTGCATGGGAAGATGTATGAATGTGGATGAAGCAAAAGAGGTGTGTCAAAATCGTAGCATGTGGCAATCAATAGTCTCTGCCTACCCCCGTAGGATACATGCATGAGTATATGTATATGAGTGAGAGAGCCGTAAGCCCACCCCCCCTCCCCCTCCCTCCATCCCACTCCCCTTCAGGTCGGCAATGTGCGAGCAATACCTTTGGAATTGTAAGCATCTATAGGCTACGGTAACTGCTTAACATCAGGCGGGCCGTACGCTTTTTTGCCACCGCAGTCCTATTAAAAAAAAAAAAAAAAATGTATTTATAGACGTACAATATTTCCGTATAAGATTTCCAACTCCTAATTATCTCGGATCCCAGGATCTATCGGCACCATCGAATTAGCAAAAGCAAATATGATCAGATCTCACGACGTGAGAAGCCTCGGTATCGGGGTTCGCATCCCGGCCGCCATTACTTACAGATAAAGCACGAATATAAGCTGCCAGTGAAATCTGATACTGATTATGTGTTGAGCTTTCATTTAATTGTACTTCCTCGTGTTAGGACTTAAGTAAATGTCCAACACTCACTATGGCCGTCCTGTATATTACTATAGCCGTGTAAATCCCAAACTAAGCAGAGCTTGTACTATGGAAACCAGATTAGTGATTTTAATACATATACTACTTTTTATTTGTAAATACATATAGTCGGCGACAGGTCGAGATGACTTTCGGGTTATGAGCTTTTTGCAGAATAAAATCCGAATCAAAATTACCAGGACCCGCAACGCAACAAAATAATTTAATTTAATAATTTAGTGGGCGATTTTAATTGTTTATCAGGTCCTGCTAATTTTGATTCGGATTATATTCTGCAAAATGCTCATAACCCGAATGTCATCTCGACATGTCGCGAACTATACTTAATATACATAATTACACCCAGACTCGGGACATACAGATATGTTAATGCACACAAATGCATGTTCCGGGTAGGAATCGAACCTACGACCTGCAGCGTGATAGGCGGAATCTTACCAACCACGCCAACGGGCCCGTCATTTGGTTATTTCGGAGGGCGGCACATTGAAGATGTATAAAAAACAAGCACACAATGCATAAAAAACAAGCAAGTGTCGAAAAAAAAAACAACAATTAATGTAAAAAGACAAGCCCGGTGAGTTTCTTGCTGGATCTTCTCAGTCCAGAAGGGCTAGACAAGTGGTTGACGTCTACAAGCGTTCCTTCAAATCGCTACGCTTCATGTATGGAAATGACATAAGTCACGGGATCTACATAGCAACTTGTTGTTGATCTACATAGCGACGTTTGACATTTTCATACATTGTGAAGTCTATTCTATTCTATTCGATTAGCGTGCATGCCACTTGGCTAGCCCCTAAGGCCGCGTTTCCGATCCGGAGGTAGTATTAAGTGAAAAATACAATTTGTAAGTGCCCCCATAGGCCTAAACAAACTATTTGCTTTTGATTCAGGGTTGGGCTTCCGGCGCTCCCACTTATCGTATGAAACACAGCTTTAATAGCTACTTTACGCCAATCTTCTGTGAGAGGGTGATACTAGACCGGTAGAGCCAGCCCATATACAAGGCTATTGGTAAAACACTATCAACCTTGCAGGGGCGTATTACTGACATCAAAAACAACAATCTTTGTTCTATGACTTTTTACAAAACAAAAAAAAAATAACAAAAAGTCACTTTATAAAATGTATGAAAAAATATGTTTTTTTTCTTATCTAGAGTATAGCCATGAACGTGGTTGTATTCCACTTTGCCCTAAAGTAAACAAACAGACCACGGCTATCCTCTAGATGAGCATATTTTCTTGATTCATACATTTTAGAGTGTGATTTTTCGTTAATATTTTTTTTGTTTTGTAAAAAGTCATAGAACAAAAGTTGTTGTTTTTGATGTCAGTAATACGCCCCTGCAAGGTTGTTAGTGTTTTACCAATAACCCTGTATACTGCAGACAAGTGGCTACAGCTTAACTCTACCACCAATAACACTCACAACAACACGTTTTATCAAACAAACATAAATGTACATTATCATTACATCGGTAGCATGATCAACATTTGATAAGCATCGTTATCACCCCGTTATCACGATGGGCCCGACAGCAATCGTGAATAAACTTTACACATGTTGATAACTAATCACTGTTCTTGGGTACCGTGGGTGGGATAGAAAACCCGTTAAGCCTATAAGAATTTGTGGGATTATCGCTTTATTGATTATTTATGAACCTCTTCACATAGGTTTATGGATGCATAATAAAGTAATTGAATTTGAATATGGTAATACACCTACTCTGCTATTTTATTGGTGATTAAATTTTAAAAAAATGATGTCAATATTTTTAATTGGCTCTAATTTACTATGAAGCGGCTATTTTGCTTTGGCTTGCTTGCGGTGAAGGAAAACATCGTGAGGAAACCTGCATGTCTTTAGACATGTGAAATCCACCAACCCGCACTGGGCCAGCGTGGTGGATTATGGCCTGAATCCCCCTGGCGACACGGTTCACCACCTGTCACGTTGGGTTCTGACTATCTAGTGAAACGTGGGCTTTGAGTTGGTTAATACCTCCACAATGTGGTGGTGTATGGCCACTCAAGCCTCTGACTACCCCCGAACGGGGATAAAAGTCGTGACGTTATATATATATTTCCCCCTCGCATTGAGGGTAGGCCCGTGCCCAACAATGGGACGTTAAAAGGGCTAAATTATTATTATTATTATTAATTTACTATGCTCTACCATGCTCTACTATGAGTTTACTCGTTCGCTAGGTGTCGATAGCGTCTGCATATAATATGTTGCATATTCCGAAATAACGCTTGTACTATGGCTACCATACAATGAACTGGCGATCCCAGTGACACCCAGACCGGGGCAAATTACGAAAAGGCTGTTTCCGAAATTTGCCTCTGGCCGGAACCGAACCCACCACTACCTGGTGCAGTAAACCGAGCCAAAGCAACGCCGAGCCGCTCAAAACAACGCGACAAGTAGTCGTAATTTTTACAGTAAACTGTTAATTTCTGGAATTTAATTTTACGAAGTCGCTAGCACCTAGCGACTGTAAAACGGATTGTTGAATACAAATAAGTAGAATTTATTATACGGAACCATACTACTACAACAACGACCCCAGCGTCACTAAACAAATATTCAGTAAAGTACATTGTTGTAACAACATTTAAACGCAATAACAGCGATATCTAACAACATAATATATATAAAATGTATGTATATGTGCACTGTATGTGTCCATACAAAATGTATATCGGCTGTAGATCGTATCATAAACACATATTTGAAAGGGTCAAATTACGTCAAGAAGATCATTGGACATTACTCAATTTTGACCTCCAGGTAAAGTACTATGGATACCATACAATGAACTGGGGGCGATCGCAGTGACACCCAGACCAAGGCAAATTACCACAAGGCCGTATCCGAAATTTTTATCTGGCGGGAATCGAACCCGCAACTTTCATAAGCAGTGAGCTGAGCGGCCTACGCTAGAACCACTGTGCCAAGGGGTCGTCAAAGTTTAGGGTCATAAGACACCTAGTAGCTATGGCGACGTCGCCAACCCCGTAGCCAAGCGAAAATATGACAGGCAACATACCTGGCGACCGACTGGCGACGGTCGCCAGTCGGTCGCCAGTCGCCAGTCGGTCGCCAGGTATGTTACCTGTCATATTTTGACATATTTTCACTTGGCTACGGGGTTGGTGACGTCGCTATGGCTACTAGGTGTGTTATGGCCCTTTGCGATGCCATTTTGAACCTACTACAGACAGATTCGTTCTCAGTTTTGAGAAATACTTTTTGAACAAGAAGTTAATTTAATCATAGAGGATTAAAAAATAATTTACGATATATTAATCCATTTCCATTATTTGGACTAACCTACTATCAAAGATATAACTATGGATTGTAATTTTTCCTTATAATAAGCATAAAAATAATCTTGATTACTGATTAAATTCGCCTAATGATACAATATAATCATGTTCCTAATCACTTTACAAATGATACTTTTGTAGGTACAGATATTGACATTAAGCCTACTCGTGCTACTTACATAATCTACGAGGATACTGTAAAAACATGAAAGCATGAAAAAGTCATGAAAACTACCATATCATACCATCTAGTGGCAATTCGAACTGGGCGTCATGCTTCGGAGGGCATGTAAAAAGTCGGGACCGAATTCTTTCGGCCTCTGACACGGCCGGCTACTGTCTAGGACCAATAGCCGGCCATGTCAGAGGCCTTCGGGCGGCCTGAACAACTCTGACACCTGTTGGCCACTATCCATGCGATAAGAAAAAGAAGAATGGTCGTCAAACCGATATAAGTACATGTGTTGATCAAAAACCCGATTCATAGAGATGGTACAAAAGGTACCAGCATAGCTGGGCCACGTTCAGAGGCTACGCATCGAGAGCAACCATCCACTCTGACCCCATTCCGTACCTCAGAGTTGCTTTATAGTGACGTATTCAGTTGCAGCGTCAGAGTGAATAGTTGCACTCGGTGCGTAGCCTCTGAACAAGACCCTGTTAGTCCCGTGGGTGTTGTGTTATCTTAGTAATCAAATCCCGATCCCACTGCCATCTCGTGACGCAAAAACGAACAAGATCCCAACATCTTCATCCCACGTCGCGACAAACACATGTAACGGCGCGCGCGCATAAATCCGGCGGCCCTGATAACATCATACTGTTTATCAATCTGGTTGACTATAAATTAACTTAATCTCTGTTAGCGATCTAACGTGCTGAGGTAAACGGTATAAAAGTTAATTGGAATTGAAAGATAATTGATTTATCAATGACAAAAGTATCAAAATCATTTAAGATCATCATCGTAAATGATCTGGATACCTGAATTTGCAATGTAGGTATCTCATTACCCCTCTGTTTATCGCTTCATTCATTCGCGTCATACATACAGCAAAGATGGCAACTGTTTCCATACATTTTGACAGATTTTTTATCGGCGACAACGACGGTCGAAATAATAAAAAATCTAGATTATAGAAAGAAAACTACCATACTTCACGCCTCTATCCGTTGTAGGAGGAGACAGAAGTGTCCTGATTACCACCCACAATTCTTGTCAAAGAGTGAAAACGAGACATCACAGATTTATTTTAGCGGCAGCGTAGAACTAAAAGGATGTTTGATGTTCTTTGAGAGGGTGGTACCACCACAGTCCAGCTAGCCCGTATAGGCACATAATGTATAATAATAACATATTCGTTTTTACATAGTAATTCTAATCTAAAAATATAGTTACAAAAATCCCAAACATTTAAATCTAAACTTAAGCAATAAATAATTGACAGCGGAATTTCTAAGCGCTAGTGGTGCTACGAATTATAAATCTCACTATATCGATAAGAATCGTTATCAGCTGGAATATCTGGAAATGATCGATCAAACGCGTTATCGATAAATCCCCGGCTCACTGGCGCGATTACGGAGCCAAGATATAGATCAAATTACATGGATGTTGAATGTTTTCCAATGGATTACGTATAGGTACAGCCGAACGGTATGTTGGCATCGAGTCTATACTAATAAATATAATGTTGGTGTCTGTTTGGAATGTCAAAATAAAAGCTTTTTATTGCTGACTGAATATACAGGCTAACTGCTTAAACACTTTACATATTGAAGGACATCATAATTTATGGTAACATGAAACGTTTAAAAAAAACCGGCCAAGTGCGTGTCGGACTCGCACATAGAGGGTTCCGTACCAACCATCGTATAAATTTTATTTAATTTTTAGTAATTGAAATTCATTCTATGTAAATGTTAGTTTATACATATGCGACTAGATGGCGCTACTGTCGCTTAAAAGTTATTTTTTGGTATAAAAATGTAGTTTACAATTTTTTTATCAACAATTCATGTAAAAGCTATTATAATTATTACTAATGGTTAAACTATTAGTTTTCCCTTTATATATAGTTTAATTTATGAGTTATAAATAAAAACGTCAAAAATATCGAGTTTATTGTATAGGGACCCCCTTTATTTTTAAACTTTTTTTATTTTTAGTATTTGTTGTTGTAGCGGCAAGAGAAATACACATTCTGTGAAAATTTCAAGTTCCTAGCTATTACGGTTCGTGAGATACAGCCCGCTGACAGACAGACGGACGGACAGACAGACAGACAGACAGACAGACGGACAGCGTAGGCTTAGTAATAGGGTTCCGTTGGCACCCTTTGGATACGGAACCCTAAAAAAAACCAATGAACTACAGGGAAAACCTTAATTCAATTAATGTGCTAAAACTCGGAAATTGTGGACACCGCTATTGCTAGTACGCCTGTTCTGCGCGAACGGAGTTAATGACACTTGATAGGTACGTCAAATCAAGGAGGTACGATCCTGCTGGCCTACTCCGAAATACGAACCTAACGTTTCGGCTGACGGATTGTCGTGGATTTGACATTTCTTCTTTCGTTTTTCTCTACGATTTGACATTGTTTTGATCGTAAATCCAATCCGTACTTCGGACGATCCGTCAGCGACGTATTTCGGAGTAACCCCCCTGACCACGCTTATTGTTTTGAGTGGCTAATTAAAGATAAATTAGGCAAATGTTAGGCACCTATTTTTTTACTTAATTAAAACGAGAATCGAGTACTGAGGACTCTATATCAATATGTAAAGTGTTCAACCAGTCAGCCTGTATAAATTAATATATATTTAGGAGTAAAATACAAATGGACTGGACTGATGGAGAGTTTTACTGTACCGTCAACGGATCGCAAATTTTCAAACCTCTTGCGTAATTAAAATGTAATTAATGTCGCCACTCTCACACACTTGCCAGGTGATCTGAAGCGACTTTTCGTTTTATTTTTATTCCACTTTGTGCACCTGGGTGATATTACCTGGGTGCACAAAGTGGAATAAACCCAACTGTATGGTCCCAAACTAAGCAACGCTTGTACTATGGCCACCATTAATAGACTGGGGGCGATCCCAGTGACACCCATACCAGGGCAAATTACGAAAAAGCCGTTTCCGAAATTTGCCTCTGGCGGGAATCGAATCCGCTACCCCCCGGCACAGTGAGCCGAGCGGCCTACGCTCGAACTGCGCCAACTGAAGGGCTAGACAAGTGGCTGCCGTCTACGAGCGTTCGTTCAAATCGCTACGCTTCATATAAGGAAATGACATAAGTCACGTGATGTACATAGCAACTTGTTGTTGATCTACATAGTGATGTTTGACATTTCCATACATTGTGAAGTTTATTCTATTCTATTCGATTAGCGTTCATGCCACTTTGCTAGCCCCTCCGGTCGTCAATCGTATCCATGTTTGCATTGACGTGTGCGCCAGTAGTCCGTATCCGTGCGCATTATTATCGTTATCGTGCACGTTATCACGAGATCGCTATCGTTATCGGGCCAGCGATTTTAATCCCACCATCGATACCCTTATCAATGGCTTGCTTAATTTTTTTTCGTTAGACAACACTTTGCTGTTTTTGAATTACCAAATTGTAAGTACTAAATTGAATTGAAGCCAACGATAAAAAACTAAATCGGAATTTCTTTTTAGGGTTCCGTACCCAAAGGGTGCCAACGGGGCCCTATTACTAAGCCTACGCTGTCCGTCCGTCTGTCCGTCTGTCAGCGGGCTGTATCTCACGAACCGTAATAGATAGAGACATGAAATTTTCACAGAATGTGTATTTCTGTTGCCGCTACAACAAATACTATAAATAAAATAAAATTTAAAAATAAAGGGGGTCCGCATACAAGAAACTCAATATTTTTGACGTTTTAATTTTATGGTGGTACGGAACTCATCATGTGCGAGTCCGACACGTACTTGGCCGGTTTTTCAACTTTGCTTCTGGGCATTACATATTTACCGTTGAATACTTGAAGTTCAAACTCTTACATTTTTGTTGCAAACGCAACTTAAATTTGAGAGGTGCTTTAACTTTGACGAGCTTATACAACAAATGACATAACGACGCGTCTCAAACAGCTGAGTGGTACTTAAATAATTGAGAAGCGTTTGTATTCGGCCGCGCAGACACACGTTGTCTTCAAAATTTAGGCCCTGTTTCAGAATAGTCAAGTAACTTTTATATAGTAAGCGTCTATAGGCTACGGTAACTGCTTAACATCAGGTGGGCCCTACGCTTTTTTGCCACCGCATAAAAAAATAATAGATTTTAGAAAAATAAGTATGGCGTTTTGACTATTTTTCCATTGAATTAACGCCATATTTATCTGTTGGATAAAAGTTATCTGAGGATTCTGAAACAGTCTCTTAAGGAAATGAAGTGACTTGGTACTTTGTTTGTTTATTACTATACATAGTATGTGATGTGGTACTTCCGTTTGATGTTCGCAGTATGGAAAATACGAGGTAATTGTTTGAAATAACGATACGATAAGGCTACAGTTATAAGTAAACTAATAGAATTAATTAAATATAATACATACGAGAAACATCGTGAAACGTATTCCAGCATATCTCTGATATTTTCACAGATCTCTTAGTGGAACATATTTTAAAATGAAAGTGGTAGAGCCAAACTGTAGCCAATTGACTGCAGCTCATAAACGGGCTGGCTCGACCGGGGTAGTACCACCCTCTCACAGAAGATCGGCGTAAAGCAGCTATTACAGCTACGTTTCGTACGATGAGTGAGAGAGCCGTAAGCCCACCCCCCCTCCCCCTCCCTCCATCCCACTCCCCTTCAGGTCGGCAATGTGCGAGCAATACCTTTGGTATTGTAAGCATCTATAGGCTACGGTAACGGCTTAACATCAGGCGGGCCGTACGCTTTTTTGCCACCGCAGTACTATAAAAAAAAAAAAAATAGCCAAATTGTGAGCTTTTTAACTGTGTAAGTTGCATGTTCGTAGGTTTAGTCGTTTTAGATATATTTGTGGATAAAATCAAATCTAGGAGCATCCATCTATGATAAATGTATTTAAGCTCAGTTATTTAGGCACATACCTGAGCACGTATTAATCTCATTAAATTCAATAAATATAGTGTCAAACGTCAAATACTTTCTATTTAAACATTTCTTCTAGCACACTCAACATCCCTAATTGAAACACAACCCTAAACTGCTCGGCCACTTCGACCCATCCCTTTATTCTAACGCCATAGCCCCAAAGTCAAAATGCGGCACGCGTCCCGCCGTGGGAACGGAGGGTGACGCCAGAAATCACGGAGGGTTGACTCCCTAACCGCGGACATATGGTCATAAAGACCCCGCCGTTTACGGGTTGCGAAGTGACTGTGAGAAGACTATTTGTTTTTGTGCATTTTGGGCAATAAACACACCCTTGGAAGTTAATAACTATGTTTATAAACCGCTTGGCGCAGTGGTCCGAGCATAGGCCCCTCAGCTCATCGCATCGGGTGGTCGCGGGTTCTTTAAGAACAAATAATCACTAAGGGACACCGCAGATATGCTTCTTATTGCATCGGGATCGGCGATTTAGCGACTGTATCGATGCTGCATCGCGATTTGGCGACTCTCGTCGCTGCGTCGAAGCAGTCGCTGCGTACGGACGCAGCGATGCTAAAAGCGTCTAAATTGCCGATCGCCGATGCAAAAAGTAAAAAACATGGGCGTAAGGGTTGATTAACTAATTGCCTAAATAATATTAAGACTTTTCTCTAACCGGTAGCTAGAATTTTAAAAGGGTAAATGATGAAAAGTTTTAACTAACCCCCAAATTAAGAAAGTTATGATGTACTTACACTGACTTTACAAATGACAATTTTTCTTACAAATGCTTTGTAAAACCATTGTGAACAGACTAAAAATCTCTATAAAGGCGGTAAGTTACTCAAAGTGAGACAAATTAATATACAATTTAGTAGTTAAGAAATAATAAAATTCAACATATATTATAAACTCTTAACACATTTGATTCATAACTTTATAATATGAATATTTAAATTCATATCACACATAATATTCTCGCTAAGATTAACTTATATGCTTATAAATATGATATTAGAATGTTTTAACATACCAAATGAGGTATCACATATCATTAATAATAAATAATAATTTAATTCACACCTGATGATGACCTGATGACAACAGATATGATCAAGCCTACCGTTCTTACAGTTATTATAATAATTATTAATGATTCATGGTAATAGAATCTGGATTTATTATTATTAACGTACATAACATAAATTCAAATCATTATAAACTAAAGTCGCAGCCCAGCGTTCCTGAGGATACCTCGTTTAGAGGCGAAACACGTGTCGAATTTATTTTGGATTCGCTTTGTCTGCGGAGAATTGCTAATTGTTAGGGTCCATGACTCATGACAGACATACTCTCGACTGACAGGGAGTTAGGTCTTGTTGGCTTCTTCTATTATCGATCAATTCATTTGGTTTATAATATTGGAGGTTGACAATTCCGAGGGTGAGTAGTGGGTCCCTCTCTATAATTGTTTAACAATGGATTTCCGCAAAGTTACGCCTGATTCCATCAATTATAAACTAAAAACCTAATCATAGAAAACCCGTCCGCGTGGGATGGTGGCAAAAATACTGGCTGCATTTCCTCGCTGTATTGTCAAGCTGAGCCTATACAGGGTGAAATCGAAATCGAGGACAATATTTTAAAATATGACTCAACACATGATTCACAATATTTTGGGAAAACAAATAAAAAAATCTATTAATAAAAAATTATTGCTCGGGTAAGCAAATAAGCAAACCATTTAACTGTTATACCTTACCTGGGTAATACATTTTTATCAATTGATTTGTTGATTAATATTCCCTAAATATTCTGAATCACGTGTGGAATCACCGTTTAAAATATTGCCCACGATTTTGATTTCACCCAGTAGATGCTTGCATAGCAATGGCATTGCTCGCACGTTGCCGACCTGAAAGAGAGTGGGACAGAGGGAGGGGTCCAAGTATCTGCTCCGAGAAGGAAGACTAATGTGGACACGAGGATCATTTTTATTTTCCGCGATATGCATATTTCTGATTTTCCACCAGAACCCGCTAAATTCCCGTGAATCGGTCACGAATGGTGTAAAATGTGTGACTTTTTTAACAGAAGTTTAGAGGAATTGCTAAGGATTTTGCTAGAAAACCATAAAACATTATTGCACCCAGATCCTCCCAGATCCCATTCAGATCCTAAAACTCTATTTCTCTACAAATAATTACGCGTTAATTAGTATTTCCCATGAACCGTAGTGAGGAGCGAAGACTCGCGATTACGAAATATATCGATAACGAGGCACCGATAACGATATTGCAATGATTTTTAGAGCACTCCAACACTGGGCGTAACACGCAGATAGTGTTATCACTTGTATCTGATGTGTAGAAGCAATAAACCAGTTATTAGTACTTAAGTAGATGATAATGTTTACTTAGTGTTTTCAATACGCAGTATTGTATTCGTCAAAGCACAAGACAGACAATTGACTACAGCTCATACCACTCCACCAAGCCAACTAGACACTCTGATGGAATGTGGCTTCCACGCCCGCATACCGCCCGCACACCGCCCGCACACCGCCACCGCCTTTTTGTGCGGGTGACGTCATATTTGACGGGTTCCTAGTTGGCTTGGTGGAGTAGAAAGTATATGGGCTGGTTCGACCGGGGTACTACCCTTTGACAGAAGATTTGCGTTTCGTACGATGAGGGAGAGAACCGCTTTCCCTCCCTCTGTATCACTCTCCCAGATCTGGAACGTGCAAGTGATGCCTTTCGTGTTGGAAGCACATAAGGTGGATTGCGCGCTCATTTGCCACTAAAAAGCAAAGTCAATTTCTTAAGGAAAACAGTTGTTTTTGCACAAGGTGTGCTATCTGCACAGTCATATATTGCTAGTGTAGTCACTCCTGGGGCTTTTCTCGACCCGAGAATCGAACCAGCGGCCGAGGACCACACATCACGTGGTCTGTGGCCTGGTTCCCGTATCGGCAAATGACGCATTATGAATCACAATAGTTTTTAGTCATAATTATTATCTACGTTAGTTAGAACCAAGGAGTTAAATTAGAATTATTAACGTTTCCATGAACAAGCTAGTCGATTATAGTAGGAAAAAAACAGGCTAATACTGTCTTAAAAGCTGTATCTGCTTTAGGGAGCAGACCTTTTAGGGACCTGTAAACATGCCCTTTGAAGAACCACATGTTGTAGTGCAAAGGAAAGGACTTCAAGACCTATTTTTAAGTAGACCATCCAACATAAGCTGGGCTCCCCTAATTACGGGTGTCAATAATACACATAGACCAGCTTATGTTGGAAATGTTACCATAGAGTGCAGGTGACATAACATAATCAGTACTGCCGACCAAGCGCATTTATTGGCTAAGAAGATGAATATTTTATCAATTCTTTCGATATAACTCCACAAAACACAATAAACCAGGAAACATTCGTTCAGCTGTCACTGTGCAGCATAACTCCAGCCACAATGGCCGCGGTGCGCCCGCGCACTCATTTGCGTACGCGATTGGTTGACTCACAATGTGCCTTTGATGCTGCCGCTTGCTATAATTTCGCGATGATCAGGTGTACTGTCCACCATTGCCATCTCTGGGGCAGGGTTGGCAATGATAAAAATATTTTCATTTTAATATATTTTTTATTGTAAGCAAGGGTGAAGGTACTCTACCTGTACTCTCCGTAGAGTATAACGTGTAAAGTACTTTAATAGAAGAATAGAGACGTACCTACGATTGATTTACCACATGTCACATAACGCAATTTATTTTATAGCCAAGAATAGCACACTGGCTGAACTCTCTTAATTATGGGTGTCCATAATAAAGACAGTTCAGCTTATGTTGGAAATGTGACAAACGTGCGGGCGACCGTACTCATTCGAGGAATTTATGAAAATAAAATTATTATCCATATTAATATAATTTTCTATTTATTTCTCAAATAAACGGACGTAAAAGAAGTTAATATACAATCTGTACGATATGGTGCTAAGTGCATTACATTTTAACATTTCAATCCGCATGCCATTGGGTGTGGGCTGATAACTAGGTACCTAATTGATGTTAGATGTTTTATCCGGCGATACAGTGGAGTGCTTGCACGCCACTTCACCGTAATGGCGGTTGATAACGTTCGGCCACTCATCTGATAGGGCATCTGTGTTTGTTGGAGATTTCATCTTTACGCCACTTTTATTAAAATTCGCATATTTTACTCATCATTTTTGTCTCCCGCTTTGAAACGGCAGGGAAGTGAATAATTTTCTTCCAACACCTTCTACAGGGTGGTGACGACATACCAACAATAAATTATAACATGATCCCTGCTGGTCAACCACACATTAAAATTATAAAATTAGGTTTACATCAAAGTCAAAAATTAGTCTAAAGTCTAAACGAAACACAACAGCCTTTATAAACGTCTACCGACCTCATAGACTGACCTGTAAGTACAAGCGTGGCAACATCGCTTCGGTGTCGGTGTTTTAAGCGGTATCTTTGTAGGCGTAAAGTTAAACTAGTCAAAATAAAAAAGCAATCCCGTGGCAATACCTTTGAATATAAATTAATAATATTTTATGTGCGAACTACTAATGTGATACCCAGTATCTGGTTTCAATTATTGTCATGATGTCGTCACCACCCTGTATAATTAATTACGCTTACCAACTACCTAACTTACTACCTTAGAAATACCACTTGATCTTTCACTGAAACATATACGTAGGTATCAAAGAATAAGTGCCTAATGTATAGCATGTATTAACATCTTCTTATAGTGTGGTTAGTAGCCAACTTGGTGTCAGAGCTGTTCAAGCCGCCCGAAGGCCTCTGACATGGCTTCGATCGCTGCCTAGATGACAACAACCGGGACCTACTTTTAACGTGCGCACGGAGACGCTCAGTTTTTTTTTATAGTACTGCGGTGGCTAAAAAGCGGCCCGCCTGATGATAAGCAGTTACCGTAGCCTATAGATGCTTGCAATACCAAAGGTATTGCACACATTGCCGACCTGAAGGGGAGTAGGATGGAGGGAGAGGGGGGGGTTGGGCTTGAGATATAGTTTGTAGAGTATCCAAACTAACTAAATTATAGATTAATTAATTATAATTAATTGATTTATTATTATATTAATTATTAATTATAGACAACTTTCCAATTTGTCCAACGCAAAAGGGACGGATCAAGTATAAATTATTTACAGTAACAGATATTTAATCCACCAGATATTTCTCTAGTCACAATCAACACTTTGACCTTCAAAAGTACAAAGATTTTTCACCTTTCCACAGAGATACAGAACTATAAACAACTGATACCGTAATCGTTTGAAAGTGGACGTCGCGTGGAGCATCGCGGTACAAAACATTGACACTTGCTTCGACCAGATAACGTTCTAATTATATTTTTAAATTAGGCAGTGTTGGCTGTAATGAGGTCACAGAATAACGTGTTGCAGTAAGGTAAGGACACAGAGTAACAAATAAATTTAAATGAAATAGATTGTAAAAAAATCTACTGTCCCTTAACCCTTACCCTTCAGGTAGAACGTGCGAGCGATGCCTTTGGTTTTGCAAGCATCTATAAGCTACTGTAACTGCTTTACATCAGACTAGTCGTAGAATTGTTTTCCCCCTTAGTTATTATAAAAAAGTATATAAAAGAAGTGTTGGAAGAAAATTATCTAACTAAAGTTAAGTATCATGCTTACGATATCCGTACAGGTGGATAGAGACTTTATGTCGATAATTTTTCCTTAATAGGGGGCGAGAAGCGAGAAGAGCGATCGGCGATTTAGTCGCTTTTATCATCGGAGCAGTCGCTGCGTCCGAACGCAGAGCCGCCAAATCGCGATACAGCATCGATACAGTCGCAAAATCGCCGATCGCCGATGCAAAAATTAGCACGTCTGTGGTGTCCCTAAAAAGCGCTACATATCTACCGGACGTTCAAAATCTGTAATTGTCACTGGCCATCCCCACAGCGATAACGGTCGTGATGTTATTCAGATACAAGAAACAAACTAATCATTGCAGGTGATGTAACTGGAATTTTTTCTCTACAAGTAGAAAGTTCTTATCTCCTCAGGGTCAAAGATATATTTATCATTTTTGACCCGTTATCATTGAGTATGAGTAAACAGAAGATTTAATCTTTATTTTTCTACTTTTACTGAGCTCTTTGATCGGGTGGGTACTTTCATTTGATGTGGGACTGTGTTTTGTTATTGCGAATTAGTTCCAACAGACTGTTGCGTAAAATACGCGCGTATATTAATTTGTTTAATTGAAAACAAACTTCATTAACATACTTCCTAAAAGATATGGCGACCGCTCGGCGCAGTGGTTCGAGTGTAGGCCGCTCGACTCACTGCATCGGGTGATTGCGGGTGCGATTCGATGGATCGCCCCCAATCCATTTTACCCACCACACATAGTACAAGCGTTGCTTAGTTTGGGACCATAATTATAGTTAGTGTCATAGTGTGTTAGTCTGGCGATATTTATTTATGTGCAAGAATGTCCAACATGCGAGCGTATTTTTTTTAATGTGCCCAGTGCAGTATGGATCAGATTTGTTTTAACTTGGACAAAATAATATACCTGACGCCTCCGCAGACTTGCTACTTTTATCATCGGCGACCGGCGATTTTGTGACGATCCGATGCTGCGTCGCGTTTCTTCGAGCGCGAACGAGCGAGACGCAGCAACAAAATCGCCGATCGCCGATGCTAAAAGTAGCAAGTCTGCGGTGGCCCTAAGAGCGTAATTTTCGCGGCAGTTGGTTGAAGCCTCAGTCATCTTTAATGTCGTCAAGGTAGAATATGTAGGAGAGAATGGCAAGACTGCTAGCTCTATATGATTGTTACTTAAGCATAAATAATAAGTTCTAATAGGTAATCTATTTCTAGGGCACACAAAAGTTTTCACTTTTTTATTTTTTAAGTTATGTGCATATTACAATAAAGTTTTAATTATGTATTTCTATATACCAACACCTTTAGTATGTATGTACCTACATAATAGATTAGATAAGAGTTGAAGAATTTCCCCCACCCCTACCCCCTCATCCCCCGTACCGAAGTTCACGCTATCTATCCGTTAATTATCAGAACGTTTCCACAATAATTAAAGTTATAACTTGAAGTTATCTCCTCGCAGCGATAACTGAACAATCAAAGAATATATATTAATGTGAGTGATAACGGTTTAACGAACTCAGAACGCTCTTTGGTACGCGATTACAAACAAAAAAATACTTGTACTTACCTAGTTCGAATACCTATATATGCATGTATGTTAGGTACTGTTATATTTATGTAGATTACCTAAAATATTATGTTGAGAACGGCCAGTGACTATTCTGAAACAATCTTTATACTCTACAGGCTCCGTATGATTCGTTAAATGTCTTTAAAATTATCTGAAATCATATATTAAAATATTTCTTGAATTTTTAAAATCAGT
Source organism: Drymonia ruficornis (assembly GCA_947859195.1). Lineage (NCBI taxonomy): Eukaryota > Metazoa > Arthropoda > Insecta > Lepidoptera > Notodontidae > Drymonia > Drymonia ruficornis. The sequence goes on from OX401905.1 coordinate 1,931,378, forward strand.
CCTGCATAAACTTATCCTATCCGACCCCTATTGCACACGTCCTATACCTACTTAGTTTAATAATAATAGAAAAAACGTTAAAACGATTTTAGATAATAATTGTTACTTAAGATAGAATTAGAATATTTAAGAACTCGTGTAATATTATGAATCACAAATCGGGCTATTTGATTGGTTACAATGTGATCAAAATATATTTTTTTCTTGTATAAGTAGAAACTAGTTGCATGTACCTTTTCAGTACATATTATGAATGAAAATAGACAGTATTATAAAAATCCTGAAAAAGCATCCATCCTCTTAGTATATGCTTTGGTTCTATGTCGTCAAACTTATGTCTTGACCAGAGTCAACGAGGGTTGTAATGATATAGGCACATAACAAACTGGTCAAACCTAACCCGTCAGATTACATAAACACATTTGATTATTTATCGCGTAATATAAAACTTCTTATCGGAATTCGTGCATATCATAAACAATTTCAGAAACTAACCTATAAGCATAAAATTATGAAAGCCGTAAGCACTATTAAATCCGGCAAGTTTTTGAATAGGATTAATATTGTATGCATTACAAACATTACCTATAGGTACATTAGTGAACGGTAGCCATTGTACCAAGCGTTTTTTTTAGTTTGATATCATAGTACACTTACCCCCTTATTCATAGAAAGTTATGATCGACTTGCAGTGGAGTTACAGAACACATTTGTTCGTAAAAATGCATTTCAAACCCATTGTAAACTGGCTAAAATCTCTATGAATAAGGGGGTTAGTGTTTTAGTCTGGCGATATTCGTTTATTAAAAAAAAGAACTGTAGGTACCTATATTTATAATATTTAAATCAATTAGGTCCGTTACAATTTACATAAATATCAGCTAGACAGGTACAAAGAGCATGCAATATTTTGATGTCAAAAAATTAAATTACATTTGGAGACATAAAATACCTAATAAATAATGATAACGAAGAAACAAATCACTTAATCATTTTGTTAGTACAATTAAAGAAATATAAGAAGGTCGCGAATATGACAGGTAACCTTATTCAGTCGCGTCAATTTGCCCAATCTACCCTATTTTGACGTTCCCGTTCGAATTTTAAATCCAAATCTATTCAAACGGGTGTTTCAAAATTCAAACTTGTGGCCTAATTGGAACCACAGATCACATAATAACGGACTGACAATCATTTTGTATATTTTTAGTGTGTTATCTTATAATTATAATAAGTAAAAGTATTGTAATTACCCGCTGATAGCTGGTTTGACCTTCGGAGCTTGCCTTTTTGGTAACAAAAAGCAAGTTGACAGTAGTTGGCAAGTTTTAATCTTTTTATTACTAAAACATTAGTTATAATTTATTTTAGAAATTTGTTTCTAAGTTATCCTGTTTAAATTGCCCTTCGTGAAATATTTTATGGGTACCTACGGTATATAATGACAATAGTAGGTACCTATTGTAGTGTTTATGACACAATCATATTTTAGTATACTCGTCATAATATCGAGAATAATACAATTTTAACATTATAGTTTATTTCATCGTGTAAACATGACGATTAAGTACCTAAAGACATCAAATAGTGATTGTTACAGACTGATCGATAAATTATTGACAATTAACTGATAAGAACTTCAATTTTAACATTTCAACGTCTATGCTGTAACTAACTAAATTGTAAACAAACTTAATAACTAAACGCATTACGAATTTGGTCAATGCCAAAAACGATTCCAAATTCAAACAAACAACATTCCAAACACAAACTTCGGCGCTGTCAAAACATTCACACTTGATGTTCCATTTTCGAAAATTAAAAATAAAACTCACGTTTCAGTGGTTTGGGGTTGCTCTGTTTCCTTCGAGACATGACCTAGCGAGGGCCACCGGGTTCTCCCAACATGTCACACACTGCACTGCACACGATTGTTAGTTCAGTAGCACTGCGGGCGAGATGCTCCGCCGGCGGTCCGAGCGCGACTGGCGCGGAGGCGGCGTTCCCGCGACGGTGCTAATTCGTGAGACTGGCTGAAGGCTGGCTAAGGCACCGCCCCTTTTGCCTCGCCCCGCGCGCCGCGTAGCGCGTAGCCCCGTAGCGGCGTAGACGTTGATTTTTCGTAGTTTTCCTTAGTAGAGTAGGGGGTAGTTGGAAAATTTAACTTTTTTTGAGGTGATGACAGGTCATACTCTTGACTAATTTTGTTTTTAAAATAGTTGTCTTTTTCGTTTGGATCTAAACCACTGAAATACCGTGTGTCCACGGGCAAGTAACTTCCGCAATTTCTTGCAGAAGTCACTTGCCGACGTGTTTCCACTGACTGCAATTTTACACAACCGTGTACATGTGGGACTTGCAGCAAGTTCGGCAAGTCGCAGAAGTTCACTTGCGTGAGTGTTTACAAATTGGAAGTCACTTGCGCAAGTAAACTTGTGCAAGTTTTCTTGCCAGTGGACACACGGCAAAAGACTTACCTACTCAACTATCTATAGTACGTTTTTTTATACTTGTCTTATTTGGTAAGCAAAGATGGCGTCCAGCGGGGCGATTGCGTAACTTTTTTGTCAATGTTTCGCCCAGCTTCGTCATGGCAAAGTTTAGTCAAGGCATGTCGTAATATTTTTTATTTTGCGCTTAATGGCAGAAGTGCAGTTGAGCGCCCATATTTTCCTAATAATTTGTCCCAATGATATAGGGAGCCTTTTGCCACATTTTTTGACTGTGGAGATACAAATGGCCAAATATATGATCCAAGAATGACACCTTGGACCCCATGAACCGCAAGTCATGCCAGCGACTTTTAAACCATTTTGACAGCAGGTAAATAATATACACATTTTTTTTTTTAAATAGTATGTACTTACACGTACTTGGCTCAACAAATCTGAAATGATTAGTTTCTTACCCTCGACGCAATGCACAGAAGGGTGTTATAAGTTTGAAGTCTATCTATATCTGTGGCATCGAAGTTTGGAACGGATGAACCGATTTCATTGCGATTTTTTGGATCGATAACTGAGATGAAAAGTAATACTACCGAGATGGTACTTAGCTGTATTTGATGGAAATTTATTTAAACATTTGAGCCTATCGGTATAAAATACACGTTTCAGGAATTTCAAGCTCGATCACTTGAAACTGCAATCGCATATTTGCACACTTCATTGTCGCAGACTTGCTACATTTTGCATCGGCGATCGGCGATTTAGTCGCTTTTAGCATCGGAGTAGTCGCTGCGTCCGAAAGCGGAGAGTCGCCAATACGCGATGCAGTCGCAAAATCGCCGATCGCCGATGCAGAAAGTAGCATGTCTGCGGTGGCCCTAAGTGCGTACTGTAGCTCCACCTGAAATTATGGACTCAAGAGTCGGCAATCGCAAATTCACAGCACTTATCACGGGTGTTCGATACCGATGTACAGTTTTCCAAACAAATATTTTGAGTGGATGCTAGCGGGCGTATCTCAAGAAAGATCTGCTGATCAACCGCGTGCGCGTAGCCTTGTGAGTCTGACTCAAGTGCCAGTACCATTCCACCAAGCTAACTAGGAACATGTCAAATGTGACGTCACCCTCATAAAAAGGCGATGGCGGTGTGCGGGCGGTATGCGGGCGGGGAATCCGCATTCCATCCGAGTTTCTAGTTGGCTTGGTGGATTAGTACAGGTACATACCGCGCGTGGCAGCCTAAGATTTGAACCGAGCAATCTGTCTATGTAAAATGACGAACTAAAGTAAATTACAACTGAGAGCGCTCGGGTGAGGCAGCGCGAACGTCTGCCTCATGCGAGCCACAGCGTATTCAGCGAGGCAGTGCAGTCATGCAAGTTTACCCAGATCATCAGGACACGCCCATTGATGATCGCTTGGTGCAATGGTTTGAGCGTTGGCTGTTCGCCTCACAGCATCGAATAATTGCGGGTTCGATTGCAAGATGCAATTTCAGAAATGGTGTTTTCGTAATTTCCCCTGGTCTGGGTGTCACTGGGATCGCTCCAAGTCCTTTGTATGGTAGCCATAGTACAAGCGTTAGTTAGTTTGGGACCATACAGTAGGTGTGTTAGTCTGGCGATATTTATTCATTGGCTCGTTTGGCCGAGGGATCAGAATCAGTACCTCAGCCAGGTCGAAACATACAAGCAATGTGGTACCCTTTTCTCTAAGTTATTTGGCACTTTTTATAACCCAAATTACTTTAGCCCGGGTGCAACTTCAGGGTTCAAATTCAAATAATAGCACCGAAATCGCGAAGAATAATTACAATTAGACAAATATATTATTTTTTTACCGCTTCAACAACACGAGATTTATTTTAGGTGTGATACACTTAACATTATATACAGTAGGTACATAGTGTAGGTACTATAGGAATTATATCATTCAGGAATTCAATGATTCTTAGCTTTGATAAGCTCCCTGCGGAACGCAACGAAGAAAAGACATCAACGAGCAATCGCTTATCGAAAATTTGAATTGATTACTTCAGAACATGATTTTGTTTGGATGAAATTATTTGTAAGTATAACATACGTTTCTGCCTATCACGTAAATACCTACGAGACCTTAGTTCTCCTGTGACAAGCCCTCTAGAAGGAATAAAAACAATCGTATAGGCACTATACAATGATAAGTTACAGAATTTCATTTAGATTATAGAACTTTTGTTTATTTAACCTTATAAATTAATACGATACTTACCTATAGTAATATTGAATCAATTTAACGTAGGCATTATAAAAATAACTACATAAAAATATGTTATCAAGTCGATATAAATCATTAAATATCACATTCTTATAAAATAATAATAATAATAATAATTTAACGTCACGACTTTTATCCCCATTCGGGGGTAGTCAGAGGCTTGAGTGGCCATACACCACCACATTGTGGAGGTATTAACCAACTCAAAGCCCACGTTCTTATAAAAATGATATAATATTATCCGAAATGTATTTAAACGCCACGTTTGTATAAAACACGTTGCCACAGTGGACCTCCACACGTGTGAGTAACTCAGTAACTCTTAACTTAGTAAATCGTAACTCAGTAACTGTGTTCAATAAGCACTAACATACACGGACTGCATTTTGCAGTTGGTTGCAGTCGACGGCACGCGACTGCACACGGACTACATTTTGCAGTCGTAAGTGACAGCTCTATTGCAGTTGGTTGCAGTCGACGGCACGCGACTGCACACGGACTACATTTTGCAGTCGTAAGTGACAGCTCTATTGCAGTTGGTTGCAGTCGCCGGCACGCGACTGCACACGGACTGCATTTTTCAGTCGGAAGCGACTGCAAAATACAGTCCGTTTATGGCGGCGCTAACTCGTAAAGAGCAAGCCCATTTTTAATTTGAAAAAACATGTTTCGCAACACGCGTCTGAAAGTAAAATTTTTATTGGATCTTCTGAAAATTCTCGGTAAAACATTATGCGCCTACCCTTCGAAGATATTAAGTATGTTAATTATTTTAACAGACTTTTAAGTTTTTTTATTAATTACCGTAGATTAATTTTGGGTTTCCACGAATCTTTTTGAATCAATATTCAATGCATTTATTATTTGACGAATCGATATCACGACGAAATGGCACGCGTCCATGGACAGACAAAAATCATGTTTTTTGTTATAAGTAGGTACCGTAAATCACAGATTAGAGAAGTTGACAGATGTAGTCTTGGCAACAAACGAAGTGAAGCCAGGTAGCATTATATGTGTGCGTGACAACTAGGAGCGGCACTAGGGAAACATACATTTGTGTGCGGGTAAAGTTGTGTAGTTATAGGGCGAGATTGTATTCGCTTTTTTGTTTTGTATTTGCTTTGGTGGCTTCACTTTCGTGTTCTATGCGCTCCATCTGTAGCTCCTAAATCTGTGCCGTAAATACTTTCATATTGTTATGCATTTATTAAAAAGCTGTTATAATTCACATTACAAACAGACACTTACATTTTATATATTTGTAAGATATACAGGGTGAATTTGAAATTATGAGCATCCGTTTAAACTATACCTATTACAATTGAAGGGCCCAGTTGCAGAAGTCCCTAAGTCCTAACTTTCATTCAAAGTTTTGAAAATACAAACTATTAAACTATTAAAAAACTTTAATAATAATGATGACATTTAACACACATGATTCAGAATATTGTGGGAAAATAAATAAAAAATCTATTGATAAAAAAATATTGCTCGAGTAAGCACATAACAAACCAGTTAACTGTTATACCTTACCTGGGCAATAAATTTTTATATATTTTTTGTTGATTATTATTCCCTAAATATTCAGAATCATGTGTAGAATCACCGTGAAAATGCCTACGATTTAAATTCACCCCGTAGATGAATGCAATATCAAATCATTGCGAATGTTTCATTCAAACGAGGGTTAGGCAGTAGGTATTTTCAGGAACATACCCTTTCCCACTATGTAATTTTTCTCTGATAGTATGTATGTATGTGATGTACATATAAATTAGAAACTGTACGGTAGCGCCACCTATGCTATATTATTAAATTCAACTAAACCAGTACAACACTAGTGGTTCGCTGAACGATTGATAATAAGTGTAACGTGATAACCCGCACCTAAGTGTAGTTCCTGCGGTTAACAATAGATGGCGTTGTTAGCAATTCTTTAGAATTAATTTATTATTGCAATGTATTTCAAAAATAGTTTGTATTTTCAAAAACTTGAATAAAAATCCAATTGTAATAACGGAAAAGGTACCCTATTTGTGAATAATTTTAATAGCATTGGATTTTATAAGTACTGCACAGGAAATAGTGATGGCGAGTAGGTAATGCATTCGTCTGTAAAGAAAAATAGTTTAAAAAACAAGACTATTGCTGATTGAGAACTGAAAATAATATTGTAAGATTTCATAAAATTAAAATTTCTTTCACTTTTCCCTTATGTTGGTCTCTTGAATTTATTATTTTCATAAAATACTTACATTAGTGTCAACAAACACCCATAGATGTCGCTGTACGATTCTCTGTATTTTGTGCCACGCGGTGTTAAGAATATTTCACGTTTCATTGGGTCGGCTGGATCTCAATCAGTTAGTTAACTCTGGTTTCCCTTCAAAACGCATAAATCTTTCGCCTTTTACTAAAGATTTCCGTGGAGGGGAACACTCAAATGAGTCTTAAGAATTTTTTGATAGCTCTGCTTCGGCAGAGTTCGTAATACCCAACAATAATCTTTAGCTTTGAGACTCGGTTCGCAGGGCACAAACAAGTGTCCACTGTTTAGTCAGCTTATGTTACCCGCTTGAGATCGATCTTAAGTTTTGACGTTTAATGTATGGAGCATCTGTCAAAAACTGCATCTTAAGATCGATCTCAACTTTAAGATGCATTTATTAATACGAGCCTTAGTGTTATCGATTATTGAGTTAAAAATGCTTAGTGCAAGTTGATGCGTACTATTCGCCAATATTGTCAATACAGACATGCGCTCAAGATGATGTTCCATAGGTACTGAGCCCATGGACTCAGTTTAGTAGGCCGACTATTTTTGACAGTCACTTGTCTCCCTCTTTCTTGGTAATGTCTTTGATTATGATAAAATTATAAATTGATTGGTCATCGTAATTCTACAGAGTACTTGAGTAGATTCAACTTCGATATACATATACTGGGTGAAATCGAAATCGTCGGCAATATTTTAACCAGTGATTCTACACATGATTCAGAATATTTAGGAAATATTAATGAACAAATCAATTGATAAAAAATTATTACCCAGGTAAGGGATAACAGTTAAATGGTTTGCTTATTTGGTTACCCGATCAATATTTTTTATCAATAGATTTTTTATTTGTTTTCCTAAAATATGTTGAATCATGTGTAGAATCACTGGTTAAAATATTACCGACGATTTCGATTTCACCCAGTATTATGCTTACCCTTTGTTGATACGAAGCGTGATGATGTTTTTATATGTAAAATACGTTTCTCACCGGCACCGCACGCTTCGTGGAGCCCGGTCAACGAGCCGACACACCCAGCACACACACTGACACACCCTCACGTCGCATAGTTCACTTCTTGCGCCCGCGCATCGCGTGCAAAACAACCGCACGCACGCATGCATGCATGCATGCAACATGAGCTGTTGGCGGTTTACAAAGTTTCCTAGTATATTTGCAAGAACAATTTATATATAGCTAGTTGTAAATAAATAAATAAACATCGTCAGACTAACACACCAACTGTATGGTCCCAAACTAAGCGGCGCTTGTGACACCCAAACTAGGGTCAATTACGAAAAAGCCGCTTGCGAAATTTGCCTCTGGCGGGAATCGAACCCGCAGGCACCCGTTACAGGGAGCCGAGCGGCCTACGCTAGAACCACTGCGTCAAGCAGTCTTCAATCATTTGATTCGCAATATCAACATGAAAAAATATTTGTTTGTATTTTGTAAAGACGTTTACAAGTAAACAGCGACCCTTGGGCTCTGATATTTTGGCCCAACATGATGGCCCAACCTTGGCCCAATGTGTACAGCGGCGTTTAGAACAACTGAAGGGCTAGACAAGTGGCTGACGTCTACAAGCGTTCCTTTAAATCGCTACGCTTCATGTATGGAAATGACATAAGTCACGTGATCTACATAGCGACGTTTGACATTTCCATACATTGTGAAGTCTATTCAATTCTATTCGATTAGCGTTTATGCCACTTGGCTAGCCCCTCTGAGTAGTCGTTCGAGCATTCGAGCAAGATAAAAAACTACCGACAACTGCACTCGGAGCCTCAGAACTAAGCCTAGCACTAGCCTACATTTTTCTAGCAGAACAATAGTCATTGTTGATTGATACCGTGGTGCTGGTATCATCCGCGCGTCACGCCAGCAGCCGGACGCGAGCGTGGTTTCCCCAAACACGGCGCACACTCGCGAACATACGGGTTTTGTTTACATCACACATGTGAACTTGTTGTGTGGTACAAGCGATGAGAGACGACGATGAACACATTTAGGCCCGTATTAACAAATCGATCTCAAGATTGAGTTCGAACTTGAGATGCTGTTTCTGACAGGTGTTCCATACCTTAAACGTCAAAACTGCATCTCAATTCTCAGATAGATTTATTGAAACGGGCCTAAGAGTTGATATTATCTATCGTTACTATTCTGTTACGGTCTATAACATCACCTGCTCTAATCGCTTTGGAATTTATCTCAAAACTTTGCTTGGCAGAAATAATTATGATCCTGGTTTCTCTGGCGATGCTGAAAGCCGGGATCTACAACGGGATATGTCGAGGATTTCTATTTCCTAGGTATGACACTCAGCCTTCGAATAGTCCATCAAACTGGTTTCTTTGGTGAGTCTTCGGGAAAAGCTTGGAATGGTTCCACGGATTACTTCTACCTGGGCCTCGAGTCTATTAACAATTGTCCATCGCGAAACCACTGGTCTCTAATATTAACTACATGAATTCTTGGTAGTCGAGATGTTGTCGGCCATAGCAGTCAACAAAATGCCGATAGCCAATAATTTGCGATTTACAATTAAGAATTCATGAAGATAATATTACAGGCCAGTGGTATCGCAATGGACAATGGCTAAGAGACATGAGGCCCAGTTATTAACCCGCTGTCTGTCCCACCTTACACCACGCGCCTCTGATCACTCGGCGGTCGCGTGCGCGCCTCACTTTCACGCCGACACGATGCGTCAGCGCACGTAACACACACACGAACGCACTCACACGCCCATGTGTAGAGTTTCATGAAACCGTTACATTTGAGCGCTTATGTTCGTAAGGGGAATTAACATAGCGTTAGGTTTTGATGTAGAAAATTCTGGTAGGATCAAATTGCAGTTTGATAACGTAGAGCTCCTCTCTATCAAATATTCAATGCCAATAATAACATTACAGTAAGATTTAGTAAAATCTGCTCTACATAGAGTGCTAAAATGATGAAAGTCTATCTAAATTCTAAAGTGTTTACAGTGTGAAGTTTTGCCTAATCGCAACAACGTTCAATAATAGAGTTCAATTACAAGCATCGTTTGTATTTGAGGCTCTATATTTAGGTTTTGAAGGCCAAGTTACGTGTATTTTATGACCTTGAGTTCCGAAAGAAAGTGCTCTATTTCTTGAGTAGAGTTAGAAGTCGACCTGGAAATGCAAACACTTGAATTCAGTCTTTAAATCTACACATTGCGAACCAATAAATGGTCACACATAATGTATTGTTTACTTGTTTTCGTTTAGTCCTTTCATGCTCATATCATTGACACTTCATTAATATGACAATATTTTGAAAGAAGTTTTAGGTGACTTCTTATCAAGGTTCATTTACATGTCGTTTTCTTGACAACTTTGTTGCATCGCTTCTTGGAAAGGATCGGTAGAGTTGTGTGGTGTGATATGTAGAGTTCGTAGAAGTAAATTATAAAGGTAAAGAAAACTAGCATGTGGATAATATTTTTTTATTATAGTAAATGAATAATTATGAGTTTTTGTAGTCATTTGACAAATAATGCGTCACCTTTGCATATTTCTTTAATTGTAGAGTCGGTACCTATAATGAGCACTTTCCGATATTATTCAAGTTGGTAATATGACGCATAGTTCATGAAATCCATTACACTAGACACGTAGGCAGCTCTACTAATCTAATCTAATACAACAACAAAAATAGCCAAGTACCTACAATAAATATGTTTTCATGTTTTTATCTCTAGCTCTACAACTGCTTTTAACTGCGAAGTGACTCTATCAATGCTATTTACGTATTCAACACCCAATAACGACGATCGCACCGGCTCTAGACGTCGGCAATGCTTCGCGAAAGTTGCGGAACGCTGGTCATCGACCCTGTCAAAATAGTAGAGCTAGATGCAGAGTGTCATTGATTGTCGGTGCAAGCTAGCGCGACCTTGGCGCGCCCGCGCCCCTCCGACGTCATGCGGGGGCGCGTCGGTGACGTCACGCAGCGACCTCGCCGTCACACCGCCAGCACGTGAACAACACGCGCCGGCACGCGCCGGCTGCGTGATCACCGCGCGCCCATTGGCCCAGCTAGCCGAGCCGCCCGCTGTTATTGGCCGATTTCCCCCCCGCACCCCGCAACGACCCATGCCTCGCACCTCGAGCGCTCGCGAAGCGGTTTATTCCTCTGCTGCTCGCCGACATAACCGCACGTTCCCAACGATCGGTAGCGCGGAGCGAAAACACAAGTTTTGTGAATTAAAAAAGAAAGTTTATTGAATGATATTATTCTAAATCAGAATGTCGACACTACTTGAAGTTTGCGAACCACTGTCACCGCCTTCAACGCCGCCGTTGATGGAGAATAAAGTGAGTTGTGTTTTGAGAAAAAAAAGTTTTCCAAAATTTTTAAATAGCCAAAAAATAATCAGTCCTCAAAACAATAATAAATGCCCCAGAAATAGCAGAACAATAATGCTCCGCACCGTTTGTGCAATCGAAAGTACGACAAGAGCGCACGGCGCTATCACGCAGCGCGCGCGTGCTCAGCTAGCGACCGTTCACTTACGTGCATCTGTCTTTGTCTCGCAGGTTGAGTTGCCGCTGAAGAAGGCCGCTGTGAAGCGTGCCCGGGAGTCGTCACCGCCGACGGGGCTGGTGACGCCGCAGCCCTCCGACTCCGAGGGCGAGGAGGAGTTCAGCAAACGCTCCCGCTGCGAGCTGGCGCGGCTGCTGCTCACCACGCCCCCGCCCGAGCCGTGCTGTCGGCCCTCCGTTATCATGCGCGCGCACAAGGACGGCACCTGCAGCCCCGAGCCGCTGCCCCCGCCTCCGCCAGACATGAACATCCTAAAAACCCTCAAGTTCAAAATGAACCGAGGACACAGTTACTCGCAAGCGAAATACATCGCGACACAAGCTCAAAGTGTGCCCGTGACCGTGGTGCCTCCCAGTCCGCCGAAAGTGGAGGAGGCGCGGGTCCCGTCCCCGCACCCCGACTGCCAGCCGAGGGAGGTGCACGCGCGGGACGAGCGCGTGCAGCCGGCTCCCACGCCAGCCGCGACCCCGGGCTGGGTGCCGCTGGCGCCGCGCCCGGCGCCGGCCGTCCTCGTTCCCGGGACGTTACTACCTACCACAGCGCTATGGCTGGTGGCGCCGGCCCCGGCCGCTCGGCGGCGACTGTACGAGTGTTCGTACCCTGGCTGCGGAAAGAATTATTTTAAATCGTCGCACCTGAAAGCGCACGCCCGAACGCACACTGGGGAACGGCCATTCCAGTGCTCGTGGCAGGGCTGCGAGCGACGGTTCTCCCGCTCGGACGAGCTCTCGCGTCACAAACGGACCCACACAGGCGAAAAGAAATTCGGCTGTCGGGTCTGCAACCGCCGCTTCATGCGGTCCGACCACCTCGCCAAACACGTGAAACGTCACGCGAAGGAGCGAGCGCCGCCCGCTCCGGTCCTCAAGCTGCTCCCGTCGCCGCCGCTAGCCATCCCGGTGCCGCTGCAGCCGACCGTAGCACCCGCGCAGTAGCGCACGACTGTGATCCAGATCTCATGATCGTTACCTAGTTTTAGTTCTACTCATCTCTAAGACTGTCCTGTAATACTACTTAAGTAGTATAGATATAAGAACGTTGTATGATAAGCTTCCAAAAGATTAAAATGATTTTATACAATTTTGTCGTTTGCACTGCACTTTTATCACTCACGACACTGAATACACTTAGCACATGACCAATCGTACACTCTGTGGGAGGTGTAGGGAGAGATGAAAGTCCCCTTAAAGTGGTAGGAGAGTCCCCGGCTAGGAAGGCCGGCGGGCGACTGCCGAGCGGGCGCGGCGCGCGGCGAGCCGAGCTCCGCTGATAACAACCTAAGCGGCGCTTATCTACAGTCCACACCGCCGATATCACTGAAAATGTGTCTCTGTAAAAATCATCACGACAATTACCACTAATTAGCGTTAAGATAACGAAATAGAACCAAACGTTAATTAAACTTTAATTACAATTTAATAACATAACATGAAGGGTCAAGGGGCAAAAGTATTCAAAGCTAACGAAGGTAGAGATCGCTTAAAATATACTTTCCCTCTCTTGGGAAGAGTAGGAGTTGCTCAGTGAACTGAATTGACGCGCTCTACATAACTGTCCTTGACAATACAAGTCGCGTCTCAGCCGTCCCAAAACAAATTACACAACTCGGAAACCATCCCTCAATATTGCATCATTTGACATTCATAAGAACACCGTTTTAACATCACAATTACATCGAGGATGATACATACGTTTCGGCGATTTGGCACTTTGGCACATTTGGATTTGGACTCAAGATATACCATGCCCAGAACATGATATAGTACGGATTGCTGTCGTCATCTTGAAAACAACGGTATGTAATCATTGTAATGATTGTATAGTATGATGAGATCGCAAACAATACTAAGGGCCTCCGCAGACTAGCTACTTTTAGCATCAGCGACCGGCGATTTTGTGACGTATCGATGCTGCGTCGCGTTTCTTCGCGCGCGAACGAGCGAAACGCAGCATCAAAATCGCCGATCGCCAATGCTAAAAGTAGCTAGTCTGCGGAGGCCCTAATATGTAGAGAAATGTAGTAAATAAATGTTCAGACATAAAAGTGCATAGTAGCCTCGAATTGGAATAGTACAGTCCTTAAACAGGAGGCAGAAAGCACAAGGTAAACTTAAATATTCAAACTCAAGAACTCTACTTAATTCAACGCTCCCAAAATATTTCAAATATTAGATAGAGTCAGATAACATTTAAATAAGGACTAAAAACTAAGGTTATGATTCAAAATTTTATTGTTCTCTTATATTTAAAGTTTTTCTATATATAGTTCTTTTTACCGTACTGTAAAATGTATGGAAAACTTGGTGTCGCCGTCATAATGTGATGTACCACTAAAACCAAAAGTGCCATATATTTTGAATAACGTTACGAACTAGGATAAGGATTATTACACATTTTCTCTTTCCTATTAAAAGTTAACAAGGATCTGACTGTATTCCAATACACTTGACTTGCTAAAGGATTTCAGAAGACATCTACATTTGACGGGCCCGTTGGCGTGGTTGGCGTGGTGGCGACTTTCACGCTGCAGGTCGTAGGTTCGATTCCTACCAGGGACATGCATTTGTGTGCATGAACATGTCTGTATGTCTCGAGTCTGGGTGTATATTTATATTAAGTATGTATTTACAAATAAAAAGTAGTATATGTAGTAATATCAGTTATCTGGTTTCCATAGTACAAGCTCTGCTTAGTTTGGGATCAGTTAGCCGTGTGTAAAAATGTCCCAGGATATTATTATTATTATCTGACTACATTCAAATACACATGACTTTGTAAAGGAAGTTAGAAGACATCTAAATACTCTATAAAAGCTCTACAAAATATCCAAAAGCAAAATGACCGTGATAAGCAAGTAATAGGTGTAGCAACATTACCGGGTCATAATGATACTATCAAGGTGATTATTACTCAAGCAAAGGCTCAATTAACTGACCTTTGTCAAAATCTTAACAATATATTCTCGCGGAAGACAGTAGCAATTATTCAATATCAGAGATGGCGGAAATATCGAAATTGTTAAATGTATTTCGTCAGTTTTCTGCTACCCAAATATTAGCTAGGAAAAATTTAATAACAAGATGTATTTTTTTTTAATTAAATTGTACATATTATTTAAGAATCAAAAATGTTTAAAGTCATTTATGTTATAATTTGTGTTGCAACTGAAAAATAAAACTTGTTTAAACCAATTTTACTTGCTTTAAGTCAATTTTAGAGATACTTTTAAGGCATATATCCGATACCCCATATGTTAATTTAGTTATTATAGGCAATGTAGCAACACTGACCAAAACAAAATGTTAATTTTCTGCAATACATTGTATCGAAACTGTGCTAATCTTGACATTTTCATTTATGGTGATACCTTTCTAAGAACTGATATCCTTTTAAAATTATTAGAACTTTATTTTTAATTAAAATATTTTTTTGTCAATGCATTAATCACAAGGGTTTAATAATGATACACAGCCAAACTAACGTGAGTATAATGCATTATGCAACTCTGTCAAGTTATATTTTATTGGAGCTTTACTTTGATTATGCTTATCACGATGGAATCTACCAAAATAAAATTAGCCTTAGTTACTCCTTATAACACTAGCTATCTACTAGTGGAAGTCCCGTCAAAATCGGTACAGCTGTTTTGGAGATTAGCCGGAACAAACAGAAAACAGACAATAATTTAAAAAAATCTCTTTGTTATAAGAACCGATATACTTTTATATGCATTTAGTAAAAAGCTGTTATTTAGTTAAAAAAAAAAGCGACTGTAGCCTAGGGGTGAACAGGTTGGGCTAACAATCAGAAGGTCCCAGGTTCGATCCCCGGTGGGGCATGCACCAATGGATGAATTTTCATCTATGTGCATAATTTACAGTTCGCTGACGGTGAGGGAAAACATCGTGAGGAAACCTACCTATCCCTCGGGATTAGGTAATAGTCAGTTCCTGTATACACGGCGACACGGTTCACCACCTGTCACGTTGGGTTCTGACTATCTAGTGAAACGTGGGCTTTGAGTTGGTTAATACCTCCACAATGTGGTGGTGTATGGCCACTCAAGCCTCTGACTACCCCCGAACGGGGATAAAAAAAAAGTCGTGACGTTACATTTTTTTTTTCTGTTATTTTGTTTGTATAGAACACTGCAATTTCAAAGGAAGATGCATCATCATTATGACACAGTACATTACCTACCTTAGGTACCTACGTTTCGTTAACCAATTGTACCATAAATATCATTGTTATTCATTCATTGGGTGAATAGGTACATTTGATTTGGAATTCACACGGGGAAACCGTGTGAACTAGCCGTACATGTCATAGGTATACTGCCTGATTCATGGCGTTCAAGAGGAAGAAAAAGCACAAATGGCAATGCCATTACCAAGAAAGAAGGAGACACCTTTCAAAATTGTTTGTCCTAGTAAGCTGAGTCCATGGACATAGTACGACTCAGTCGCTCACAGAAAATCATGTCGGCATTGCCAATACGGCTCATGTTCTGGTGAATATACCTTCTTATATATTTGATATGTTACTTGATGAATTGCGATAAAATATGTGTGGATTTCGCTGCATGTAGTGGTGCATTGAGTTCAGGTCTATGATGTTAAAAGGTACCATATCTACTAAAACAATATATCAATGACAAATAGTGAGTTTCAGAAGAATTTATTTCTTAATTCCAATTTTGTTCAAAATCCTCAATAGTAGATTATGCTTTTTATCCATTGATATAACTTTTATTTATTTTTTCATTAAGCGCCGCCGCCATACACGGACTGCATTTTGTTGTCGCTTCCGACTGCAAAATGCAGTCCGAGTGCAGTCGTGTGCCGTCGACTGCAACCAACTGCAATAGAGCTATCACTTCCGACTGCAAAATGCAGTCCGAGTGCAGTCGCGTGCCGTCGACTGCAACCAACTGCAATAGAGCTATCACTTCCGACTGCAAAATGCAGTCCGAGTGCAGTCGCGTGCCGTCGACTGCAACCAACTGCAATAGAGCTATCACTTCCGACTGCAAAATGTAGTCCGTGTGCAGTCGCGTGCCGTCGACTGCAACCAACTGCAATAGAGCTGCCACTTCCGACTGCAAAATGTAGTCCGTGTGCAGTCGCGTGCCGTCGACTGCAACCAACTGCAATAGAGCTGTCACTTCCGACTGCAAAATGCAGTCCGTGTGCAGTCGCGTGCCGTCGACTGCAACCAACTGCAATAGAGCTGTCACTTCCGACTGCAAAATGCAGTCCGTGTATGTTAGCGCTTGTATGAGTATCTGCTTGCTAGACCACTGTGGTGGTATGATACCTTTTTAATGTGGGGAAATCCACAAGCCCCAGTGGAGGCGTTATGCCGGACTCTTGTAATATATTGACAAAAACATATCTGCTTTCCTACCTGCAACAAGAGAAAGAAAAGTTCTATCCATGAATATTAATTGAAAAAAGTTTGCTTTTCCACAAAAACTTTCAGTCTCCCAACATTACATAACAGTCAGTCAAAAACAACTCCTATCAACGCTCCGGGTAAATAAACACTGATATTAGAATTATCAATCGCTGACGTCACAAAAGTTAAGCCCAATTTTCATGTCGTGTAATCGGTATCACGCAGGCGCACACGGCGCGCACGCACGCTCCACGCGACGGGGGCGTGCGCTTGCGCCTTGACGTCACTACGGGAGCGCGAAAACGCTTTCCTGGTGATAACATTGTTGATGCGCTTGCACAACAATTGGGATTGTGTGGACACTTTTAGTGGTTATTAATTCGTGGAATAATTGGCTTACTATCACTTGATTACGGCGAAGGAAAATATCATGAGGTTGCATGTCTTAGAAAGTTTTTAATTTTTTATGCCTAGTCAAGGATAGCTCACTGGCATAGGGTCCAACTGGAGGCCAAGACCATGAACCTAATACTAAAGGACTGGGTCTAAGCAGCTAAGCCGCGTTGCTTAAACATCGCACAACTAGGCCGGTGACGTAATCACAGTAGGCGTGGCTTAAGTCAGTGTGCTGTTGGCGTTCGTCCTGTGCAGACGTCTTGCCAACGTTCGCATCCCAAATATAATTATATTCGACACTAGATGGCGTCACTTTGTACGTAATTTTTCATGATCATACACTTAGTGACATCTAGTGCAAATATTTAAACAACGTACTAACATCGACATAAAACGAAGCGAGTAGTTCAGCTATTTCCCGGTAGATAGATGCCACGCATTTCTTAACCCCCACCACCCGCGCCATCCCGTGCAAATTACCACGCGTTGTTTAATAGAGAAATCTAATAAGGGCACCTCTTTCTTAAGTCTTTACTCTATGGCCAAGACACTTAGCCATTTAACTACCACTGTAGTGTTTTGCTATTGTGACCGACCCTCTGATTGGTCGGTTGATTCTGACCGACCTATCAGGTAGGTTCAGTCACAATAGCAAAACACTAAAGTGGTAGTTAAATGGCTAAGTGACTTGCGGGCCTGATGGTAAGTGGAAGCCACTGTCCAGGATCCACAACATAAGGGGAGCAGATGCGGCGCCGACCTTTTAGGGGCCTCTAAACACGCCCAAATCAATTCTAACAATCAATCAATAAATCAGTTCTGATTGATGTAATTCTAACCAATTTTCTAAAGACATGTGTAATCCACCAACTCCCACTGGATCAGTGTGGTGGCTTGAATTCCCCTCGCAATGAGGGGCGGCTCGTGACCAGGATTGAGACGTTAAAAGGGCTATTTATTATCCAGAATAGAGTTTGTTTGCGGCAAAAGAACAAGTGCCTGAGTAGCTTCCAAAAGTACCAACAACCAACCAACTGATTGGGGTTAATGACCCTCGGAAATTCTAATTGACACCCAACACATGAATGGTGAAACTATCTTAGAGTGGTCCGTCTTATCATTGTAAAAAATGGGGCTAGTTGTTCAAAACTCTGTTAACATTATCAAACATACACTTGATTTATAACAAACCCAATTGATTGCTTTCAAATAACTGAAAATATGCAACTGCTAATAACAGTCTGTTTTGTTGCTCTTAATATTGTCAAAAAGAAAATAAATTCCAGAAATGTCAAGCCCGTAGCACCCTCAGCCGACGGCAGTACATGAGAAGATGTATATGAATGTGGATGAAGCAAAAGAGGTGTGTCAAAATCTAAGCATGTGGCAATCAATAGTCTCTGCCTACCCCCTTGGGATACAGGCGTGAGTATATTATGTATGTATGTAATATGGTCAAAAAAATCTAGTTTCGGAAAAGTTACTTACCATCAAATTTATAGAGATTTGTTGCAATAGTTTAAAAAAATCAATTTTGGCCACAAAAGTGATTTGTAAAGCCATTGTAAGTCCATCATAACTTTATATGGAGGTCATACCAATGGAATATAGAGACAAATAAACTGTCAACTGTGTTATACTTCTCTACATTAGAGTATGATAAAGTGCCCCTAATTTGAACAAAAGTTGGGGAACTAAGTTAGAAGTGAAGGACTGCGTGGGCGGGATCGGCGCCCTACCGTCGTATGACGTCATGCTTGCATCCCACCAGAATCCTTCTTTATTCTGGTCAACCTTAACTAACTGAAATCGAGTCCTTAATCCGCCTACACACGACCCGATGTGACTTCTAAATGAGAGAGATGAAGGTCAAGAAAATACATGAAATAGGGAGGCATGTACCACACCAAGCCAACTAGGCACTCGGGCATAAATACCAAATTATAATAAGTCAATGATTCCACGGTCCATCCACAACAAAGTGAGCCTGGGCCAATGCCTGGGCACTCTAGTAGCTCCTACTACGCGGTGGAAGAACCGCGGAATCATTGACTTATTATCATTTGATATTTATACCCGAGTGCCTAGTTGGCTTGGCCGTATAGTAGGCATGAACTTGCCTGCTGGCATGGCGATACTGTTTCTGGGAATATATACCAACTTTTTGATATTATCTATACATATAATAAGAATGTAAAATTGGTCGCGTCTGTACATTCGAAATATTTGGAAAAAAAATAGTGGGGGGGACTTAGATGGACCAGCAGAATTCATTTTTATCATTTTTAGAATTTTTGTCTGTGTGTATGTTTGTATGTTTGTATGTTTGCTCAGATTTTCGAAAGAGCACAACTTCGAATCCACCGGATGGATTTCAATGAAATTTGGCATGGATATGACTAATAGTCTAACTTAACATCTAGGATACTTTTTTTTTCGAAAATGTTTAGGGTTGCCACAGAAAATTCAAAAAACTACTTAAAAATTCTAAATGTTTGAAAGAGCACAACTTTGAATCCACCGGATTAATTTCAATGAAATTTGGCATGGATATGACTAATAGTCTAACTTAACATCTAGCATATTTTTTTTTTCGGTAAAGTTTAGGGTTGCCACAAAACATTCAAAAACTACCTAAATATTCGAACACGCACAACTTCGAATCCAATGGATTGATTTCAATGAAATTTGGCATGGATATGACTAATAGTCCAACTTAACATCTAGGATATATATTTTTTTTTTTTTTTTTTTAGGTTGTAAATTTTTATGACCACACAGAGATTCTAGCAAAAAATAAGTTTTAGTTATCGAAATACGTCTATTTAGAGCGGAGCCCTACGGAGCCCTACGTTGTGTGTGATCCGACACTATTTGGAATAGATAATCTTAATTTTAATAATAATAATAAATATTTTATTGCTGCGTTCTACAAGCTTAAGTTTCGTTTTTCTTAACTAGATGTCGCTATACTTAAAATCAGACAATACCTGCCTTGCACCACATGTCAAAATTTAATATCTTCCTTGCTTCAAGAAATTTAGTTTTTTTATTCCTAATTACGTATAAAAAACATTAAGCGAGTCTTTGTATCACGCGGAATCTTAGACGTTAACTCTGGAATTCATCTCCACAGTACTAATGCCGTAGGGCAGCTACCTACCTAAGAAGTAAGCGTAGAGGACCTGCTGATTTTGAATTAAGTAGTAATAGAAATATAGATATTGAACTCTGAACTCCAACCCCCAGGAATGATGCTGCTGGGTAACTGCCTGCTTAAAACATAAATCTGGAGGACCTGCTAACTTTGAATTAGCAATGTGGGTATCAAGTAGAAACTTCTCAGGCGAGGTCGCGTTTCCGATCCGGCGCTAGAATTTAAGGAAAACATGTAAAATGACTACTTATAAGTGCCCTCCTAGGCCTAAACAAAATAAACGCTTTGACTATTGACTTAGACGATAAACTCCGGTCTCTAACTTTTTAAGCACGATGTTGCGAAGTGACTCTTACCTAAGCCGTGAGTCTGGAGCACTCACTCATTTTAAATAAGGAACATGGGTATCAAGTACAAACTTAAACATTGAGCTCTGGAGTCCAACCGCTCAGTCGTGATACTGTGAGTAACTACAGATATAGATAGACGGATACAGATAGACTGGTACAGACAGAGATACTCACCTACCGATAGATTACAGACAGACCGATTCAGACAGACAGATACTTACAGCTAAACTGATACACACAGACAAATAAAGTCAAACTTTTGTTATACAACTAAGGCGCCAGGCAAGCGTACGGCCCACCTGTTGTTAAGCAGTTACCGTACCCTATAGATGCTTGCAACCATAGGCATCGGTAGCACGTTTCCAACCTGAAGGGGAGTGGGGTTAGTGGGAGGGGACGGGGAGGTGGCTGGGTTGCGCTTCTGGCTCTCTCCCTCATCATACGAAACGAAGGTAAATTAGCTACTTGAATGCCGATCTCCACCTTACTGGTCAGACTCTACCACCTTACTGGTATAGACTGGTACAGATAGACAGCCACGGACAGACGAACTCAGACTGATGCAGACTGACGTAATACAGATTAGACGATAGACAAAATTATATTTAAGGGCTTCACCGACTGGACGCGGACGGAGTCGCGGGCACAGCTAGTACTTAATACTTCTCGTACCGAATTTTCATGAAAAACCTGCGGGGCGATTGCGTAACTTTTTTGTCAATGTTTCAATTGGTTTCATCAACCTGTTTTGCTTTATCAATTGAAATTTATTGAAATCGGGGAGAGTGAACTCCAGACTCATCCGGATTTCAATTAATTTCAACTTTAAATGCAATACGGGATGAACGAAACCAATTGAAACATTGTCGCAAAAGTTACGCAATCGCCCCGCTGATGTAAAAGAAAAACTAATGAAAGAGTTTGATATTACTGATTTAGGAACAACCCATCAAATGCTACTAACCTAATGATAAATTAATAATTAATTAATTAATTTCAAGGTGGTAGAGTCAAGCTGTAGCCAATTGACTGCAGCTCGTAAACGGGCTGGCTCGACCGGGGTAGTACCACCCTCTCACAGAAGATCGGCGTAAAGTAGCTATTACAGCTGCGTTTCGTTCGATGAGTGAGAGAGCCGTAAGCCCACCCCCCTCCCCCTCCCTCCATCCCAGTCCCCTTCAGGTCGGCAATGTGCGAGCAATGCCTTTGGTATTTTAAGCATCTATAGGCTACGGTAACTGCTTAACATCAGGCGGCCCGTACGCTTTTTTGCTACCGCAGTCCTATAAAAAAAAAAAAAAAAATATATATATATATATTGACCAACATTCTTTCCAACTTTCTTTCCCTATCGAAAAGAGTCAAGAAGAGAGACGCGTGAATACAAAACAAAGGATGATACACAAAACTCTATTTATTCTAAAATATTGTACATAAATAACATTGTTTGTTTCTATGTAATATATGAATGAGGCAACTGTGCCATTTGTTATGTTAATGCCACATAAATAGCAACTGGTTATGTTCTAGTAGATACTTCACTTCACGTTCTAGCACTAATTTATTACATGACTTAAACTACATGTAAACAGATAAATATTTACTAACTTTTAAAAACGAACAATAGCTCTGAACCCACATAGTAAACAGGCGCGTAGCTACGGCCGTATCAGCCGTAGGTATCAATGATACGGGGCCCCGGGTACAGAGGCCCCAAACGTGTATGAAAATTCTTTAACCTTTCATTTGGCCCGCCCAACAAATTGATACAGGGCCCGACTAAGGCAAGCTACGCAAGCCACGCCACTTCCCAAGTAAGTAACGAAATATTTTGTGATCTTGAATGGGAAGCTAACTAGCTCCCCATCTCCCCCTATCAGAGCTTAATCACATGACAAATTGTCGATCAAAACATCCAATATCCATTGATTAACCAATGATATCGGAAACGGCCTTCTCGTTATTTGCCATGGTCTGGGTGTCACTGGGATCGCCCCCAGTCCATTGTATGGTAGCCATAGTACAAGCGTTGCTTAGTTTGGGACCATACAGTTGGCGATATTATTAAAAAGAACACCTATATTATGTTACCTTCCCATCCAAAACCAGTCTCTCCTACCGGAGCTTAACCACGTGACAACATGTCGATGAATACTCGAGATCCATTGATTAACCAGTGATATCTGGTACCAAATATTGATACAACACAAATAATCTCACGAATCGGTAAGAATTTCGAGGTTACTGTTCGCGTCAAACTTGCAGTAACATACCAAGTAACCTTCACAGACCTATACAATATCTACTCTAAAGTTTTAACAATAAAGATAAAAGTCAAATGGATGCTGATCAAGGATAGAAGGTTATTGCGAAACAGTTTTAAGTTTACCTCACTTGTTTGGAACCGCGGTACTGAGGCCAAAGAACACGCTTGCAGCAACTAAGCTCATAGTGAATGAATGTATTACAGGAATCGTTCACTATATTAACATATTATGGGGATATTTAAATGGTAGAAATGTACACAACTATAAAATTATACTTTTAAAAAATCGGCTCTTCACTTTAATAAATATATTTCATAATTTTGACGACCTCTTGGGGCAGTGATTCGAGCTTAGGGAGCGTCCATAAATTACGTGAGGCATTTATGGGGGGAGGGGGTCGAGCACAATCTCACCAAATCTCACGTGGGGAGAGGGGGGGTCTCGGCAAATCTCACGTATTTTTTTTTACCGCAAGAAATAGTGTAAAATTTTTAGAAAACTGGGTTAAATTAAGTATTTTTTTTTGTAACTAAACTTAACTTTAACTTTTTTTGTTAAATTAAATAAAACATGTTTCTTCTCTAGAATATAGCTTTTGAAAAATCTCACGTGAGATTACAGGGGGAGGGAGGGGGTCGAGCAAAATCTCACGAAATCTCACCAAGGGGGTAACGGGGGTCGAAAAATCTCAAAAATCACCTCACGTAATTTATGGACGCCCCCTTAGGCCGCTCGGCCCACTACATATGGTAGTTGTGGGCTAGATTCCCGGAAACGGTCTTTTTGTAATTTGCCCCGATCTGGGTGTCACTGGGATCGCCCTCGCTCTTAGATAAAGAATGTACCTGTAGATTTGACAAGCGCGTACACCCGTAAGGGACAAAAGATGTATAATCCTGCTAAATTACGCTTAACCCTTAATGTCTATGGAACGTGATCTGACGTATACTACTTCTAAATTTGGTTGGGTGATGCTTTGTTTGGCTCAAACTGGACCAAAGACCTAACCAAAAGTTTGTGCCCAGCAAACTTAGGGTGATACGCAGAAAGTGACAAAAGATAGTACGTCTATCTCTTTCACTCTTAGGATATCGGGCGTAAGCATGTCTCGCTCAAGTACGGTATTATTATTACCGTGTCATCTCTATTGATGCTTTCTCTATGCCCTCGCTCCATTATACGGTAGCCATAGTACAAGTGTTGCTAGTGAGACCATAGAGTAGTAGGTACTGGTGATATTTATTTATTATTTACCTGTTTTGAATGAATATTTATCCAAGACGGTAGAGTTCAAAGTCCAGCATGTTGGCAGCGTTAGCTGGTTGCAAATCTAATCTAATCTGTTATCTCCTAGATATCCAGAACAAGTGGTCTTGTTCGCGCCGGTCGTACGATCCTGCGTAACTCGCTCGCGACAGTTTGAACAGTCTTTGCCGTATCACTTTCCATATTATGCTGGCACGATCAAAGAGAGAAATGCTTGATAGGTATGATAGCATCAGGGTTTTGCTTCACTTTGCCATGATAATAACAGCGGACAGTATTAAATTTGAACCTTGTAGCCGTGAATACAGGAACTGACTATTACCTAGTCCCGAGGGATAGGTAGGTTTCCTCACGATGTTTTCCCCCACCGTAAGCCAACTGTAAATTATGCACATAGATGAAAATTCATCCATTGGTGCATGCCCCATCGGGGATCGAACCTGGGACCTTCTGATTGCTAGCCCAACGTGTTCGCCGCTAGGCTACAGTCGCTTCCACAAGCAACAAGGTTCACCACCTGTCACGTTGGGTTCTGACTATCTAGTGAAACGTGGGCTTCGATTTGACTTAATACCTCCACAATGTGGTGGTGTATGGCCACTCAAGCCTCTGACTACCCCCGAATGAGGATAAAAGGCGCTACGTTATATTTTTTTTTATAGTATTAAATTTGAAAATAAATCATGCCTATTAAGATTATGATGTATAACATAAGAAGGGGTGTATGCAAAGAAATTGTAATTAAAAAGTGTATGCCATCGTAGCTCTAAAACGGATTAACAGACTTCAACGCGTTTTATTTGTTTGATAGCTAGAATCGGCAAATAAAACATCTTCTTCTTGGACAGATAGTTTTCCACAAATCCGAACAGTTCAAGGGTCGCCTTACGCAAATAAGATTACATGGCAGACTAGACATCGAAATATATTCAGAATTGACCTAGAAGTATCAGAAATCAGATTCTAACCACGACACCAAAGTGGGCGTGACTACAAAATCTATGGTCTACAATGTAGAGCAGACGCATGTATACTCTATGTATACTCTACAATTTAGATGTAGAGTCTACATGCAACTGAAATATCGTTTGGAAACGCGCGCGCGCAAAGTCCGCGCTCGCTACGAGCCGACTACGCTATAACGGGGACGCCAACTATTTCTGATCATCCCGTGTTTATCTCTCGCCTAGTTTGTTTGATAGTACAATGATTAGGCGTGGCTCGATATAAATACTATGAATAACCGAGCATCTGGTATTGAAATATTCCGTAGGAAACTTTTTAACACACATCAATTACTTTTTAGTAATCAATTTTGTTTGTTTCTTTCTAGTTTACGTAATTTGAACTCTTTTGTAAGAGACTGCGGTGTCTGCACTAGGTAGCTTGTGTACAGTGTTCTACAGGCTACCTAGTATTCTTCTTCTTATCGTATGGTTAGTGACCAACCTGATGTCAGAGTTGTTCAAGCCGCCTGAAGGCCTCTGACAAGGCTTAACGATTGCTGCCTAGATGAAAACAATTGGGACCATCTTTTTACGTGCCCTCCGAAGCACGGAGACACTCAGTTCAAATGTCACTGAATGGTCACCCATCTCCGACTGACCTTGCCAAGCGTTGCTTAACTTCGATCGTTTACGATCTGTAATTGCAGCTGGCTAAGAGCGCAACAACTGAGGCTACTTAGTGCTTTCACAGGATATCTTAAAGATGATTTTCCTTGTTAGTTGTAGGTACTGTTTTACCATTAATTTTAATGAAATTGTTGGAGAAGAGATTATAATTAAACGATGGTAAGATATAGAGTAATTTCAATTCATTTCATTTCATTTCTAGCCGGTCCGGTCCACTGCAGGGCAAAGGCCTCCCCTCCCTTTTTCAACTTGCTCAGGTCTATGGCTACCCGGGACCAATCCGTCAAGTAGGAGTCCAGCTCATCCCGCCATCTTTTCCTGGGCCTGCCGCGTTGTCGTTTCCCGTTGTTTGGGATCCACTGCGTGGTTGCTTTTGCCCATAACGTTTCCGGAAATTTCCATTAGGTATATTTTAACTAAGCGTATCGTGTCTCGCCTTTGTCGTGTCTTCCAATCTTTCGCAATAGTCTAGAATCTCCCACGGTTAATAAAGCATCTGACGCATTTCCTAATATGAACCTGCTTTTATAATCATAGGTAAGTCACGCATGTCCTCACTTAACACAATTTTTATGCACGCAATTATTAACATAAAATACATTTGCATAGACGTGATAATTGCGTACACAACTAAATAGTTTACCGATGTGCTTAGGCTCGGAAACTTCCTACGATCGTGGAAACCAATCCAGACTGAGCGGCTTTGGGGTAAACAAACAAATAAAATGTAGAAATAAACGTAACAAAGTGTCGGGTAACGCAAAAACAATAAGTTCATTCGTTTGTAAGAATATTTTGCTACTGTTTGTTATTGTAATTCTTTAAGCGAATAAGAAAATAATATAACTGCGGAGCCCATAACACGCATTGAACACTCTCCTTCATCCTCCTTCTGACTGCATATAACATCTTTGCGTTTCATATTTTCCTTTTGCTTAGTATAGACAATGTAGTCTCAGTCAAAGTATAATATATGTTAGCCCTGAATTAAGAAATTGTGAATGGAATACTTAATCTTAGCGCCGCCATACCCGCGACTGCAAAAATGCAGTCCGTGTGCAGTCGCGTGCCGTCGACTGCAACCAACTGCAATAGAGCTGTCACTTCCGACTGCAAAATGCAGTCCGTGTGCAGTCGCGTGCCGTCGACTGCAACCAACTGCAATAGAGCTGTCACTTCCGACTGCAAAATGCAGTCCGTGTGCAGTCGCGTGTCGTTGACTGCAACCAACTGCAATAGAGCTGTCACTTCCGACTGCAAAAGAGCAGTCCGTGTGCAGTCGCGTACCGTCGACTGCAACCGAAACTGCAAAATTGCAGTCCGTGTATGTTAGCGCTTACTAGTAATGATAGCCGTTTGGTTAAGCACGCGTCTTGCGGGCTCAAGGCCCAGGGTTCAAACCCCGCCCGCACCTTTGTATTTCAATATGTTTTTCACTTGATTACGGTGATGGAAAACATCGTGAGACATGCATTTTCGAAAAACATGTGGAATCCACTAACCCGCACTGGGCCAGCGTGGTGGATTATAGCCTGAATCCCCCTCGCTATGAGGGGAAGCCCATGCCCAGAAGTGAGACCTAATATAATTGTTATTTTCATTTTCCTTTTACCAGATACAACAAAACGCTACCTTTTTTATCTTTTGAAACTAAGAAAGCACACAGTACTTAAGTACTTACCTTTACTATTCCAGAATCTACTAATCCTTAATATCCTAATCCGGTTTGTACACGGAAAACCGTGATAGTTTACCAACCACACGCAGTGTTCCGTGTAAAACCGGCCTGCGCTAGCAAAACTGTGGTGAATCTTGTACGTGTGGTAGGCCTGTAAGAGAAATCCTAATACTAATCTAAAATGTAATGTAATGTAACGTCACGACTTTTATCCCCGTTCGGGGGTAGTCAGAGGCTTGAGTGGCCATACACCACCACATTGTGGAGGTATTAACCAACTCAAGGCCCACGTTTCACTAGATAGTCAGAACCCAACGTGACAGGTGGTGAACCGTGTCGCCGTGTATACAGGAACTGACTATTACCTAATCCCGAGGGATAGGTAGGTTTCCTCACGATGTTTTCCCTCACCGTCAGCGAACTGTAAATTATGCACATAGATGAAAATTCATCCATTGGTGCATGCCCCACCGGGGGTCGAACCTGGAACCTTCTGATTGTTAGCCCAACCTGTTCACCCCTAGGCTACAGTCGCTTATACTAATCTACTAATCCTAATACTAATCTACAATTCCTAATATACCGGGTGACCGCCATCCGCCCCTTTACCGACTTGTTAATCAATATCGTGACCATGTGCTCAAGTTTTCTTCTATCAACCAGATTTTTCCATTTACATGAAAATTTTAACGCAAATATATACAAATTTATTGGTAAATATTCAAAATAATCTTGCTTGAACTTGATAATTAATACCTAATGCGACTTTGAAGTAGTTATTTATTTATTTACTAACAATTACACGGACTAAACCTTAAAAAATACATAGGTAACCTTCGCTGGGTGAAAATAATAACCAGTCGTGCATTTTTTCTCGAACTTCCAACATACTAAGGTGGTAGAGCCAAGCTGTAGCCAATTGACTGCAGCTCATAAACGGGCTGGCTCGACCGGGGTAGTACCACCCTCTCACAGAAGGCGTAAAGCAGCTATTACAGCTGCGTTTCGTTCGATGAGTGAGAGAGCCGTAAGCCCACCCCCCCTCCCTCTCCCTCCATCCCACTCCCCTTCAGGTCGGCAATGTGCGAGCAATGCCTTTGGTGTTGTAAGCATCTATAGGCTACGGTAACTGCTTAACATAAGGCGGGCCGTACGATTATTTTGCCACCGCAGTACTATAAAAAAATAATAATATCAAAATTCCTGCTTAATCATCCGCAAACAAATCTAAAGATACTTGCGTCCGAATCCTGGACCTCGTTAAGCGCTTTTATTTCGAAGCCTCATTCATTCTTTTGCTACATCTTTTGGACAGCCAAATATCTCCCACTTTCTTTTCTTTACGTTTAGCAGTCTTACAAACTATAAGTATTCAGAGCCAAAACTTTCCTGTTTACGGTCCCCAGTTCTCCGCAAGGTGAGCCAGTTGCCATCCCCGCCAAGGCCCACGACCTAAAGTACAATAAGAACCACGAAAAGGCCGCCTGACATTGACCACCGGACAAAATGCGACCAGCGTGATAACTATTGTTATTAGGTACACAATAAAATTTAAAACCATTCTGGCAAAGGTCTTCCGCTGTGTGACTGTTTAGTTCATAAAAAAATGTAATGTAATGTAACGTCACGACTTTTATCCCCGTTCGGGGGTAGTCAGAGGCTCAGTTCATACAACTGAATATACAAATTGCCTCTGGTATTCCAAGCGTTCATAGGCTAAAGTAACTGCTTAAGGTCAGGCGGGCTGTACGCTTGTTACCGTCGTTGGCTGTATAAAAATGCAGTTTTCCGATGAGGCCATACAGGAGACAGATTTTATAAAAAATTTAGAACAAAAAGAGATCTGCACAACGGCATAACAAAGCATTGTTAGGAAAGAAACTTTGTAAGCCATTGCAAATAGATTAAAATTTCTTTTGTGAGGATGTATCGGATGCAGAATCTAGAATATACTAAGTGAAATAATTTTCTAAACAAATCATGTTACAATCTGAAACATCTATGAGATCTTGTTATGGAAACAAGCCCAAATTATTTATACTGCCTCCCCTATCACAGTAAGTAAGTAGTCTTACCAAAGCTATTATAGTTAATAGCTTTGGTCTCCAAGAAAATACCGAGCAACTCCTAAAAACACTATATTGCCTTGGAAATCGAACATATTGCAAAGGAGAAACCAAAGAACCAAAAATTATTTGTCATAAGGCTTAACTGCGCAGGAGTGCATGCAATGAGCACCCATGCAACATGGCATGAGACACTCCCATACATGCGCGGGCCACGGCGCGCCGCCCGCGCCGCCTCGTCGCCAGCCGCACGTGAATCGCCACTCGCTAGCATGCGCGCACGCACAGCTCGCGTGATCACCCCCTCTCCCCCTCCCTCGTGACGTGCATACCGCGGTATACCAGTTCAATTCCGACCTTAAACGGGTAATAACAGAAATAGAATTCAACGGTTGGCCATGAGTCATTGAAACTTGAAGGAAGAAGAAATGTTTGTTTTTGCTTTTGGCGCCACTGGCGGTACTTATTTGATTTTACGGAAAAGCTCAGAGCTATGACCCTAGTATTCTAATTAGGTGTAAAATGTAGGTATTGCTGACATAGATAAATACTACGAGTAAGGTACAAATTTCAAATTCTCGCAAATTACTCGATAGAAAATTTGAAATCGACTATTTTTTTATTGATCAAAAGATTAGGTGTAGCATTATCAACCCGCGCACTGTTTTGTGATGTAGATACCTAATTAAATGTATCATAGGTATCTCTTAACATTTATATAATCGATTTCGCGTCATTGTGCAATATTCGTGCGGTCTACATTCGCTCACGACTTTGCGTTTCCAAAGTTGCGATTCTAAAATAAGCAGTGAGAAATGAGCAGATTCTCGCGCATGACCGTATATTTTACGCAATTTGCCAAAAAAACGCAGTGTAATAAGTTTCAAGACACATTGTTAATATTTAAAAGAGTAAACCAGTCTACATGATTCTAAAGCCGGAAACCCACCGCGGCGCACGGAGAGGCCACGCACGTGGGTCAAGCTTCGCTTTGCAAGAAAATGTATGCATGACGTCATTTCGTGCGTAGCCTCTGCTCTGCGTGGACACGATTGCATAAATTTTCTTGCAAAGCGAAGCTTCCTCCAAAGGTTGTCTGGAAGAGATCGCAGCTTGCGATAACACCGCCCACTGTACACTGTTTTTGTTTCTTGTTTTGTTTGACATTGTTGTTTATGTTTTTAACTTGTGTACAATAAAGTGTTATCTATCTATCTATCTATCTATTAAACCCACGTGGCCTCTCCGTGCGCCGTGGTGGGTTTCCGCCTTAATGTTTCTAAACCTAGTTACCAAGAGCGTGTGTTGGAGGTAAACGAGAGGTGTGTCAGTAGCGAAAGGTGTGTCAACGTCTGCATAATCGTAGCGACGCGGAGACCTTACTTATTTGGCGTAAGCCTCACACCCACATCGCTCAGGGTTATGTGTGCGATCATATAATATGTATTTCTAGTTTCACTTTTATGGTTAACATAGAATATAACTCTTCTTTCATGTTTAAACAGATCGATTTCCAGTCTATCCTGCCGTAAAATGAGGTACCGTGAAAAAGGAGAGCATCGTAGGATATAAGGGGGCGTCCATAAATTACGTGAGGTGATTTTTGAGATTTTTCGACCCCCCTCCCCTCTTGGTGAGATTTCGTGAGATTTTGCTTGACCCCCTCTCTCCCCCTCTAATCTCACGTGAGATTTTTCAAAAGCTATATTCTTGAGGAGAAACATGTGCAATTTTACACTATTTTTTGCGGTAAAAAAAAATTACGTGAGATTTGCCGAGACCCACCCTCTCCCCTACGTGAGATTTGGTGAGATTTAGCTCGGCCCACTGACCCCCTAAATGCCTCACGTAATTTATGGACGCCCCCTAATGGGAAAATGAAGTTGGATTGCACCACCTGAGGATTATTAGTAGGATTAAGAGAGTCAGTCAGTAGTTGAATATGAATGTGGAAGGATACAAAGCGAGAGGAAGACCCAAGAAAAGATGGATGGATTGTATAAACAGTGATAATGAAAGATTACGACATACTGCGCCGACCCCAGATAATGGGAAAAGGTAGGGCAGATGATGATGATGAAGAGAGTCAGTTCAACATTTTTGAGGATGCTGGATACCTATGATGACTGTAGTAATGTTAGAATGACAAGTTAGGAATAAGAATTTTCGATTCGGTCATCGTTACACTGAGTTCGTGGCATCACAAAAGATTCCCCAGGGTCGAAGCTTCGTCATTAAGATGATATAAAATACTATGTAATACTATTGTGTTCGGGCACTATGCCAATCTGATCTGACAATCCGCGTAATAGTACATTCGAGATCAGATTCACTAAAACACGAGAGCTAGCCAAATCATCTGTTGACAATCGGCGCGGCGTGGTAAAGTCCTTTGTGATATATATCTTTTGTGATAAATTATAAGGGCAGCTGAGGATTATGACCTGGATCCCCCTCCCATTAAGAGGAGGCCCTTGCCCAGGAGTGGGATGATAAAGGGCTAATATTATTATTATAATGGCCTCTACCTGGCCCGATGAGAGCATAGCATCACTTATGTCGGTATGACACTCAACTTGTGACGCATTGATGTATGATTGGTCGAGCGCATTTTGTGACGTTTCTCTTATGAATAAATAATAATAATAATTAATAATTTAGCCCTTTTAACGTCCCACTGATGGGCACGGGCCTCCCCTCAATGCGAGGGGGATTTAGGCCATAATCCACCACGCTGGCCCAGTGCGGGTTGGTGGAATTCACATGTCTAAAGACATGCAGGTTTCCTCACGATGTTTTCCTTCACCGCAAGCAAGTGATAATCATATTAAAGTAATGATTCACACATAGATTTCGAAAAATCCAGAGGTGTGAGCCAGGGTTTGAACCCAAGACCTTAAGCCCGCAAGACGCGTCCTTAACGAATCGGCTACCACTGCTTAAAAATGCTGCCACCACTGCTTCTTATGAATATAAAATTTTAAAGCAATAAACCACAGCGTCTCCGAATATTACAGGAATTAAGTTCTAAAATGACATGTTTTAAGATTCTACAGAGGTTTATTCTCTACAAGCCTCCAAGCCAGCCCCCTAGCCAAGTGGTTTCATCTACGAGCGTTTCTGCAAAACGCTACGCTTAAATGTATGGAAATGATATAACAATTCGATAAGCAGATCACGTGACTTCTGCCATTTACATACATGAAGCGTAGCGTTTTGTAGAAACGCTCGTAGACGAAACCACTTGGCTAGTGGGGCTGTTATGCAATAGACTGCGGCTGGACTGATTTTGACGGGACTTTCACTGGCGGATAGCGGATGTTATAAGCTCATGTTATTCGTAAAAAAAATTATAGAGCCAATTTTATTACATAATCTTTGTTATTTGCTCATAAAAGAACTTAAAAAATTATGAGGAAAAGCTAATATGAAACAGCTCAGTATACCTTTTATCATAGTAAACACTATAGTAAATTTAATGGGATCAGACTAACATGGGCTTGATAAAGAACACTTTGTGATGGAAGACTTCCTCCCTAATTCTCAGAAGCTAATTGCCTATCTGGAATCGAACCAACAACCTCTTAATTCCTCATCAAGATAATCATTAATCACTTTAAGGTCAACTGAAAACAAAACTTAAAAATTTTGTCTATTTTTAGTCACGTAGGTGTGTTTAAAAATAGATTCATGGCCAACGAAACAAGCTCTATCGAGATTATTGTTAGATTCAATAATATTAATCTACTGAATATAGTTACCCCCAAATTTATTGAGATTTTAGCCAGCTTACAATGGTTTTGTAAAGCATTTGTAGGAACAAATGTGATTTGTAATGCCAAGTCGCAATTGTAAATAGATGTGTCCATATGGCGCGCATGCCTCACCCGAGCACTCATCTTATGACATTACGTCTATGCGTTCCGACGTCAAAAGTGAGTGCTCGCGCGAGGCATGCGCCTGATGAAGACGCCGCCATTAGATGTGTCCATATGGCGCGCATGCCTCACCCGAGCACTCATATTATGTCATTACGTCTATACGTTTCAACGTCAAAACTGAGTGCTCGCGCGAGGCATGCGCCTGATGAAGACGCCGCCATTGCAATTCAAAAATCATAGGTATTCCCATCAACCATCAAAATTCCAGCCTCGAGGGTAATTCCGATTATTTCTCAGAAAAGAACATCTCTTATCCGTCCGTTCTTGAACATCACGTACCGAAACCTATTGTTTTATGTAAACAGCGCTATTATCGCATCCTGCAACGCCCTTAGGTCGGTGAGTAATGTGTTATCGTGCCAGAGCAGTGATTGACTGCGCACTCCATCCGAGTGTGGTCTGGAAGGCATGATGTCATGTCTTTAATGACAGCTAGTCATTGGTAATTACTTACAGGTGAATGTTGCTGGAAGCACGTAGATGCTGAGAATTTTGTAATAATTTGAAATAGGTACCTAAAAATGAAAGAAAGAAAGAAAAACTTTATTACTGCAAGCAAAAATAAATAAATAACAAAAAGAATACATTGATTTAGGATGTATTTTATTCATGGAAACTACATAGGAACCGACGTATTAATCTTAAAAAATATATGTACTTACTGACTAGTTGTCAGTTTGGATCGCAAGCCAAACACCAACTTTACATAATATAGTTCCACACTGAGCAAAGCTTTGATTTAGGATGAGACTCAGACCAGGGCCCTAAGTCGCAAAGCCATTGCCATTGAGCTGCTATAGTAATCGACCCTCGATTCGTCGCCGACCCTGTGATTTGCCGGTCAGAACCGACCAATCAGAGGGCTGATCACTATAGCAGCTCAATGACAATGGCAGATCAATGGCTAAGCGACTTAGGCCCCTGAAGTTACGACAAATTAATTTCCGATAGTTGTCCTAACGAAGACGTGTCAAAACTACGTACAGGGGGCTTACCACAAGCTCTTATTGCGATTCAATTATAGGAACGTTTTAACGACGTTTTAATAACGTTTCTTATTGTCATGACAATAAGAAACATCATTGCACAAAAAGTCGCTGAAACGTTAAAACGTTCCTGTAATTGAATCGCTATAAGAGTTCGTGGTAAGCCCCCAGTTGACATCCATAAATAGACCATCCAAACCAACCCAATCAGTCGTTAAGTTAATGAGTTTATCAATTAACTCATTTGAGGCGCACCGAACGTTACGACACAGTGGTTGTAACTTCGCCACACCCTAAAGTGTATAATAATAGAACGGCTATTTATAGTATTGTATGTTTTGGGCGAGATCCCTTGAAAAGTCCGTAAGCTATACAACTAAGTGCCTGTAAAATGCTATCTTCATACATTGGTTAGAATATTTCTGCTGCATTTAGAAGCTGCTAGCTCGCTAGTCACTGATGCTCATATCAATATTTTAATGGCCAGGGTGGAGATAGACTCCAGCTGGGCTAATATGGACGCTATACAATATTGCCAATGCAATTAATTTTTCAGATTTTCTGAGGGATCCTCAGCAATTCCGCAAAATTTCTGTAGAATAGTGACTCATTTTACGCCATTCGTGTCAGTTTCACGGAAATTTAGCGGATTCTGCTGGAGGGTTGGAAACCTGAATTGCTTTAGCAGAATTGCTGCAATTCATTTTGTGACGGTATAAGCCCCACTGGACCTCTCATATACTAATTTGGCCTCTTTATAAACCAATAAGCTATGTATATTAATAACACAATACCATAAACGGAGGTGCAGATACGAGGAGCGATGTTTCGACTCCCTGTGTGTTGCAACTTGCAACGCGCAGCGATACATAGTGGCCTTGGGACATTGACTCATTACCTACATTGTTATACTTCGTGCTAAGCACTGTGAAGCTTGTAACAGTCGCACAAACTGATTGTAAATTGATGGCAGATCATTAATTCGCTAAGGCTTAAATCCCATACATTTAAGCCTGGGGCTAAAACGCCGTATAGTAATCCTGCAAAAGCAGTGCATTTTTCTAATTTTGAAATCTGATACTGAAATCTTCTTCTTCTTCTTCTAGTGCCGTCTCCTACCGGAGGTTAGCAATCATTAAGGCTATTTCCACTTTCGAGACCGCAGCTCGGAATAGTTGTGGTGTTGTCTTGTCGAACCACTGTCGTAAGTTCTTCAACCACGATATCCTTCGACGACCAGGCCTTCTTCTGCCGTCGATCTTACCCTGGATTATGAGTTGGAGGAGCTCATACTGGGTTCCGCGCATATACTGAAATCAGAAAAACTAATTGCGTTTGCGGAATTGCTATGTGGCGTTTTGAGCCCCTAGCTGTCGGTAAGTAGATCACGTGACTTATGTCATAACGATTTGTAGACGAATCCACTTGGTAAGGTGGTCTTTCAACTTGGATTCTCAAATCGCCTTCAATACTGTAAAGACGATACAAGAAAAAAATGAATTTTAGTTTCGGGGTGTGGCTAGCGTCGCGTGAGCTGCCGAAGGATATATCCCTCTCGCTTAGCTAGGACAGAACAGCTATGGAGTAGACTATAGTATAGTTATTTTTTGAAGGAACAATATTGTTTAATTCGTACAATTAAAATAATATGTCCCAGTGCACCTTTTAAAATAGATGAAATGGATGAAAATATTCAAATATATTTTTTTCGTTTTATATGGGATTTTTATGTCGAGTGTATTTGAAAAAAATAATTTAATTTCTATGTTGTTTTTATTGCTGAAGACAAAGTAAGTCAAAAGAAGACAAACGATACCTACAATATGCTGATAGATACGTATAACAATATTTCGATCGTATAATAGCCTATAACCAGCGGACGATCCAGACGCGTCCAACGATATCTCATTAGTCAAATTATTATGATAAAAATAGTTTGGACGTTATACGGGAGCAGATGAACATACATACATATCGGTCAAAATCATAACCCTCCGCCCACCGTAGTCGGGTAAAAATGTACATACTCTGTGTCAGTGACTGACTGCCGGATATGAGTATCTTTTTCATGTTTCGTAGGCAAAGGAATACTTTGGTACTTAACTTCGATGCCGATCATGAAGTCATCAGCGGTGTCATAATATTTATTTTTACCATATTTAATTTATTTTTTAATTTAATTTTCAGTTTTTATTAATTTTATTGATTTAACCATGCATTTATTTATTGTTTATCTTTTTATCTTTATTTTTTTATCTATCAAAATCACCCTTAGACTGGTTACCGCCACAGGTGACAAGAGGGCTGGCTCTTTCCTTGCTCAAAAAATTCGCTTGACAACAGGAACAGCTTGAATACAGGGAGGACATGCAGCCAGTATCCCACGCGGACGGTATTTGTTTAATTAGGGGTAGGTTTTTATTTTATTGTATTTTATTTTAATTTATGTTATATTATATTGTATTTTAATGATAAAACATGAAAAATAAAAAATATTTTTTTATTTTTTTTAATTTAATTTTACTTTTATTTATTGTTATATATTTATTGTGAAATTATAATAATTTTAATAATCAATATTGGACTATGTCTGAAACAAATACATTGAATTAAATAATTTAAATACAAAAATTATCACATTAACTCGTTAAATCACGGTTTACACCCGCTAGAACGAAAAAGATCCTAACATGGTAGGTAGGACCTGAGGGTTGGCCAGTTAATTACTTAAAATACACTATATTTATTTCAAGAAAACATTCATAAGATCTGAAGGCGTCGGACTCGCACATAAAGGGTTCCGTACCACCGTAGAATAAACACATCAAAAATATCAAGTTTGAGACTTGATATTTATTTTTAAATGTTATTATATTTTTAGTATTTGTTCTGCACCGGCAACAGAAATACACATTCAGTGAAAATTTCAACTCTCTACCTGTTACGGTTCGTGAGATACAGCCCGCGCTGACAGACGGACAGACAGACAGACGGACAGCGTAGGCCTAGTAATAGGGTCCCGTTAGCACCCTTTGGAACCCTAAAAAGTAGCCTATGTTCTCCGCCAAGACCCAGTCTATCTCCATACCAAAATTCATCAACATTGGTTCAGCGGTTTAGCCGTGAAAAGGTTACAGACAGAGTTACTTTCGTTTATAATATAATAGATTGAATAGGACGGACAAACATTTTCCTATCCATATCTGTAATGTTATTTTTTACGATAATTTATTGATGTATGATATATTTATTACTTGCCCATCCATACCTACAACAAACGCAATAAAGCGACTCCATTGTTTTGACAAGCAATGTATTCCCACTGTCGGCCCAAGACCATGCTGCAAGTATATAACAGTAAGCGAAATAGGGAGTTTTTACAGAAATGACACGAATAACTATGAAATGACAAGAGATGACACAAAATGACAAGAGATGACACAAAATGACAAGAGATGAAAAGAAATTACACAAGACAAGGAAAAGCAAACGAAAATCACGCTGCAGTGCAGGTCGTAGGTTCGATTCCTGCCCAGGACATGCATTTGTGTGCATGAAGATGTCCGCATGTCCCGAGTCTAGGTGTAATTAAGTGTATATTTAGTTTGTATTTACAAACAAAAAGTAGTATATGTAGTAATATCAGTTATCTGGTTTCCATAGTACAAGCTCTGCTTAGTTTGGGATCAGGTAGTCATGTGTAAAAGAATTTCCAAGGATATTTATTTATTTATCATAGGCGTCGGCGGACTGTAAATACTGTACTGTACCTGTAATGAGGCACGACCGTAATATTTTTTCGTAATATTTTTAAAAAAATCCTTCACAGGTCCGACGTCGAACAAGTCCGAGCGGACACTGACAATACAAAGTTAGAGAAAGACATGGTTAGTTCAAGTACTTAAAATGTGAGATGGCGATATTGTGCGCGCGCTCGGAAATAAACAACGTAAGCGCCAAACCACATTTACTTGAATTAAAAAAAAACTACTTCATGAATTAAAATATGGTTGAAGGGTAGTTTAGATATCATTATTTGCTATGTTTTAGAAATAATTTCGTGATCTAAATCGTAAAAACATCGTGGTAGCAAGGAAAATTGTAAATAATTAGAGCTCATTTCATAAATTTTTTTTATCGAGAAAATTTCATCAAATCGTGATTTGGATTTAAAGATACTCAAGATAATATAGTCAAAAATCATACATCTAAATATAAGATTCCTAGTCCACATACTTACTTAAAGAAAAAGTAGAATAGAAAATCAACCAAATTTCGAACCCTCCTCTTATTCATCATGACACTAATCCAATATCATAGGACCAAACACACGCACATAGTACTTCACCAAGCCAACTAGGCGCTCGGGTATGAAGTCAATGATTCCGCAGTCCGTCCACAACGAAATCAGCCTGGGCTTATGCTTGGGCACTCCTGTGGCAGTAGCTCCTACTACGTGGTGGATAGACAGCAGCATCGTTGACTTGACTATTAAGTAACAAAAAAAAAAATGTAACGTCACGACTTTTATCCCCGTTCGGGGTAGTCAGAGGCTTGAGTGGCCATACACCACCACATTGTGGAGGTATTAACCAACTTAAAGCCCACGTTTCACTAGATAGTCAGAACCCAACGTGACAGGTGGTGAACCGTGTCGCCGTGTATACAGGAACTGACTATTACCTAATCCCGAGGGATAGGTAGGTTTCCTCACGATGTTTTCCCTCACCGTCAGCGAACCTATTAAGTATTTGATATTTATACCCGTGCGCCAAGTTGGCTTGGTGAAGTAGTAAATAGCGTAACCAATAATATTCATCATGACCCTAATCCAATATCATAGGACCAAACTCACGCACATATCAAGCGATGAGTGTTGGCACCGTTCTGTTTAGCATTTTAATTGCGTATGAGCACGGCTTGGTGGGCGTGAGCGGCGCGCCACGCGGCCGCCGCGTGCGCCGTGTATGACGCCGTGACGTCATCGCCGGCCGCGCCCGCACCTGCGCCCGCGCCGCCAGAGAACATTGACACACAAACGAGATGGGGCAGCAATTTGGCGTGATTTTGTTGCTTATCTGTTTTGTTAAATCTTGTGATTGCGTTTTATGTTGAATTGTGTAATAGTGTTTTCAGAGATCATTATGAAACGCTCACCTTGACAACAAGGAGACTCTTACAAGATTAAGAAGCACGGACATCTATGTATTTCCAATTTGATTTTCTATGATGCTCATTCAGGATTATTCGACTTCGAACGCGTAGAATTTCGCAAAAAACATACCTTTGTTAACGTTTGCTAAAATAAAAGTAGCCTTAGCTACTTCTTATAGCGTCAGCTATCTGCGAGTTAAAGTCCCATCAAAATCGGTCGAGCCGTTTCGGAGATAAGCCGGAAGAAACAGACACAGACAAACATTTTAAAAATAGTTTATTTTTGTTTCTTGTACCTTATATACTTTCATATGCATCTCGTAAAAAGCTATTATTTTGACATTATAAATTGCAACTTAATTTTATTTTTTTATTGTGATATATATTGTATACCAAAAAAACCAAAAGCAACACAGTGTAATTTTTTCATCAGGTAAATAAGACCTGCCCACATTGAAATAACATCTAAAGCTTTTGTTTGGAAACAAAACACGTTGCAAAAACATGTTTTCGATGATGAATAAACTTCTTTTACGATGTAATTTACGGCAATACGCCTGTTTCACGGATTGCAGGTTTTCTCAATTGACTCGTTTCTAATGTCGGAACTGGTGTCGACCTTGGGGCGTGTTATCGTTATATGCTGGTTTAAACCGTTATAAAAAATCTGCTTTAATACTGATTTTAAAAAGCATTTTTTAACCCAGTGTGTTCCACTGCTGAGCAAAGGTCTACCCTATCTTCTTCCATCCATGTGGTCTTGGTCTTTCTCATACCACCTGTCTAGATGAGCGTCAAGGTCATCGCGCCACTGTTTTTTTGGGTCTACCTAGCCAGTCTACCTAGCCTAGCCAAGTAAACAAGCCTAATTTTGAAGATGCACAAATGTCGCTAGACCAAAGACATAATCAAGAAAAAGGGAGAAATGTTACCGTCAAAAATAGTGTGTCCTAAACGGAGCCCATGACCACATACGACTTAGTTCTTCGCGGAAAATAATGTTAAAAAAAATGTCGGTATTGCCAATACGTCTCATCTCCTGGTAACACGCAGATTGCGATAAAAGATGTGTAAATTTTGCATGTAGTGGTATGCTAAGCACGAGTCCAGTGATTGCAATGTAAGGAGGTATCATATCTGCTTTAATAATACATCAATGCGACCACCAACAGTATAGTAATCACATAACATCTACAGTTATAAAACCTTGCGTTTGCCCATCATTAAGTACTAATTATCACAGCAGGTATAATTTCGGATATCGACCTTCTATCTCCCTTGAAGAGTCTGGTGCAAAGAACGCCAGGAATTCGGGTTTAAAAGCATCAACCAGTTCGTTACACCCACATTCTACAGACATTATAGACCCTGACGTATCTAAAAGACTAGAAGGAAGAGAAAGTCGCATTAGCATTAATATCGTTCAAATTTATTGCTTTGCAAATTAACGTTGTAGAAACTGGATTTTGCAATAAGTCGTTTCAATGTTCTCGGGTTGATACTATATCCACAAACTTTTTTATGTTACTGGAAAACAAGCTAACGGTCCGCCTGATCCTAAGCAGTTACCGTAGCCTATAGATACTTGAAATACTAAAAAAAAAAAAAACTCACCACTTGAACCAGGAATACAATTAAAAATACAAAAGAAAAGAATTCCTATCTCCTGAACTAGGTGAAAGTTTGTGTCTCATAAGATAGAATATCTCATATTAGGATAGCGATTCATTATAGGTCTACAATTGAGTCGTAATAGGGGTTTTTGTAAAGGAGCAGTGCTTTACTGCAACGGGAAAAATTAGCAATGATGTACCTGACTTTGGTAACGTATAACAAAAGTTAGCAAGTGATCATTCCGGTTGACTAATAACAAACTAATAATTAATGACTTATAACCGCAAAACCACTAATGACAGTTTAGTGAGGAAGGTCACGTCTACCTGTAGAATAACCACAAGTCCTAAAGACTCTCCTTCGCTCTACAACATGGGGTTCTTCAAAGGGCATGTTTACAGGTCCC
Organism: Drymonia ruficornis; assembly: GCA_947859195.1. NCBI lineage: Eukaryota > Metazoa > Arthropoda > Insecta > Lepidoptera > Notodontidae > Drymonia > Drymonia ruficornis. The sequence goes on from OX401905.1 coordinate 1,973,249, forward strand.
TAAAAGGTCGGCGCCGCGTCTGCTCCCCTTACGTTGCAGATGTCCTGGGCGGCGGTTTCCACTTGCCATCAAGTGGACCATCTGCCAGTGTGCCATCCTAGGCAATAAAATAACAAATTCATGCAACATATCTATAGATTTTAGAATCGCGCGCGCGCTACCTCGGGGAAACCAAAAATAATCTAAGTACATAGCTTTTTTACCTAAATCAGCACGGATAGCACAGCCAGCCGTGACAAGACAAAACGCAAGATAAATCGATTTTGTCGCCTTCCCTCCTATGCATTAAGTAAGAGCATGTAAGAGAGAGCGACACGATGCGACATAAATTACAAAATACGTGACAAGCCTTGTCTTAGCGCGTGTGCTAGCCCTGCCAGTGAGGCCGTAGTAAAATTTTCTAAATCTGGCGCGTTCAGATAAAAAAAAACAAAAATTTGGAACAAAACAATGGTACAATATTAATACAATACAATAATGTAATGGTACAATATTGTAGCGCAATATGTGGAAGCTTATTATTAGCAATTTTCATGTCTCATTTTCTATTATACTTAATTATGTTTGTTAGTCTGTAAGCTTTCCTAAAATTAAATGAATAAATAAATAAATACAATAATAAAAATTGTTGACTAATGCAGAAGTTTTAGAAAACTGTGTCGCAAAGCCAAGCTTCGCAAGCCTCGCCCAAGACTCAGTTTTGACGTCAGAACGCATAGATATATTCATAACACGAGTGCTCGGGCGAGGCATACGAGGACGCACCAAATATTTAAGACTGACCATCAACACATAGCAAAAAGGAAAAATAATTCTATAAAAGCATATCCAGTTGAACAAAATAGAGAGAGGCGTACAAGAGCTGTCTAGAAGGGCTCAAACCTAAGAATAGGTATAAGAAGCTCGGAATCAGAGTAAATTAGCAATTTGGACTCCAATCAAATACGAAGTTAATATCGCTTCCCTGGCAATAATTCCTCTGATCTTACAGATACGAATAACACATTCAAAATAGATAGTGTGATACAGAAAATTTTCCGCTGTATGCGAGCTGCTGTTTTAAAACAGGAGTGACACGATAAAATCTTAAATAAATAAATATTGCTAGACAGGTACTTACCAACTGTATGGTTCCAAACTAAGGAATGCTTTTACATGTACTATGGTTACCATGCAATGGACTGGGGGTGATCCCAGTGACAACCAGACTAGGACAAATTATTATTATTATTATTTATTATCAGGCAGGCAGTTGATTCAACTGATAGGTGCCTGTATCCTGTTGTTCTCTTCTAGCTTTTCTCTTTCAGGTGTTTATCGAGTCGGTTCTTAAACTGGTTCACATTTTGAGCTGATACAACGTCTACTGGGAGCTTATTCCACGCTCTAACCACTCTGTTGCTCAGGAAGTGCTTGTGGGGATTGTTGTTTGAGAAGCTGGTACTCAATTTTAAGTGATGGCCTCTTAGTCGGTCATAGTTGTTGCGCTCAAATAAGTTTTGGAAATTCTGTAGATCATAATGTCCATTTAAGATCTTATATGTCTCAATTAAGTCTCCAAAAAATTGCGAAAAAACTATTTCCAAAATTTGCCTCTGACGGGAATCGAACCCGCAATCACCCAATATAGTGAGCCGAGCGGCCTACGCGCAAACCAATGCGCCAAGCGGTCGTCATCGATGGTGTAATGAAACACGCCTACAAAATGATTGTGTATCATTTTATATAAAGTTAAAGATATAATTAATAAGTTGTACAGGATGTAGATTTAATTATTAATTAGTAAGAGTAGTTGTAGGTATGCCTAGTAAGTGTGTAATGTATGAATCACTACGGTTGATCAATCAATGGGAGTGTGTAAATAGTCCAGAGCCCTTTGACTTCACTATTGTTATTAGTAAGTCAAGTTTAATCGATTTATTTACAATTTCTTCACAAATCAATGGACCTTAATCCATATTCAACCTTCATGCAGTTCCATTCATAATTCTAATCTTAATGTTTATTTAATAATTCCATCATCTGTGATATGAGGACATCTCAAGACAGTTACCATGGCAACTGCATTCTTGTTTATATCGTGAACTATTCTATTTTATAAAGACTAAAGGATCAATGTCACTACTCTATTCCGGTATCCTATTAATTAGTGTACTCTATTATTGTTATTGCTAAATTCATTGGGATACCCCCCATTAATTCCTATGATTCAATGAACAGTCGTTTCACAAGTTGCTTTCACAATGATAGTTCTATTATCAATAGCTATATCGGTAATGATATCTATATGTTTAATTTTAGATGTGACGTCAATTGTAATTATTAGTTTCTTCTTGTGAGTTGTTTCCAGTGTGCCCGTGCGATCCGCACTGGGCGCGGAGAGAACGCTCCGATGCCTTTTATACCCTCGGTGCGCGTTGATATAACGACATTATTTACATATCGATAGCCGTACGATACCGTTTTCGTCTATCGATAATACTTTTCAAGCTTCTCCAAAATTTCAAAGTATTCGAATTTAGAATTGTATGACGTAGCGTTCACTAGCCAGTACCATAAAAATTACAACACGCCCAAACTGACGCAAAGGCGAGTGGAAAACTACGGAGGTGCATAACAACAAAAGGATGTAGACTGTAGAATTCTTTATTGTGGGGGGTTAAAGTTCGGAGTTGCTCGTGTTTGTATTGCGGCGTTGTTTTGACGGTGGCATGACGCGGATGACGTCAGCAGACACGCGCTGGCTGCATGATCGCGGGGTGACGCGCCCACAGCAGTGACTCGTACTGAGTTATTCTGGTCGTTAACTGCGTATAGCAACAACTGAGTAGGAATACGCAGTAACCGGCCCATGGAACCCCTTATGACGATTAATTTAAAACTTTATGCGCGTGGCATAAATTACAATTTACAAGAAGACTATTCTCAAGGTTGATGCGCTGGAAAACTGTTTAACTTGTGTGCAGCAGTTTATTTTTTTTATTTAACATAAGTAGGTACTTTTTTTCATGAGTATTTGCCAAAATATTTTTATTTTCGCACAGATACTGTTATATCAAATTTACATGATTACACCGATATCGTGTGAACTGATAATGAGTATCATATGAAATACTGATAAATACCTAAGGTAGAGTTTTCAGCTTTGTAACTACGGTGCAGGTTCGATTTTTGACTGTAACTTCCCCCTTTTCTTACAGAATAAAAAACACAAGTATACAATGTATCTAGCCACATGCACCTACTGCAAATGATGGTCAATATTATGGTCAAGCTTGGTAGGTATGATCGGTTGCGATATTTTCCTTATTTCTACAAGCGAGGTCATCAAAACTCAAGACTTATAACTAGTTCCAAGTATCTTTTGCATAAAATTGTTCGTAGATATTTTCCTTGAAACATGATTCACGCATTACAGGTGAGAATTAATTCACCTAATAGCTGTTCCCTGTAACTGCGTGTGCGCATCCTTCTTAGCGAGCACCTAGAGGACCAAAGTATAAAGCATACTTTTTACTTTTTTTACCTAAAGACCTATAGGACCAGTCGCCTGTCACCTATGGTGACAGTTACAACATAAGCTGAGCTCCCTTAATTACTAACAAACAGAGCCTAGCTTAAGTTGGAATGTCACCTTTAACGTGCAGGCAACCGTACTTGAATCGATTAACATCGTGAAGTTGTCGAAACCTTAATGAAAAATCTTTTCATAATAACTCTCGATTTCTATCGACAATTTTTCCTATACATTGATGTCCGATCGGTAAAGTCATTTGGTGCGTCCAGATGCGTCGCACGCCTCGCCCGAGCACTCATGTTATGTCTATGCGTTCCCACGTCAAAACTCAGTGATCGGGCGCGGCATGCGCCTGATGTAGTCGCAGCCAATATTCTACAATTTATTGTTTAATTTAAATTGAAAAGTTTCAATTATATTATTATAACTGCTATTAACAATGACACGACAAGGCTCCGATAAATAACAAGGAAAGTACACACAGTTCGAGGGTCGACTGAATTTATAATTAATTCTATTATTGACGGGCCCGTTAGCGTGGTTGGCGCGGAGGCGCCTTTCACGCTGCAGGTCGTAGGTTCGATTCCTACCCGGGACATGCATTTGTGTGCATGAACATGTCTGTATGTCCGAGTCTGGGTGTATATGTATATTAAGTATGTATTTACAAATGAAAAAGTAGTATATGTAGTAATATCAGTTATCTGGTTTCCATAGTACAAGCTCTGCTTAGTTTGGGATGTGACCGTGTGTTCAACAATGTCCCAGGATATTATTATTATTATTATTTTTATTAAAAACGGCAGACCCTGGCACGAAATCCAGGGCTAACCTTTTGCCACCGCACTACACGAAGCAATTTCACAACATTATATTATTATAATTACGGAAGCTTATCATACGCAGTAATAAATACGATAATTAAATGAAATAGTTCACAATTAGGTAATAGTCAGTTCCTGTATACACGGCGACAAGGTTCACCACCTGTCACGTTGGGTTCTGACTATCCGGTGAAACGTGGGCTTTGAGTTGGTTAATACCCCCACAATGTGGTGGTGTATGGCCACTCAAGCCTCTGACGACCCCCGAATGGGGATAGAAGTCGTGACGTTACAATTTCATTTTTATTTTTTTTTTAGTTTAACAATACATAGTTCTTTATGCTTGAAACAAAAAAACTTTTTTATGTGACTAACGTGGCAAACAAGCGTACGACCGTAGCCTATAGATGCTTGCAATACCAAAGGCATCGCTCGCACGTTGCCTACCCGAAGGGGAGTGGAACAGAGGAAGAGGGAAGGGCGGGTTCCGCTCCCCCTGTCCCACTCCCCTTCAGCTCGGCAACGTGCGAGCCATGCCTTTGGTATTGAAAGCATCTATAGGCTACGATAACTGCTTAACATCAGGCGGGCCGTGCGCTTGTTTGCCACCTTATTGACAAAAGTCAAATTATATTCTCTCAACAAATTGTGTACCAACCATGGACCAATTACTAAGGGGACTGGCCCTAAGCAACTCGGCCGAGTGGTCGGCCTAGTACTAAACTCGACATAAAACGAAGCGAGTAGTTCAACTATTTACCGGTAGATAGAACAATGAAAATGAAAAAACAATGACCACTTTTTTTCATACACATATCTAATAAGGGCACCTCTTTCTTTAGTCTTTACCTGTGGTAACAACCAAAATAATCACCAATATACATTCTATTCAACTTAATTTTTATCTTAAAAAGTTTAAACCAGGCATCGCACATGCATATCGGAGTCATTGCTATAAATAAACCCTTGAAAAGCAGTATGAGTTGTATGGCACCATACATCGATGTATGAATCACGCTACTGACCGGCCTTTTGTTTCGTTTCGATAATTGTGTGTTAATTAGACGAAAACGTGGAGGCAATGTTGAATCATAGAATTCGGACGAAGAAATGAGGATACACGCCTTTAGGGCCTCCGCAGACTAGCTACTTTTAGCATCGGCGATCGGCGATTTTGATGCTGCGTCTCGCTCGTTCGCGCTCGAAGAAACACGACGCAGCATAGATACGTCACAAAATCGCCGGTCGCCGATGCTAAAAGTAGCTAGTCTGAGGAGGCCCTTAGTAGGTAAAAACGCAGACAAACATAAGCTATTGCATGAGTTGCATAAAATGTAGGTATGAGATCACTCATTTCCATAAGGTCTGTCTTAATCAAGAGGTATGTTTGTCTGTATGTTCGAGCATCACAGGAAAACGGCTATGGCGTTTTTAATTATGTGTTCACTATTAGACAGCCTATGAATAGATTTAAAAGGGAGGTACTTATCATCGCGCTATAACCATTGGGGGTCGAGCTGCAGAACAAATTAAAAATGTTTGGGGATTATACATCCGCGCTAGTGAAGCGGGGGGTAAAAGCTTTAATGTAGTATAAACTTTATGAGGTATGTAGAGTCTGTAGAGTCTACACTCTACATAGAGCGTCTGTTTTTTCTAAATACTTACCCTAAAGCGATATTTAATTTATTTGCAATTGCAGTATTTACAAAGCACTTCTAAAAATCAATGGATCTGATACCTATACTTGTGTTTTTTTATATATATCAGCGGTGGCGAAAAAGCATAAGACCCGCCTGATGTTAAGCAGTTACCGTAGCCTATAGATGCTTGCAATACCAAAGGCATTGCTCGCACATTGCCGACCTGAAGGGGAGTGGGATGGAGGGGAAGGGGGGTTGGGCTTTCGGCTCTCTCAATCATCGTGCGAAACGCAGCTGTAATAGCTGCTTTACGCCGATCTTCTGTGAGAGGGTGGTACTACCCCGGTCGAGCCAGCCCGTATGCAGTCAAATGGCTACAGCTTTGATCTACCACCTTAAAAATCAATGAATCTACGTATATTGTGTACGTATATTGTAATTGTGTGTTGGGCTAATCAGATTAGTGTGAGTGGCTGGACAATTATAAACTATGATATAACGTGTATAAAATACATTTTAACGCGAATGCTAGCCGCCGAGGTCACATCAGACGCTTATTGCGCACATGCATTCAAGGACTTGGGTACAGACAATAACAGATCAAAATATATAGATACAGGTATATAGGGAGTATTTACCGGAACGATCGAAGATTGCGAGGTACTAGGCGAAGAGTTCAACGATCCATTGTTGACGGCTGATTTTGTGGACAAAGATTTAAAAATAAATGTCACTTAGTACCTACTGCTTCATATCAAATCAAATTTATTTTTATTTATAAGTAGCTATGCTCGAGAATCCGTACGCGTAAATTTTTGAAAAAGATTATCCGTCCGTATGGAATTTAATAGGTTTTATCTTGGTGGATTTCACATGTCTTTCGAAAACTTGTTAGATTCTGACATGCAAGTTTCCTCACGGTGTTTTCCTTCGCCGTAAAGCAAGTGATAATCATACTAATCCACCAAGCCAACTAGGATCCTGTTAAATGTGACGTCACCCGCACAAAAAGGCGGTGGCGGTGTGCGGGAGGTGTGGCAGGCGGTGGCGGGTCTGCGGGCGGGGAAGCCGCATTCTATCCGAGTTCCTAGTTGGCTTGGTGGAGTAATATTAAAGTTATGATTTGCACATAGACTTCGAAATCCTTCGAAATCCAGAGGTGAGAGCCCGGGTCAGAACTCTGGACTTTAAGCCCGTAAGACGCGTATCTTAATCAATCGGCAATCATTGTTTATTTACCTACCTATAACGAAGAAATTATAGGTAAGAAAACAACGAAAACTGCGCTTAATATTGGTAACAAATCTACTTGTGAACGGAACAAACGTGTTCAATTTATTTTATAATCTGTACAGAATGTTCTCTATGGCATGTGGAGCTGTGTGTGTACCAGTCGCAGCAACGTTACTACGCAGTTCAATAATACGTTGTATAATATGCAAATTATTTTAAATAGACACTGATGTAAATAAAACAAAACAATTCTGATACACAAGTATTATCACTCTACATTTGCGAAGGTTTTATTTAATTTACCGACTATTTTGGTATTTGTCAACACCAAATACCAATTCCTAGGTTTTCTTATGTGACTAAGGTGGCAAAGGCAATTCGTAAGTGCCCCCTTAGGCCTAAACAAAATAAACATTTTGACTTTGGAAACAAGCGTAGGTACCTATGGCCCGCCTAATGTTAAGCAGTTACTGTAACCTATAGATGCTGAGCATTGCAATAAATATCTATTTTCAAACATTTAAATAATCACGGTTAGTGGAGGGGCGTGTATTTTTAGAGTCAAACATCTCTCCTGTTTAAACAAGGTACATTTAACTTGACAATAGGCTTTTTTCTACTTTACGGAAAACCCAGTTCCACGTGGAAGATAAAAAAAATATTGAAAAATATACACTTATCTACAATAACAGTGATAACCCATGTTATAGTTTATGTGAATTTTTGCTATCAGCAATATTGTCACTAATGTCACATACCTAACGTTTCATTCAAACTTTATTATTACAAATATTCTAATTAGGTATTCTGCAATACATACAATGAGATTGAAGCTGGATTAATAATTGGTACTTTGTGATATATTTCCATTCTAGAATCGACTTCAGTAGTTCTCCAATATGACCTATAAATAAAGATTTTTTTTAATAACTTTTCATGCATTAAATGGCAATATAAAAAAAAAAACTTTATAAAGGGAATTTGGCATAATGTTCATTGATGTCCATGCATAATACAGATTTAAAATCCAAAATTTCAACTCGAATCGGATGCCAAGAATTCAAATTTGGAACGCGAGGCGCATTAAACAAAATACATCAGTAGGGCGTGGTCCTTTAAGCAGTAGACAGTCGTCCAACTAATCTTGACCTATTATTCTTCATAACGAACCATCTCTTTCGTCTTCGGTCTTAGGTGTTAGAGGGGGGAGGGAGTTGAAGGTATACTGGTTAGTACGGGAGCAGTGTGTAATCTATTTTTAAAGTGGAGTCGTGCGACGGCCACGCGGTCCGCGCGTGGCTTTGTTTTGCTCAGATAGCGGGCCATATTTTACATCTCCACATATTTACATCGTGTTCATTTTATTGTTTTCTACATCGCTTATCACACTGTAACTATGTAGTATGTACGCTTTCCGTTTTATCCGTAGTATGTTAATTGGAGAAGCAATAATAATTGGTGATTATATTTTTATTGTTATCTTTGTAACGAATCACTCGGTTCTCACGATGTTGAAAGTCCGTAAGGAAACGAGCCGGATTTGTGTTTATCTTTTGGAGTGCAAAATATTGTGATTGACAGAATTTTTCCATAAGTACTTTAATGATAACGTTTCATTACATAGTTGTCACCTTGTTGCTTTGTTCCAGAACAATAGAGAATATGCACGGGTCGTAGAATCGCTTGAAACTTTGCAACAATGGGGTCTGACTAGAAAGGCATACGTTTTTATTGCGTATAATTTGAACGATAGTTTTAAAGTTTAATGCATGTGCTTTAATAGGTAACTTCGGGCAATTTCGAACTCCTCGAAAAAAAAAACACACACGTGGGCTGAACTGATAATTTTCTAGCTTTACGTAAAACTTTCGAGAATCATTCTGAGAACTATGACGTCACTAATACATTCTTGTATCAACGTATTAAAAATTATACTATATCTCGAAAACGATTTTATTTTTTATATTACTGCGGTGGCAAAAAATCATACGGCCCGCCTAATGTTAAGCAGTTACCGTAGCCTATAGACGCTTACAATACCAAAGGCATTTCTCGCACATTGCCGACCTAAAGGGGAATGGGATGGATGTCATGGAGGTCATATATCAACATAATTTAAACAATGGATTTTTATAGTGTCAATGAAGTATACTGTGAGCTAAAAATTAAAAATATCATGCATATTCCCTATTGTCTGAATTATTTTTATTGATTAAATTCGCGTCTTGGACCAGATGTTCCTAAAAGGTTATCAACCTGAACATGATAGAAACCGGATCTAAACCAGTTATAAAAATCTGGGATTACAAGTTACAATAGTACGGATCTTTATTATACGTAGGTAGTGTTTAGCACACAGCACATTTGAGTAGTTTCTAAAGGTAAGCCCGTCATGGATTATGGCCTGAATCCCCCTCGCATTGAGGGGAGGCCCGTGCGAATTGGACGTTAAAAACTCGGGACACTGGTTGGCCATACGAGTAAATACAAATAAACACACCTAAACAAATGACAGTCTATAATTTTATAAGTTAGGTACCTAAGTACCATGCGATTAGCGATCGGCGCAAGCGCATCGCTAAATCCGTGAGGTGCGTGGTGGGTATCAAACCTACGCACTTGTTTCAGATAACACGGATTATCGATCGTTTATCAATTTTTCAATATTTCTTGCCTCTGCAGTCAACCCAACCCCTCCATTCCCCTCCCTCAGTCCCACTCCTCAGTTTGACAACTTACGAGCGATGCCTTTGGTACCAATTACAAGCAACACAGGAGCGGATTTCTCTATTTGCCGAACAGGCCCGGGCCTCGGGCGGCAAAATTTCGGCAGAACTTGGCGAAATTCACAAAACTCAAAAATTAAAACTGTATGCATCAGTATCTAAAGACACTGATTAAGATATTTTTTAAATTTTAATTTATATACTTATCATAAATTTTTTCGTGCTTTGGGAGTATGGGGCGGCAATTAGCAGAAGTACTAATGCCTTAATTATAATTTTATAATACATATTTAAAAAATGCGCCTTTTTGCATTGTTTCCCAGGGCTCCGAGTCTGCTAACAGTTGCTCATTGCGAAACTACTGGTCCCTGATATTATCTTCGTGAAATCTTCATCGTAGATCGCAAATATAAGCGGTTTTGCGTCATTAAAGAAAACCCGGGTGTTTATCGAACAATATATCAATGTGTCCGCTTATCGTCGCCTCTAAGATTCAATGCTATAGACACAGTGACTTAGTCGAGTGATATACTAAAGTAGGTATAATTTGCATGTAGAATAGGTATATTATTTGATGTCTGTATCTAAGTACCATTTTTATTTTAAAAAACCTCTCCCCAGTCGTCCGCAGCCGGCGACGATCCGTCACCGACTGACTACGTGAAAACTACGAAGCCCCCACGTAACCTACTCTACAAATATCGTCCACCAATCACGACAGACCTCCCTTACCCCGCGGGCTATATCACAGCTAGTACTTCTAGGGGAATTTTAACTTGATCGTAGAGTCCAGGTTATGCTGGTATCTTGTGCGCTTACGCAAATGCCTCCCGGCATAACGAGATTGGCAAATGTCAACATTGATAACGTGTCTGCGAACACTGTGGCCGCCGGGGTCAGGGCACTGTTTGTTTTGTTACATATTCATATTATAATCTTACAATTTTAGTTTAATAGGACGACTATACTTTAATACTACCTAATAATAACTAAGCAGCCCTTTTAACATGCCAGTCCAGGGCACGGGCCTTCCCTCAATACGAGATGGATTCCGGCTATAATCCGCCACGCTGGCTCAGTGCAGGTTGGTGGATTTGACATGTTTTCGTAAATTAGTTAGATTTTTCGAAGACATGCAGGTTTCCTCACGATGTTTTCCGTCACAGTAAGGATCACATTAAAGTTATGATTTCCACATAGATTTCGAAAAACCCAGAGGTGTGAGCCGGGGTTTTGACCCTGGATTTGAACCCTTTTTAAACAATTAAGTAGAGCCGTATTTATCTAGTAGCATTCCACTCTTACGACGTTTAAAGTAGGCCCTACGTGCACACCATGATGACCCATGAATCTATTGTTTTCGCCACGTTAACAATTGGTTCGCGAGCCTTCCTGCCATACATCCATATCCTTCCTGGTACGAGGCTAAAGGCCTAGGGCTCCCTAGGGCACAAATTAACCTTTAAAGACCATTTCCAGCCAATGAAGCTCATGGCATATTATCGAAACATCCTTTTCTCTCCGTTCACGTGCAGCCTGATAGCAAACCGATACGAAACATTGTCAGTTTACACATCAGCAATTTAAAATATTAAAACAATACGCCCCAACCCAACTGAACTGCCGATAACCTTAGACGGTCCATATATCGACGACTTTAGGTAGCGTATCATCGAAGCGTGATACTAGATATCGTATCACTGGCGGATTTATTCACACGCAATTTGATAAAGTAAATACCATGAGACCATTGACGTATTACATAAATCTATACCTACATAAGGGCCTCCGCAGACTAGCTACTTTTAGCATCGGCGATCAGCGATCGGCGATATTGATGCTGCGTCTCGCTCGTTCGCGCTCGAAGAAACGCGACGCAGCATCAATACGTCACTAAATCGCCGGTCGCCGATGCTAAAAGTAGCTAGTCTGCGGAGGCCCTAAGACTCAAGGAAACAGACCAATAAACCCAAGACGCCGCAGGCTGAAAATAAGGTTTTAGGAATCTGAATCCATTATTAAAAGAACAGGCTCCTAATTCAGGATTTATGTCATACTTCTTATACTATAAGCAGAGATAGCCGATTTGTTAAGCATGCGTCTTGCGGGCTTAAAGTCTAGGGGTCAAAACCCAACTCGCACCTCTGGATTTTTCTAAATCTATGTGCGAATAATGACTTTAATATTATTATCACATGCTTACGGTGAAGGAAAACATCATAAGGAAACCTGAATGGCTTAGAAATCTAACAAATTTTCGAAAGACATGTGAAATCCGCTAACGCCTACTGGACCAGCGTGGTGGATTATGGCCTGAATTCCCCTCGCAATCAGGAGAGAAATGTACCCAGAAGTGAGCCGCCAAACGCTTTCAGATACGACATTAGGGAAATAGATCTTATAATCCACGCCCACTGTTTGGACCTTAACGAGCGATCTGTATCTGTGTGTGTCAGGATTTGTCGTGACCTTGTCCGGACCAAAAGACCTTGACCAAAGGACCTTGTGCATTCAGCATATACCCTCAGTTGAAATAAAATATTGCAATACAAACGAATAGTCGATGAAGTCGATGTTCTAGAACAACAAACGCAAAATGTCGATCGTAAGATCCGTTAATCATTGCAATATTTATTTATATTTCACAGGTCAGATAACATTATGTAAGTAATTTTACTTACTATATCTATATTACGCTGTATTTACGTTGTAGTTTTTTTGGGTCAAATGTTGGCTCACATATTGGCTGATTTGTGGCCAACCCTACGTGTCTACAGACGATTTTCCATTGAATCAATATTTTTTACATCGCACTCCAGGACACGGGCCTCCCCTCAATGCGAGGGGGATTCAGGCCATAATCGACCACGCTGGTCCAGTGCGGGTTGGTGGATTTCACATGTCTAAGACATGCAAGTGATAATATTGAAGTTATGAATAGCACATAGAATTCGAAAAATGTAAAGGTGTGAGCCGCGGTATGAACCAATATTTTTTCAGCAATTTAGAGATATGTGTCGTAACTTCAGTTACTTTTATTCTTATGCAATTTGATACGTAAGCTCTGAAATAATATAGGTAGGTAACAGTACTTTCATGCGCTGATATAACCGGCCCATTAGCTCAGTTGGTTAGAGCGTCGTGCTAATAACGCGAAGGTCGCGGGTTCGATCCCCTCATGGGCCACAAATATTTTTGATTTTTGTTTCTATGTCTTCTATCACACGCGTGATTTTTAAAACAATTTAAAATACACACCTATTAAAGATATAAATGTATCAATCCGAATTATGGATGAAGGACCACAAAATATCGGAGCAGTGGACTACCAATATTAATGTTACTAACCAATATTTTTGTACTTATCTGAAATCTGAATCGACCTAGTCTGAAACGGAACATTTCAGCATTTGCATATCAATACATGCGCGTGAAATTCCTTACGTAATATGAGTTTTTCTTATACAACTAAGGCGACAAACAAGCGTAGGCCCGCCTGATATTAAGCTAATATCGTAGCCTATAGTTGCTAGCAATACCAAAGGCATCACTCGCACGGTGCCAACCTGAAAGGGAGTTGGATAGAGACGTTTATTTTACTTAATACACTTTGTGATTAGGTATTGTCACAGTTTCATTTGATAAAACCCTGTAAAAGCATTGTAAAATTACATGAAAAATAACATTCCATCCGGGTAAAATGTCGCCATATGAACATTAACTGAAGAAGCCGTCTTCCACCACCAACAGCGTATATGCGTTTGCGCCGATAATCTGTGTCTGCATGTAACTAGTTCGCTATCAGGGGTCACGCACTCTGGCCTGCCCACGCGCCGCCCACAACCACACCAGCGCAAAACAGAGATAGCGGAACAAAAATAAATATTACGTTAGATGACATTTCGAAGCGTTTTGACAACTTTTGAAGGTAGAGCCAAGCTGTAGCCAATTGACTGCATCTCATATACGGGCGGCTCGACCGGTAGTACCACCCTCTCACAGAAGATCGGCGTAAAGCAGCTTTTACAGCTATGTTTCATACGATGAGCAAGAAAGCCGAAAGACCAACAATAACGTGATATAAACTTCACGAGAAGAGCATATCTGCTCCACTAGCCAAGTGGCTTTTCTACAAGCGTTTCTACAAATAGTTACGATTAAATGTATGGTAATGACATTATAAGGCGATAAGTAGATCACGTGACTTATGTTATTTGCATACACGAAGTGTAGCGCAAAGCCACTTGGCTAGAGGGCTGGCGTAGCTGCTACGCCGTAGCATCTTGTATTGTAGTCGTCTGCACGTCTAAGGTAACATTTCCAATATAAGCTGGGCTCTCTTTATACAGGACACCCGTTATTAAGAGAGGTCAGGTTATGTTGGAGATGTTACCATGGACGTGCAGGCGACCCTACCAGGTGGTAGGGACTACCCTGGTACCACCAGGTCTTAGGCGACATAAGTATTGCTTATGTTGGTATGTTGGTACTATAAGATTCGTGTTTTTGTCTGAAGACATTTTTATCTACTATTGACTGTTAGATAAAATGCATATTATTAGTAGTACTTATCTAGTCTACATTACAAGGTGTATAACAAGTGGCGTTACGTGATGTAACGCGGGTGAAGTCACATGTTTTATTTATATATTACCTATATTTAGTGTGTTTTGATAGTATCTTGAGAAATAGAGTAGAAGTTTCCATTTGTGAATTACTTCGCTTTTACACTTATTGCTATTTCATACACACTTTCATCGATATTTTTTAAGGTGGCAGAGCCAAGCTGTAGCCAATTGACTGCAGGTCATATACGGACTGGTTCGACTGGGGTAGGACCCCCTCACAGGAGATCGGAAATAGCATTTTTAGTTGCGTTTCGTACGATGAGAAGAGACCCAGAAGCCCAACCTCCCCCCTCGCGCTTTCCTTCCCTCTGTCACATTCCCCTACAGGTCGGCAACGTGCGAGCGATGCCTTTCGTGTTGCAAGCATTTAAAAATAAATTATGTCATTGGCATTTTCCTATTTCGTAATACCTTCTTATGGTCTAAGATACACTGAAGAGCGACCTTCACCGATCGACTTACCGGATCGACCCTGGATTTTATCAAATAAAATATGTGTCTGAACATATACCAATAGGGTTGCCATAAAGAATATGGTCAAGGATAAAAAAATAAAAGCAAACAGCTAAAAGCATGCACGGCTTCGTCGCGCGCAGCTATTGCATCCTCCAGTATCGCATGAAACAGTACTCGGATGCGCAATGCTTCTGTCAATAAATTTTTCAATTTCAAATTTTTAATTTCATGCTGGGCTTTGAAATTAAAAATTTGAAATTGAAAAATTTTCCGTTATTCTTGACTAGATCGCAAGCAACACTAAAAAATTGTTTTTATAATTTTAATTAATCATAGCCATGACCATATTTTTTACGGCAACCCTATTGGTATATGTTCAAAAACATATTTTATTTGATAAAATCTAGGGTTGCTCCGGTAAGTCGATGGGTGAAGGTCGTCCTTAAGCGTATCTCGTACTATTAGTACGAATAATTCGCGCAAGCAAATATACTTACAAAAGCGAGATACAAATTATCCAGTACTTTTTGCAACCGTAGCAGGTATAAACCAGATTCCATACCATATCTTTGCTGGGTTATTATTATCAAATAATCAATGTATCGGTAGCGCGTGTGATAGTATTATCATAATCGTTATCAGTGTTATCAGACTATCACCCACCACGTGATGGGCACCGCCCCGCCACGAGGCACCCGCATGGTACCAGGTACCAAATACAGCTAATTCACTCACTTATTCATGTTATTCTGATAAGGTAATTAATTATACCTACATGTAAATAAAATGTTGATGACGTGGGTAGTATATTTAAAAGATTACCTAGATAAATCTATGTTTAATATTATAAATACGAAAGTGACTCTGTCTGTTAAGTTTTCGCGACTAAACCGTTTAACTAATTTTAATTAACTTTGGTATGGAATAAACAGGAACTTGGAGAAAGACATAGGCTACTTTTTATCCCGGAAAAATGTTAGGTTCCTGTGGGAGTATCAGTAAACTAACTACCACCAAGCCAAATAGGACCCTGTCAAATGTGACGTCACCCGCAGAAAAGGCGGTGTCGGTGTGCGGGAGGTGGGGCGGGCGGGAAGCCGCAGGCGGTGGCGGGTGTGCGGGCGGGGACGCCGCATTCCATCCGAGTTCCTAGTTGGCTTGGCGGAGTTAGTATAGGACGTTCTGAAGTGGGTGTGATCCCAATGACACCCAGCGTGACGACTCTACTTCGTCTTGACGACATCCCACGCATCGCAGGAAGATAGATATAGAGATAGATAGATAACTCTTTATTAATCCACCACTATGGTCTGATTTTTAATTAGACGAAGCCAACTCACAGCTGAAAATGTCGAATTTGAACCTTATTTGTTCTATTTATATTGAAAAGTGACATAAAAACCTGTCAGCCCACTTCGTCTAATTAAAAATCAGACTATAGAAAACAAACATTTATAAATTATTACATAATTTACACAGAAAGTGGAAAATGGGCGGCCTTATCACTAAAAGTGATCTCTACCAGGCAACCTTAGGATGGAGAGATCTAAAGAAAAATAATACGGGGGTGCACTTACATAAATTAACTTATACACATATACATTACATTGAATAAACAAGAAAATAATATGACATATACTTATACCCACTACATAATGGTACAGTTACAAGCCAGTGGATGTGAGGGGCGGAAGACCGTGAAATGTGGACGTCTTTTGGCTGATGGATGGATGGATGGATGAAAGTCCAGGGAAGTCTATCTGAAGTCCGAATTCCGTCTATGTTAATCATGCACGTGTATGCAGGGTGTGGCGCGGAGCATGGTGGTATCAGTGACTGACTCGGGCCGCTCCCACAGCTTGCTTAACTTATCACGCGCTTATCACACCATCAGATGCTAGGCTATCAGATATTTTTGGTTAACCACTTGTCTGTTCGGAACTACGGGGGCTGCTTTTTTAATATATTCAGTTGCCTATAGATACTTGCAATACACGCACGCACGTGGCCGAGATAAAGGGGATTGGGACAGAAGGGGGGGGGGGGGATTCTCACTCATCGTACGAAACACTCAAATCAAATAAAAAAGACAGGATGGTGAGGCCGGTTAAGGTGATACAAATGTTCAACTGGGTGGGTCTAAGTAAATGGTTTGACGAAGCAGCTGGCTTATGTGCAATATAAAGTATACAACATTAAACCTCATATGGTCGGGAATAAAATGGCTTAGCCGATTTACTTTCAATGTTACCAAATTTTGTAGAAATCGATTTCAAAATATGAAATTGTCAACCTTAATCGTAAATGTTCTCCATAGCAACTGAACAGATTTACGTGAAACCTATACCAGAAAAATTGTCAACACTTGTCTAAGAATCCGTGGATCCAAGATTTAATATTAATCATTTTATTTAAAAAATAATCAATAATAACCTTAAATATGCTACAAACGTCATGGGTCATCATGGCTTGGCCAGCAAAATGTTCCTGGCAGTAGCGCAATGGCGCCGTTGAAAGCTGGACGTGCGCGCAAATTTTTGCGTGAAATACGTAAAAATGTTACGTCTACCTATCTTTTTATGAATTAAATCACGTTTTAAATAGTTTAAATATAATATTGAACATGATTTTTAGGATATTATATGATTACAAATATTTTTAAATTAATATTTATGTCAGTGACGCGTTTTGTTGTCATCATAGATTATGAATAATATAGAATGATGAATAGGTATATGATTAAAAAGCATAATCGTCCTCTAAAAACCGCTTACCTACTTTCTAATCTTATTGTCTTGCCTAACAACAACAACAGGTTGGGCTAACAATCAGAAGGTCCCAGGTTCGATCCCCGGTGGGCCATGCACCAATGGATGAATTTTCATCTATGTGCATAATTTACAGTTCGCTGACGGTGAGGGAAAACATCGTGAGGAAACCTACCTATCCCTCGGGATTAGGTAATAGTCAGTTCCTGTATACACGGCGACAAGATTCACCACCTGTCACGTTGGGTTCTGACTATACAGGGTGAATTTTTCAAGTGAGCGTGGATGGCCATATCCGAAACTATGAGTGATATCGAAAAGTACTCAAAAAAATCTCGGGGCTGATTTTGATGAAAACCAAAACTGCATCATTGGATTTTTGAAAAAACAATATTCGTAGCCAGGAATCGAACTAGTTGATTTAGAATAAAAAAACCACATACTGTATTATTACAGCATTCGATAGTGTCGCTGATAAGAAACGAATTTTGAGAAGTAATTACAATTTTTATCAAAATCAGCCCCGAGATTTTTTCACTTAGGTGTTGTAATTATTATGTATTGTTCCGAAAACTGGCAAAGTGGAAGCTCGAAGAACCCCAGCGAGACAGTAGAGCACATCTTGCTTCATTGCCCTGTATTTGCACGCCAAAGATATGATGCACACACAAACATAATAAAATTTGTACGGAACCCTCAGAGCACGAGTCCTACTTGCACTTGTCCGGTTTTAATTTGTAATGAGTAGCCCAAATACAAATTTTCATGTCTCTAGCTTCCGAAAAATTGGGACGCCTATACAAACTTGCACCCCCTATTTTACACCGTTAGAGGTGAAATGATCAAAAACGCTGAAATTACTATTCTTAGTTAATAAGAAGCCTAAATACAAATTTTTTGGGCCTAGCTTTAGAAAAATTTGAACCCCCATATAAACTTCCACCCCTTATTTTACCCTCTTGGGGGTAGAATTTTCAAAAGCGCTGAAATTACTATTTTGTATTTGTAGTAGTAGCCTAAATAGAAATTTTCATGTTTCTAACTTCAGAAATGAGGGAATTCCATACAAACTTCCACCTCTTATTTTACCCCCTTAGGGTAAGAATTTTCCAAAATCCTTCCTTTGCTCTTCTTTTACGCTATGAAAGGTACTTACTGTCCAAATTTCATGTTTGTATCACCAGCGGTTTGAGCTGTGCACGTTTTGACGGACGGACAGATAGACAGACGGACAAAAAGTGATTCTATAAGGGTTCCGTTTTTTCCTTCTGAGGTACGGAACCCTAAAAACTCACAAAACGAGGCGTTTTGTGGAGCAAGTATTTTATTTTTAATTATACCATATATTATTATTATCATGGAGCTGCTCCAGACCCATGGCTCTGGCTTGAAAATCTTGACCTTACATGAAAATTAGTATTTCGGCTACTCAGCCTACAAATACAAATATTCACGTCTTTAGCTTCAGAGAAACTGGGACTATCCATAAATACTTTCTCCCCTTAATTGTTGAATTCTCAAAAATCCTTCCTGTGGTCTTCTTCTACGCTATAAAAAGTTAAAATTTCATGTTTCTAACCCAAGCGGTTTAGGCTGTGCACGTTTTGACAGACGGACAGATAGACTGACGGGCAAAACAGTGATCCTATGAGGGTTGCATGCATGCCCGGCATGCGTTGCATTGCCACTCCATCCGTCCGTCATCCTCCATCAATCCATCAGTCAAATAAGGGGTAACCTTTTCCAAAAATGTGCGCGTACTAGGTCGCAGGCACAGCTAGTAACTAATAAGGATTAGTACTACTTTTATTTCAGTTATTACCCGATGTTGTCAACACTTTTTCTTGTTTTCAGTTATTTAGAATTTTAAGTTGTATTAATTTTACTTATTTTGTCCTATAATATTAATCATTTAAATTATGTACTAGTCTTTATTTAAGTAGTACTACCTATTACCCAGTGTTGGGAAAAATTAAATTTCAGAACAATTAAAAATTAACAGTTAGTGAGCTTTTATTCACAATATCAACAAAATAACAATAAAAAAGATTACAAAGAAAAAATAACCTACCCACCTACCTATTAATAAAAATGTAGTACTTAAATTGTACTTAAGATTTAGTGAAAATTTTCCTTTACGAAGTTACCCTTATACGACTAAATAAAAGTAGGCAAGATACGAATTTAGTATATGAGTCACTTCTGTTTTTGATTTATCATGTCGTCTTTTTGGTGTATCGTGGCGTATCGAAAATTCTAAATTCAAAAAATTCAACTCGCGGTCCTACGACATTGTTTGAGCAAAAAGCGGTCAACCTCGAGCTGTCAGTTGCAATTGTTCCAGCCTTAAAACTACGCCTTGCCGTACACTTACACACATAGACGTACAATGAAACTACGCATATAGTGGTTATACGTGTAAAGTGGGAGTAGGCATGCACAGCTTTCTAGGCTATATTTTGTTTCAATACCTAATTTCTGTATTTTGCTATTCGCTATGTTCTAATGACTGCCTGCTCACATAGCGTTGCTGTTTGAAAATTTATACAATTATTCTTTAGAAAAGAGTAACCATTGTGTTTCTTGCCGGCACTTCTCAATGGAAGCAATATTACAAACCGGTGGTAACGCTAAAATATTGTTTATACTTGACGATTTATAAATGCTTTAACGAGCTTACATGTTTTTTTTTTTTTTATTTGATTTGATTTGACGCCATGCCTTGTTGCCGGCCCGTCGCATTAATGTTTATAAAACCGGCCTCACTTTGTTATTCGCAACTTTCTATCTTGTGTTTTTTAATTGTTCTGAGACGAAACACATGTGTTATATAGCTCTTCATCTTTTATTTTCACAAAATAAAGTTCGTCATCGCTATCTGACCGCTAGTATTGTATCAGTTTGTCGAAGGGCGAGCGAGCACACGCCCTACACGCCGTGCCTACGCATACGTGACATGGGCGATGTGCGCGCCGTATCAGGCTGCGCACGCGCCCTGCGCGAGCGCCTCTTAACCTTTAAGATAACAAATAACAACAAAGTAAGCTATGAGTCATGACGTAAGCAGGGTGTGAAAAATTAAAGATGAATATGAAACAAATATATATAGCGTCACGACTTTTATCCCCATTCGGGGGTAGTCAGAGGCTTAAGTGGCCATACACCACCACTTTGTGGAGGTATTAAGCCAACTCAAAGCCCACGTTTCACCAGATAGTCAGAACCCAACGTGACAGATGGTGAACCTTGTCGCCATGTATACAGGAACTGGCTATTACCTAATCCCGAGGGATAGGTAGGTTTCCTCACGATGTTTTCCCTCACCGTAAGCGAACTGTAAATTATGCACATTGATGAAAATTCATCCATTGGTGCATGCCCCACCGGGGATCGAACATGGGTCCTTCCGATTGCTAACCCAACGTGTTCGCCCGTAGGCTACAGTCGCTTCTACAAACAACAACAACAAACAAACAATAAAACACAACAACAAACAAATAATAGCTAAGTATTCAGGTAAATAATAATTATTGTAATTTAGTGTACTAAGCTAGCAAGGCTAAAGTACGGTCAGCAATATAAGACGCTTCACATTCTCACTTTTTTATAAAACGCTTGCATGCTTGTTTTATATTAAATATGCAAACAGGTTGCTAATATTTGGTTTGGAAATTTTTAGCCAACAGTTTAAATAAAAAGTATTACAGAGTTGAAAAACTCAGAATATTCAGCGTTTTATGTTGCTGACTATACTTTGTTCTAGAAGGTAATAAATGAGTATAGTAAAGGTAGATAAAGAGATAAGTTGTTCAATTGTTTTTTAAGTGCCTATGAAGTGTTTAGGTACACAAAAAGGCACATGTTATCTACCGACCTGCAGAATTATCATAATTATATAGGTTTCTTAGCTTACTAAGGCTCGGCGCAAACGGGCCACCACAGCCACCGGTGGCCAGCGACAAGCAGTTAGTTGCAGATAGTGATGGGATGTTCTCGAGAACATTCTCACCCTCGGAAACTTACTCGTGAGATATTTTTATTTTGGGTGACGTTATCCTAACTTTCAATCTTAAAAACAATTAAAACCACCATACTTGCATGTTTAATGAGGTTTATGCCAAGTTTAACATGCTTCAGAAGATAAATTCTCACGAGTAAGTTTCCGTAAGTTTCCGAGGGTGAGAATGTAATAATAATAATAATATTTATTTCCAAAAAGACATTACCATTTACAGAGCAGGCAAAACACGGAACACAACACACATGTTCTCGAGAACATCCCATCACTAGTTGCAAACACTGCTTAGCGAGTGGCCGCCACCGGCCACACGTGTGCGGTGAGTTTCTTTCTACAAAATGCATGAAAAAGCGTGTGACCTTGTGGCTGGCCACCGATGGATTTGGTCAGCGCCCCGTTTGCGCCGAGCTTTAGTTTTATTTTATTTTCGCTTACCTTTTTTTTTTTCAAAATTTCCAAATGCAGAGCAATTAGACAACGATTAACATTTACAGGTAACGTTAACGTAAACGTTAATTACCTTACGTATAATTGGCACTAAAAGAGTCATCGAGTATTTTTTTGCTTTCGAGCAATCGAGACTGTTCGAAACCAAAATAAAGATAAATTTATCAAATACTGTTACAAGTGTGATGCGGCGACTCGTCATGGCGTGACGAGGCCAACGTCATTAGATGACGAATGACCAGTGACGAATGTCGAGAACTTTCGGCCTGTCGCGTCAATATGACTAATTAGTGTCTTTACTCTGGAAAAAAATAATCAGCATCCAAAATTGAAACTTTTCTTTTTTATGTGACTAAGTTAGCAAACAAGCGTACGGCCCGCCTGATGCTAAGCAATTATCGTAGCCTATAGATGCTAGCAATACCAAAGGCATCGCTCGCACGTTGCCGACCAGCCTAGCTATTCTGTGACGACAAACTCACTTCGCACGCGTGAATTTGCAGATATGTCAAATTTTGTTTTGAAATTTGACATTTTACATACTATTTTACAGAATAGCTAGGCTGAGAGAGCAGGAAACTGGGAGGGGACGGGGGGGTTGGTGGGCTCTCTCACTCATCGTACAAAACACAGCCGTAATAGCTACTTTACGCCGATCTTCTGTGAGAGAGTGGTGCTACCCTGGTCGAGCCAGCCCGTATATGTGCTGCAGTCAATTGGCTACAGCTTGGCTCTACCACCAAACCCCCCCCCTGCCTCTTTTTGAGGCATATGAGGTTTTTTTTTTTTTGGGGTGATTGTGTCAGGAGACACAATCCTCTATTTCTCTCCTGACATGGGGGTCAGGAACCTTGTTTTGGAATAATTTGATGTTATATTTATTATTTATTTGAATTTTGGATGTTGTTTAAGTTTATTTAGTTGAATTTAGATGAGGGTAAATTGTTAGGCAGTTAGGTAAATTGTTAGGCATATGAGGTTTGTATAGATGATGTTTACATGGATTTCCTCTTCACGCCCACCGCGTGACGCGCCTCTCGTCACTACTGACGAAATAGAAAGGGCATTGTCAGAGAAACTAATTATAGGCGACTCAGTCAAGTGTTGGCATTGAAATAGATTGCTAGAAAATTCTATTTTCATTTTCTAAGAATATACACACACACACACATACGTCACGACTATTATCCCCATTCGGGGGTAGTCAGAGGCTTGAGTGGCATACACCACCACATTTTGCAGGTATTAACCAACTCAAAGCCCACGTTTCACCAGATAGTCAGAACCCAACGTGACAGGTGGTGAACCTTGTCGCCGTGTATACAGGAACTGACTATTACCTAATCCCGAGGGATAGGTAGGTTTCCTCACGATGTTTTCCCTCACCGTCAGCGAACTGTAAATTATGCACATAGATGAAAATTCATCCATTGGTGCATGCCCCACCGGGGATCGAACCTGGGACCTATCGATTGCTAACCCAACCTGTTCACCCCTAGGCTACAGTCGCTAAGAATATAACAGTACACAATTAGTAGTACTACTTTACTGCCCCTTGAAGATGCATTCTTCCCTGGCACTCAAGGATAGTGAACGCAACTACAACCTAGACCTAACCCTTATTAGGTTTTCGTTTAAACCACCCTAACATTGTCTCTTAGATGGGGAGCCGTAGAAGGGTTTTCTGGATTTACTCCAGCACGTCAGATTAAGATAAGGGAGATACCATACATATTGATAAGAACCTTCAACCAGTATGAGCTCTTAATATTGGTGGGTACGCTCAGGGGAACAAAAAAAAATTGACCATCTTAAAATACTCGAACTCGTCGGATTAATATAAGGGGATTCATTACTAGCTAGTGTCAATTTTTCTAATTTGATCGTCATCTAAGAAATGGGAGCATCTGTAAGTTTCACTGAACACCCCCTCTGAAAATCTGACGCGCTAAAATAATTTTTATTTTTTTCAATTTATCATGTTGGAGCATGAAAATATCAATATCTAACACGCTGGAGTATTTCCATGTCATTGCTTTTTTTAATTTTAAAATTATCATGTAGACGCTTCCCCCACCGCTGAAAGTGGAAACATCTAGAACAATTTATTCTTCCTATAATCTAATCTACCGAATCTAATAGGATTGGGCGATGCTGGAGTAAATCCACAGTTTGCATCATGGGCTCCCGGTCCATCTAGGATACGGTCTTAAACTCACTTCACTAATCTCAATAGGTGAAGATGATTGAAGTTATCCCATCATTTCTAAGCATCAAAATCTTAGGAGTTTTCTAGAAGTTAAGATCCTTCTGCCACCTCTCTACCCATTTCATATCCATTTCCCCTTTGACATTCCTCTTTCAAAGCCATTCAACATCCACGGCCAAGCATAGCGATTCAAGTGCAGGGCTACTAGAATCGATGCAGCAAGTTCAAGGCCTCCCCGCGCCCCTCACGGCGGCGCGCCCGGCCCGCCCGCCCTAGCTGTGACGTCAGCGCGCCATTCATGCTCGAGCGGTCGATACCAGCCCCCAGCCAGAACCGCCCAAGATAAGGAGATAGCGGAATGATGGCAATATTGGTAGAGATCTTTGATCTTGAGTAGAGGTCAAGAAGTACCGATACACTATAACACCACAAAACCTGCAAGGCGATTGCATAACTTTTTCGTCAATGTTTCAATTGGTTTCGTTCATCCCGTATTGCATTTTTAGTTGAAATTAATTGAAATCCGGATGAGTCTGGAGTTCACTCTTCCCGATTTCAATAAATTCCAATTGAAACAACAACACAGCATGAACGAAACCAAGTGAAACATTGACGAAAAAGTTACGCAATCGCCCCGCTGGTCCAATGAAACTTTGTCATACTTTTTAACTTATTCGTTTGCCTATAGGGTCAGCAGTGATGGGAGTCACACCACCAAATTCTAGCCAGTTGACTGCAGCTAATATATGGGCTGACTCGACCGGGACAGTACCACCCTCTCACAGAAGATCGGCGTAAAGTAGCTATTGCAGCTGTGTTTCGTAAGATGAATGAGAAGAGCCGGAAGCCCAATGCCCGTGATATATTCATTTAGGTGCCATATAAGAACCGCTCATCGCTTATAACTCGTATTTCAAATACGACGCAGAAAAGGAAAATTGTGCTGAAGCTCTGAATATCACGAAAATGTCGTAAATTGGTGTTGTTATTATTTCAGGAAAATATGTTTGTTGATGAAATGAGGATAAAATAGTTATGTCTGGGGTATAAGTAATACAAGTATAGTACATTTGCCTGAAGATACTGTAAACAAAAATTACCAACCAAACAAAGAATATCACGGAAAGTTACATTTCTCCCACGAAAATCGAACCAGGGGGGTTACTCCGAAATACGTCGCTGACGGATCGTCCGAAGTACGGATTCGATTTACGATCAAAACAATGTCAAATCGTAGAGAAAAACGAAAGAAGAAATGTCAAATCACGACAATCCGTCAGCCGAAACGTTAGGTTCGTATTTCGGAGTAGGCCAGCTGATATATTTATTAGTGTCCGACCGAAGATTCGGTTTCGGTTTCGGTTTCGGCCAGTTTCGGCTCAAAAATCTAGTTTCGGCACCAGTTTCGGTTTCGGCTGAAAACCCACCGAACCTTTCGGCCGCGCCGAAACTCTGCGTTCGTGAATTATCGCGCGTCACTCGGTTGATTTCGGGAGAGTTCGTGTCTCGCGTTGCATCCGCCATCGCCCATCGTCAGCTGTCAGATCGCCGGCCGGTCCGGCGTGATTGTTTTGTGAGTTTAGTGTTATTTCTCGCTTTATTGGCCTTTATTAAGCATTGAAGTTCTTTCCGTTGAGTTATTCACTCGGATTTATGAATGATGAGAATTAAGTATGTAAAAGAAAGAGGTTATACTTATTATATTATATTTGATTCACACATTCATCATTTATTTATTACTTATGTTACGGCACATTTGTTTTAGGTTATTGTTGTTGGATGAGGTTTTAAATTACCCAAACAACTACCAGCTATGATTTAGCTGTGTGTGACCTTCAGATGCATATTTTTTTATTGGTAAAATAATTTCCTGTTAGAGCAGTGGTAACCGATCGGTTAAGCACGCGTGTTGCGGGCCTAAGGTCCTGGGTTCAAACCCTGGCTCACACCTCTGGATTTTTCGAAATCTATGTGTGAATCATAACTTTAATATGATTATCACTTGCTTGCGGTGAAGGAAACCATTGTGAGGAAACCTGCATGTCTTAGACATGTGAAATCCACCAACCCGCACTGGGCCAGCGTGGTGGATTATGGCCCGAATCCCCCTCGCATTGAGGGGAGGCCCGTGCCCTGCAGTGGGACGTTAAATGGGCTAAATTATTAATTTTATTAAATTTCCTGTTGTCCGTATATTTTTTTTTGAGAATCGATCTGAACGTGACATACCTATCAACTTAAGTAGAAAATGACAACGGGGGTTTAATATATTACAATCACGATTGCCACCCTAAATTACAAAAAGATATGAAAATCCCACAAAAACCCTACATTACCAAATACAATTAAAGTTTAAAATGATTTCAATTAATGTTAAATTTAGTCTTAAACATGTTGTGATTATAAACGCAATCGAAATACTCAATTAATGAGGTCCTTTTTTATAATGTAAGTGTTGATTATTGACAAATTTTTGTTCCAAGAAGTGTTAACATGATTGTTATTTTGTGTTTATTTTAATCAGAGCAGTAATATTAAAAAAAAATATATCATAATAATATTATTATGAATAATTATGTTTTCACATACTTCAATTATTGTTTTTTATTTCATTTAACACATTCTAACATTTCTAACTGTCAATATAAGGGTATAAAATAAGCCAAATTTCAGTAAAAAAAATATTTTTAACTTGTCTGAAAAAGGTTCGGTTTCGGTTTCGGTTTCGGCCGAACCTAAAACAGATGCCGAAGATTCGGTTTCGGTTTCAGTTTCGGCAGAAAATCCTGTTTCGGTCGGACACTAATATTTATCCAACAGTATCCATTTTCTCCTCATTATATTTTGTAGTGTCTCAAGCAATTCTCTTGGGATGGGATTGTTGACGCAACTGCTACATTTGATGACTATTTGTATTTTATACCTAGTTCGTTACCACTATAGTTACAAAGATAACCCACTTATGACTAGGTACGTGCAATTTTAGAAACTTTGAACGCATGTATTCTGCCAATTTTGAAGTTGTTTTAGAAAATAGTTTCACTGCATCGTGCGTCATCTTAAGGCATAGGCACTTTATATAATTATTCAATAATAAAATATTAGGATTATCCCCTATTTAAAAAAAAATGTGAACGAGTCCAGGGCCTCGAGTCTGTTCACAATTGCGAACCATTGCGAAACCATTGCGAAACCACTATATAGTCTCTAATATTATCATTGCGAATACTTCATAATGGTAAATCCTTGGTAGTTGAAATGTTGGCCAGAGGACTGCTCAGATAGCCGACAATATGTCGACCGCCAAAAATTTGCGTTTTTTAATAAAGAATTCACGAAGATAATTAGTAGATAGAGACCATTGGTTTGACATAACTGTTTTACAAATGCTTGTCAATATTCATTTTAATTTACTTCACGTTACAAACAAGTATGTATATAAGGGATCTATTGATCCAGACAAATCCCTCAGCTACATAATATAATATCTGTATACATACCTATGTATCTATTAAGCCTTCGAACTTAAAATTTAGCACGTATGCTTTTATGTACTCAGTAAATAAGGATTTTCCGAAATTTGACCCTTATAGGTGTTGCTAATACATCTGTTAATTCCGGGTTCGAAGACAGCAACGGCAGAAAGTGACTGTTCTTTACATTTTGTAAATGTACAGATGGTAATACTGTAAATGTACAGATTATTAATGACATTATTCACCAGAAGATGAGCATTATTGGCAATATCGACATGTTTTCAATATAATTTTCCACAAACGACTGCGTCGTACTGTGTCCATGGACTCGGTTTAATAGGACATACTATCTATTGAATTGGACAGTTACACATCTCCCTCCTTCTTGGTAATGTCTGGCCGCTACACACATTGTATAGGTACCCAAATACAATAATTTAGATCTTTACTTATTTTTATTATTAAACAAATAGATGCGAAAAAAAAAAAAATAATAATAATAATTTACCTAGGTAACCTAAATAATCCACAATTTCAAAAACTAAGCACAAACATACACAAAGTTAGTTACATAGCGTTGTTATTATATGAAGTCGGGGAGAATTCTCATGACTACAGTTTTCAGGGATACGCCGGTTGTCCAGTGAGAGATGCTTATTTCGTCTTATTGAAGCGATTACCTGAATTTTCTGAATAAAAGCTAGATAGATAGAGATAACACCTTATACGTACACCAGTGGCAAATGCATAAACAAAAATGACAAACAAAACAAGAAACAAACAACAGTATTTTTTTTTTTTTTTTTATAGGACTGCGGTGGCAAAAAAGCGTACGGCCCGCCTGATGTTAAGCAGTTACCGTAGCCTATAGATGCTTACAATACCAAAGGTATTGCTCGCACATTGCCGACCTGAAGGGGAGTGGGATGGAGGGAGGGGGAGGGGGGGTGGGCTTACGGCTCTCTCACTCATCGTACGAAACGCAGCTGTAATAGCTGCTTTACGCCGATCTTCTGTGAGAGGGTGGTACTACCCCGGTCGAGCCAGCCCGTTTATGAGCTGCAGTCAATTGGCTACAGCTTGGCTCTACCACCTTCAGTGTGCGGTCTTATCGCAAGCTGCGATCTCTTTTGATGTTGGTAATTCCGTGTTTAAAACAGGATGGTAGTCAGAGGTGTACATATACTAGAATTAATATAGGCATACCTAAAATAAATCATGATAAAATTGGGAAACATATTACATAATTATTATAAAATCTTTCATTACAAATTTTAAAAGAATATTTTGTTACTTCGGAAATATACCCATAGCAAAACTATAATTTATAGCATCTAATTCACTACACCATGTGCCCAAATTCCACGCCCTGCTTACAGGGAGAGTAGCGTGGGCGTATGACGTCAGCACCGCAGCCCCCGCGCCCTCCTCCCCGCCCACCCGCTCCCTCCCCCCTTCCCCCGCCCCCTTCAACTTGACATTCGCAAGGCTGTATCGATTCGCGGGCGGCCCGCAATGCCGAGGGCGCCGATGTTTACATTTTCACTGGGCGGTTTGTGAATGAAGTTGTTTATATAGGGCGGATGAATGTGCCTGTCCTGGAAAAGGTTGTCAACTATAGGGAGGTAGTAGAAAATAATTCTTCTTATCGTATGGTTAGTGGCCAACCTGGTGTCAGAGTTGTTCAAGCCGCCCGAAGGCCTCTGACAAGGCATCACGACTGCTGCCTAGATGACAACAACCGGGACCGACTTTTTACGTGCCCTCCGAAGCACGGAGACGCTCAGTTCAAATGCCACTCAATGGTCACACATCTCTGACTGACCATGCCAAGCGTTGCTTAACCTCAGATCGTTTATAGATCAGTGCTTGCAGCTGGCTATGAGCGCCTCAATAAGAGAAGAATAAATATTAAGTAGGTACATTATACACACCTTCTCTTTATTATTTAACCTACCTAATAGGGTTAATACACCTTCCTAAATTTGGTCACTAAATTTAGAACCTAATTTCGAAAGCTTCTGATTATTTAGGATTCTAACTTGCTAAATGCATTTAGCAATTAGGT
This sequence comes from Drymonia ruficornis, assembly GCA_947859195.1. Classification (NCBI taxonomy): domain Eukaryota; kingdom Metazoa; phylum Arthropoda; class Insecta; order Lepidoptera; family Notodontidae; genus Drymonia; species Drymonia ruficornis. Next base: position 2,003,262 of record OX401905.1, read on the forward strand.
TCTAAATTTAGTGACTAAATTTAGGAAGTTTAGTCACTAAATTTAGTGACCAAATTTAGTGACTAAATTTAGAAGCTCTTAAGCTACCTCGGTAAGAGCGCTGGGTGTATCGCGTTCTCTACCGTCTGTACTATGGGGAGTGTTCTGATGTACTGATTAGGTTGGTGCCACAGTCTCTTTTCCGCAATCGCACCCTCCGACGCTGGGAGAGATGTCACCCACACCACCTGGATGCCAGGTAGCCCACAAATGTACGTGCAAGTGTCCATCCCGCACGTAGTGGAATCTCCCTCCTGACGTTTTTCCGTTGCACTACAACATGGGGTTCTTGAAAATGTTTACAGAATATGTCCCTAAAGGTAGGAGTTGGTTGCGGGCGGCAGTTGCGGCGACGTCAGTTGCCGCCGTCAGTTTCACACAAAATTGTCACGATGACATGTGCTGTGACGTCACGACGGCACCAATTTCTATGGGATTGACGTGTGACGCCTGCCGTCGGCCGTCTGCCGCCCGCAACCAACTCCTACCTTAAGAGGTCGGCATCGCGTCTGCTCCCTTTAAGTTGCAGATGCCCTGGGCGGTTACCACTTACCATCAGGTACTGTCTGCTAGTGTACCATCCTAGGCAATAAAAAAATCAAAAACGTAGATAGGTATTTTGAAGTTGAGGGAAATCTCGGTTATTTCATTCTGTTTTAATGTACCTACCTAGGTCGCTGATGATATAATAAATTAGTACCTATTTTTGGTTCATTCCGCCGTTTCGTGCAAATTTGAACGTTCCGCGGAATAAAAAAAAAAGTCTGTTTTATGTAAAAAAATAATTATTAATCGAGATTAGATAGTCACCAGATTAGTAAAAAGTGGGAGGCACTCTTTTATCTCATTTAGTTACTGAGAAAATGACAACTGCAATTTTACAAGTGGAAGGTAATGAAATGTCTAAGGATTGTAATGAATAAGGGCAGGATGGTAATGAAAATTAAAAGGATTGTAATGAATTTGGAAATTATTAAAGTCGGGGTAGACATGACACACGGCAAAACAGTTGTGAAATAGGTCATCATCATCATCATCTCATCCGAAAGACGTCCACTGCTGGACATAGGCCTCCCCCAAGGTTCGCCACAATGACCGGTCTTGCGCTGCCCGCATGCAGCGGATTCCCGCGACCTTCACCAGATCGTCGGTCCACCTTGTGGGAGGCCTACCCACGCTACGCTTTCCGGTGCGCGGCCGCCACTCGAGAACTCTTCGGCCCCATCGGCCATCTGTTCTACGAGCAATGTGCCCTGTCCACTGCCACTTAAGTTTAGCAATCCTGCGGGCTATGTCGGTTACTTCGGTCCTTCTGCGTATCTCCTCGTTTCTGATTTGATCCTCTCCATTGCCCTTTGATTGACTTTGAGCTTGCTAATAAGGCCCATTGTGAGCGGCCATGTCTCAGTTTCATAGGTCATCGTTGGCAACACACACTGGTCGAAGACTTACGTCTTGAGACGAATGCAATACAGCCCAGGTCTCGACCGAATCGAAGGCTTTCTCGTAGTCCACAAACGCTAAGCAAAGGGGCAGGTTATACTCCTCGGTCTTCTGTATAACCTGTCGCAGCGTATATATGTGGTTTACGGTACTAAATTCTTTTCGGAAACCGGCTTGTTCGGGAGGTTGAAAGTCGTCGAGCGTGCGAGACGATTCATTATGACCCTCAAAAACAGCTTGTAGACATGGCTCAGAAGTGAGATGGGTCTATAATTCTTCAACAGAGCGTTATCACCCTTCTTGAATAAAAGAACCAACACACCTCTGTTCCATGCCTGCGGCCTTTTGCCCTCGAGTATGACGGAACCGAACAGCTTCTGAAGGGCCTTAAGGAACGGTTTTCCACCCACCTTCAGGAGCTCAGCCGTTATTCCATTATCACCCGGTGCCTTGTTGTTCTTAAGCTGTTTAAGAACAATAAATACTACTCTCGTACAAGCTGACGTCCGGGATGTCTTCGGTATAGTGTCGGGTTAATCTGACAATCGGGACAATCTCTTGGGTTGTTCGCCTGGTTTGTAATGGGTGTCCACATTAACGTGTTGTAACGATAACGTAACGATTCTGCCATCATCGTCTTCAGTTTCGTTAGCTGGCTTTGCCCAATAGTCAGATCTCTAGCGAACGCTTTGGAGCCTTTGTTCCGCTCGATAGCCTCTTGCCTCTTTAATACGCTCGGTATTTAATTGGCGGAAGTCACGTGTTAAAGACTTCGAGATCTGTCTATTGAGCTGCCGGTACACAGACGCGTCATCTGAAGACTGCAGTACCATTTCACTCCTTTCCTCCATGAGCTTAAGAGTACGATCCGAGATTTTTTGGTTCTGTTTGTACGACTGGCCTTGCAGTACTTTGACCCGATCGTATGGACAGTTTCCACGAACTTATCGTTACAATCTTCCACGCTACTCCCTAGGTCATCGAATCGGTTTTGAAGTTCGAGCTGAAAGCTTTCGGGGTTTTGGATCTGGGTTGGTGCTGGCCGGAGCGTAGTCTACGCTCGTCAGACGAGATCTTTCGAGCTTTATAGCTTGAAAGTTCTCGACTGATGAAGTCTACGCTAGCCAGGACTAGCGAGGCTGCCCGAGACTGGGGGCCGGTCCCTTTTTGCGCGTTTCATTTGGGGGGTTTTGCCATAATCGCCACGCTTGGCAGGCAGGTTGGCGATCGCAGTAGATAGAATATGTACTCGGAGGACGCTGCTGCCCATCCTCCGGTGAATCCCTAAGTCGCCTCTTACGACACCTATGGGATGAGATGGGTTGGTGCTATTCTAAGCCGGCACCACACGGTACATGTATGACAGGTATCTCACCTGGCGATGAATTGGCCACGTCGCCAGTCAGTCGCCAGGTGTATTACCTGTCATCATTTCAATAACTACAAATTATTTGGTTACGGTGGTTGGCGACGTCGGCATACAATTTGTATTGACTGGCGACTTCGCCAATCCGTCGCCAGTTCAATACGAATAGTTGGCTACGGTGGCTGGTGACGTCGCCATGGCTACCCGGTGTGTTATGGCCCCAATTTAAAAACCTTTCATTTCCTTCCAAAACCGTTCATTACCTTCCAGCAAAAAAAATGGATGGTACGGACGGTAATGAAATGGAGAGGAATGAAAAAATTTAACTTTTTCTTTAATAACTCTGTAATCGAACATATTAGAAAATCGAAAATAAAACATGAACAAAATGTATTAAAAAGATAAACATTTTTTATAATAATAATAATTTCCTTACTTACGTACCTTGTAAAACCAAAGGAATGTAATGAGAAGATTTTTGGACAAAGCACTATAAAAATTGGGAGATCGTAAATATTTTTATCAGCGATAGACGCACGTCCTTCTCGCCTGGGCACCGTGTCTGGGTGGCCAATAGACACGCTGTGACCTGAACTGTAGTTGGGAACGTATAACTAGAGTACAAAATTATGCAGTTTCTGGGTGCGGATGGTAATGACGTTTTTATTGTGACAAATTGTAAAATAGGCTTTACTTATATTATTTCTGCGCTTATTATATAATCATAATCATTTATCAATACGTCATGAATTTGGCTTCAATATAACGTATTAATTAGAGTCATCAATTCAAATGCAGATAAATAAACATTAAAGAACCTGCCGTGGTCCCTAGTTGGAAACAGAGAGGAATGATTTTACACGCTGTTTTATTAACTTTTTTAGAAAACTAACAAATCAAAGTCCAATATTTTCGATGCTGTTTTTAAAACGATAATCCTTTTACCTATTAGGCACTTAATATTTAAAATATATATCATAACTGATGGGTTTATTAGGCTGGATATGCTTTTTGCACGAAACTACGGAACGACCCTTTTACATAGTGATTGGCGCACGTGACCTCTACACGCGACCTCGCCCCAGGGGTCCCGTGACGTCATCCGTGACCTTCTGGCTCAGGGGTGGGGGTCTTCGCTGTTGAGTGAACCGAAAATAGGATATTCTTGTTTTAATCATAAAAAACAAGCCTTTTTAGCCAGGGGTAATTGTGAAAATAGGTTGGATGATATTTTTATTACCAATATATATTATAAGTAAGTATGTCAAACAACAAAGACTAGTAGCAGGGATGGACATGGAATAAATTTAATTTCTGTCTAATTCCGTGTGTCCACTGGCAAGAAAACTTGCACAAGTTTACTTGCGCAAGCGACTTCCAAAGTGTAAACACTCACGCAAGTGGACTTCTGCGACTTGCCGAACTTGCTGCAAGTCCCACGTGTACACGGTTGTGTAAAATTGCAGTCAGTGGAAACACGTCGGCAAGTGACTTCTGCGAGAAATTGCGGAAGTTACTTGCCAGTGGACACACGGCATTATAAATACGTAAAGTACTCAGGCAGCGGCATGCTGGCGTTATGCCAACGGAACCAGTAAACACCGGCTCACAACGAAATGTGTAACATTGTGCCAAGACTTTTTCTTCTTTTAAGGACAGATTCTTTTTTTTTCTTTTTTTTTTTTTCTTTTTTTTCTTTTAGTAAGGACTTTTTTAGAGGTAAAGGCAAGCTGTCGACAATTGACTGCAGCTCATATTTTACAAGCTGGCTTGACCGGGGCAGTACCACCGTCCCACGGAAGATCAGCATAAAGTGGCTATTATAGCTGCGATTTGTACGATGAGTAAAGAGACGGCCTTTGTTATATATATATATATATATATATATATATATATATATATAACGTCGCGACTTTTTATCCCCATTCGGGGGTAGTCAGAGGCTTGAGTGGCCATACATCCCATTGTGGAGGTATTAAGTCAACTCAAAGCCCACGTTTCACCAGATAGTCAGAACCCAACGTGACAGGTGGTGAACCTTGTCGCCGAACAGGAACTGAATTTGTCTTGCCTTTGTTATAGGTACGTTTAAAAAGGAAAAAGTAACAAGAAGAAAACTACTTACCTAACATTTTATTTAACCCTTTGAAATAACAAAGTTACGCAGACCCTTAAGGATCACGGTCAGCGTTTCTCTTGGGCATCGCCCACACATGTGGCTATGACGACAGTCCGATCACGTGACGGGCACGGCACGACCACGACCCGATTGTAAGAGTGACGGTGACGGGAGACACGTGAATTCGAATTGAAACTCACGTGTTCACCCAAAGCTTATAAATCAAACAATGGATCTGCAGTTCGTATGTAGCTTAATTGTTATTTCGGACCTTTGAAACAGACTGTATACAAGGTTATTGGCAAAACACTAACAACCTTGCAGGCCTGTATTACTAACATCAAAAACAACAACTTTTGTTCTGCGACTTTGTACTAAATATAATACATTTAACAAAAAAAACACGCTGTATGAATAAAATATTCTCATCTAGAGGATAGCCGTGGTCCGTGGTCGTATGCTACTTCGCCCTAAAGGACCTAAACGGACCTCGGCTATCCTCTAGATCAGTGTTTCCCAAACATTGTTCTGCCATGGCCCGATTATTTACACGACTGCCCAAAAAAAAAAAGAGTGTATATGTGTTTAGGGTTCATGTATGTTTATTTGTTTGTTTGTATGTATGTATGTATGTATGTGAGATTCTTTATTCCACCATAACTTATAAATGCCTGAACGGATTTGGATGTATGGGGTATCGTTAGAATCCTTACATCATTCCGGGTAACACTGGGTATGTTATTTTTGAAAAAAAAAAAAACACAATTTGGCGGCATTATGGTTCAATTTTCAAATGTGAAAATAATATATTTTTTTCCATTATTACAATATGGGTATCAAATTGAAGGCCTTGATGAGCACATTCTAAAACTGTAGAATTTAAAGGCATCATTTAGCATAGCTAGGGTGTACATGCAATACAAACATTTCATTTTTGGCTGCTGTCACTAAAATTCATAAAATAAAAATTAATAATTTAAAAAATTAAAAACACGACTGCCCTGTCAAAAAACGAACTAAAAAGTATAAAACAAGTGCAGTGTCATTGCAGTCGGGGGCCCTCTTAGATTAAATATGTTCCACAGAACGGTCCCCGACTGCAATGACACTGCACTTGTTTTATACTTTTTAGTTCGTTTTTTGACAGGGTAGTCGTGTTTTTAATTTTTTAAATTATTATTTTTTATGTATTATTTTAAAACAAGGCGGGAATGCTGCGACCCGGTATTTTATTTTGATGGCCCGGTACCGGGTCGCGACCCACCAAATGGGAGACGCTGCTCTAGATCAGAGTATTTTCTTATTTATTTTTGTTTAAATGTAGGGTAAAACCCCCAATTATTGGCACCTTGCACCAATATTTGTCCACACATATTTCTATGGGATTTCTTAGTTCAGCGGATAGAATAACTAGGTAGGTGTGAAAAACTTTGAAATTTATGACCCTTAACAAAAAAACACTATTTCCATGTTTAGTTTTCTTATTTTTTTAAGATAACTTCATAAGTGCCAATAATTGGGGGGTGCCAATATTGGGTGCCGTTACCCTATTATAGTTTTGTAAAAAGTCATAGAACAAAAGTTATTGTTTTTGATGTTAATAATAAAGTCTTGCAAGGTTGCTAGTGTTTTACCAATAACCCTGTATATGTTAACAACTATCAACAAGGCGATTAGTAATTGAACGGTTGCCATAGAAAGCGACACTACTTGGCACTGGCAACAGCAGGGGAAATTCACTGGCACGCGCCAGGCCTGGCACGTGGAGACATTGACCGGGCAATTAATGTGTTTGGCGACAAGATGATATTTGGACTGTGGTTATGGCGCATTTAAAGCATGCTCGCGTGGACTTTAGTTGTGGCAGTCTTGAGCCAACTACAAGTAAAATACCGTACTAAGCCACCAAGCCAACTAGGAGCTGGGATGGCCCCTTGTCAAAACAAAGAAAAGTTGTGGAACGATCTCCCCCCCGAAGTCATTCCTTTGCACTACAACATGGGGTTCTTCAAAAGGCATGTTTACAGGTCCCTAAAAGGTCGGCGCCGCGTCTGCTCCCCTTACGTTGCAGATGTCCTGGGCGGCGGCTTCCACTTACCATCAGGTGGACCATCTGCCAGTGTGCCATACTTGGCTATAAAAAAAAGAGTTTTTATTTAAAAACAGCAATCAGTAAACATGATTTAATATTCGTTGTTATATCTGCTCAGGTCTTAATTACCGAACAATCTTAGCCATTTTGTACAAAAAATAAACTATGCGGATATACATTACTCAGTGATATAATGATAAGCACAATAAACCTGTTTGGATTACTTACGACCGCTTGGCGCAGTGGTTTGAGCGTCGGCCGCTCGCTCACTGTATCGGGTGGTTGCGGGTTCGATTCCCGACAGAGGCAAGTATCGGAAACGGCCTTTTCGTAAATTTACGCCCATCATCTGTGACAGGGTGGTACCTACTACCCCGTTCGAGCCAGCTCATATGTGAGTCAATATGAGTAAGTAATGTCTAATATTTTATGTGTATGTATGTAAGTACCTACTTAAGTACGTATCAGTGCCTCAAAAGATATAAGTAGTACGTACTTAAGAAGGAATTTATTCAGTCGCCTCCTCGTCTCATTGGTGTTCCTAGTCTTGGTACTCTAACGCCATCTATGATCAATTTCCACCAAACAAAAGAAAAACAAAACAGAAGCAAGTACAAAGTACATAAAACAAAGTAAAGCGTGATTACTGAATAGAGTGATCGAAAGTAAATATAAATAATTACTATGTAAGTAAATAATCTTTATGACGCAATTTACGCAAACACATTCATGTTATCGTTACGTCAATCAATCTTAGAAGTATACTGCTATTTCACCTCGCTCTGCAACCGGCCCATTAGCTCAGTTGGTTAGAGCGTCGTGCTAATAACGCGAAGGTCGCGGGTTCGATCCCCTCATGGGCCACACTTCTTTTATATTAAAAACTGATGTAGTTTTGCATTAATTTTTATAGAAAAACTTCACGCATAGCGCATAGCTGACTTATGGCCGGCGCAGACTGGGGACGGCAGGGCATGGCATTTTAATTCACAGGTCTATTTTTCAATGCTCGGTGACCGACATTTTCTCTTGCTCCGATGTCGATCACCGAGCATTGAAATATAGACCTTATTTCAATTGGATAAGTATTGTATTCCATTGATAAATAAAAATAAATAATTTAAAAAATTTAAAAACACGACTGCCCTACCAAAAAACGACCTAAAAAGTATAAAACAACTGTTGTTTTATACTTTTTAGGTAGTTTTTTGGTAGCGCAGTCGTGTTTTTAAATTTTTTAAATTATTTATTTTTATTTTATGCATTTTAGTGCCAACAGCCAAAATGAAATCTTTGTTTTGCAAGTACACCCTACCTATGTTAAATTATGCCTATGAATTCTACAGTTTTAGAATGTGCTCATCAAGGCCTTCCATTTGATACCCATATTGTAATAACGGAAAAAAAAAAAAATTTTTTTTCGCATCTCAAAATTGAGCCATAATGCCGCCACACTATTTTTTTCCAAAATAATATACCCAGTGTTACCCGGAACGATGTAAGGATTCTAACGATACCCCATACATCCAAATCCATTCAGGCATTTATAAGTTATGGTGGAATAAAGAATCTCACATACATACATACATACATACATACATGAACCCTAAACACATATACACTCCTCTTTTTGGGCAGTCGTGTAAAAATAAAATGCCATGCCCTGCCGCCCAGTCTGCGCCGGCCATTACAGTCACATTACAAATAAGTGCACTGGCAAAACTACGTTAATAATATACGAATTAACTCATCAATTCGGTTCCTACTAAAACTCCGTTCTGTGTGAATAACTTATGCAACGCAGACCTTGTATATTAACATGTCAGTTCATAACGATTCGGTCACGAAGACGTACTTGGTAGCCGGTTATAACTGGTTTCCAAAGAACCTTGGTTCATTGGTAACTAAAAGCGGTAAGTAGGAACCTGCTAATAACATATAAATTAGACTGTTTTCATTGAGATCGTTTCTGAAGATCCAGACTGTATATAGGTCTAGAATGAGGTCATTATGTATTATATACGTCTGCAATTCGACTGCGAAATAAATAAATATCGCCCTACTTACATTATATCCTGAACTGTGAGTCTACCTTTATTCTGATATAGAGAGAGTAGTACCACCCTCACACAGAAGGTCAGCGTAAAGTAGCTATAATTTAGCTGTATTTCGTACGGTGAGTGAGTAAGCTGAAAGCCCAAACCTCTCCGCCCTCCCTTCCACTATCTCACTCCCCTTAAAGTTTGGCAACGTGCGAGCGACGCCTATGGTATTACAAGCATCTATAGGCTACGGTATCAGGCGGGCCGTACACTTGTTTACCGCAGTAGAATAGAAAAGCAGTTATGCTAACAATTGAAATGTAATAATAATAATAATAACGTCACGACTTTTATCCCCATGGGGGGGTAGTCAGAGGCTTGAGTGGCCATACACCACCACATTGTGGAGGTATTAACCAACTCAAAGCCCACGTTTCACCAGATAGTCAGAACCCAACGTGACAGGTGGTGAACCTTGTCGCCGTGTATACAGGAACTGACTATTACCTAATCCCGAGGGATAGGTAGGTTTCTTCACGATGTTTTCCCTCACCGTAAGCGAATTGCACATAGATGAAAACTCATCCATTGGGGCATGCCCCACCGGGTATCGAACCTGGGACCTTCTGATTGCTAGCCCAACCTGTTCACCCCTAGGCTGCAGTCGCAGTCGCAACTGAAATGTGAATGCTAACAATTCCTTCTTCAATAGCAAATAAATTGGAACTCGGAAGTATAAACAAGCCAGGAATGTAAATACAAGCTATTGTTGTGTGCTTACGAAGCATGTTTAGTGAAAACAACCTTTATTCTCAATGATTTATTGTCAAACTATTATTTCCGTAGTAAATTATATAGCAGTTTTTTTTTTTTATATAACTGTGGTAGCCGATTGGTTAAGCACGCGTCTTGCGGGCTTAAGGTCTTGGGTTCAAACCCTGGCTCACACCTCTGGATTTTTCGAAATCTATGTGTGAATCATAACTTTAATATGATTATCACTTGCTTGCGGTGAAGGAAAACATCGTGAGGAAACCTGCATGTCTTTAGACATGTGAAATCCACCAACCCGCACTGGGCCAGCGTGGTGGACAATGGCCTGAATCCCCCTCGCATTGAGGGGAGGCCCGTGCCCATCAGTGGGACGTTAAAAGGGCTAAATTATTATTATTATTTAAATTATATTTTTAGGCAACCCTTAAATCACCCATTAAAGTACATTATTGAGTGATGCATACTGAAAATACGAATATTTATATATCGTGCTAATATACAAATCAAGAACCAATTTACAAAGACCGATCTCCTTAAATCACTGCTAAAGAATTACGGATCTGGCTTCGTTGGTCACCGCATATTAGGGCAGCCGTCCAACTTAAAATGACCCGCCTATTCTATAAGCTAAGATGATTTCGTTTGGCGTTGAAGGTCAATTTATGATGGGTGGTTCTAGCCTTGATAAACAGGTAGTCAATGCTGATAAGCGATAATAACTGGCTTGCTTTACTGGTTTTATGTTTGCTATTAGTCATTGCTTGATATCCTTGACTTTGACACTACATGTATTAATTACATTTAAAGCAGGCTATCTACGACCAATATTATAGAGATATTTAGTCAGTTTACAATAGCTTTACAAAGCGTTTCTAGGAACAAAAGTGAATTGTAACGCCTGTGTAAGTCCATGATAACTTTCTACTTTAATCACTTTACATGAACTACATGGCAACCTACCCAACATAAGGGCCTCCGCAGACTAGCTACTTTTAGCATCGGCGACCGGCGATTTTGTGACGTATCGATGCTGCGTCGCGTTTCTTCGAGCGCGAACGAGCGAGACGCAGCATCAAAATCGCCGATCGCCGATGCTAAAAGTAGCTAGTCTGCGGTGGCCCTTAGCGGAGCTCTCTTAGGCGCCACCGCAGACATGCTACTTTTTGCATCGGCGATCTGCGATTTTGCGACTGTATCGATGCTGCATCGCGATTTGGCGACTCTCTGCGTGCGGACGCAGCGACTGCTCCGATACTAAAAGCGACTAAATCGCCGATCGCCGGTGCAGTATCATGTCTGTGATGTCCCTTAATTACGGGTGGCAATAATAAAGAGGGCTCAGCTTATGTCGGAAATTTTACCTTAGACGTGCAGGCGACCGTACTACGGACACCGTACAATGGACATAGGGACGATCCCAGTGGAACTTAGGCTAGAAAAATTACAAAAAGGCCGTTTTCAATATTTAATAATAGATTCGCTATACAGGTTATAAAAGAAACACTCCAATAATATTACATAACCATTATATTATTAAACAAGAATAGATCACTTCACAAATCAAAATTGATATCACATTAAAATCTCTGATTTGTGACGAGTTATATTTATTAACATTACTTATCTTACAATAATTACAATATTTAAAACATCGAGGCACTTAACCGAATTGTTTTGATACTTGACTCCAATAGTATATTTTTCCCTAAAGTGTACAAATTGGTATCTACCTATACTCAGATTTTTATTTTCGTGGACTAAAATGCCAATACAGCTATAAATGTCAATTTATATTGTAATTAAATCTATTTTTTATGAGTGATCTTGTTTATTGTATGATTTAGTAAATAAAATTGAATTATTTTGAACCAGAATCATAAAAATAACATAATTCATGATGATCAAATCAAATTAATTTTACGTTTGACAAAGATTTCACACAAAATTGGATGGATTGCAATGTCACTTAATTAATTCAATTATGAGATTACCTTACATAAAAATAGCCCATTTAACATCCCACTCCAGGGCACGGGCCTCCCCTCAGTGCGAGGGGGATTCAGGCCATAATCCACCACGCTGGCCCAGTGCGGGTTGGTGGATTTCACATGTCTTTCCAAAATCTGTATCATACGATCACCGTCAAACGCTATGAGATGTTGCCTAACTCATCCGTGCGTTATAATCTAAAAAATATAATGCTTAAAGCAAAATAATCGCTTTTTACATAATATACAATGGAGGCGAAAAAATTCAGCTCACCGGATTTAAATAAATATCGCCAGACTTACACACCAACTGTATGGTCCCAAACTAAGCAACGCTTGTACTATGATCATACAATGGACTTGGGGCGATCCCAGTGACACCCAGACCAGGGTGAATTACGAAAAGGCCGTCCGAAATTTGCCTCTGGCGGGAATCGAACCCTACCCGATACAGTGAGCCGAGCGGCCTACGTTCTAACCACGATGTAATTTTACGTGTGGCGCGTCTAAGCAGCACTCAAATTTTAGTACCATTCGGGCATTCCGCAGATAATGTTTTTAAACATTACTTAAAAGCGGCTGTACACATTGGACCATGCCTTTGGTATTGTAAGCATCTACAGGCTACGGTAACTGCTTAACATCAGGCGGGCCGTACGCTTTTTTGCCACCGCAGTCCTATAAAATAAAATAAATAAACCATGGTGTTGGACCATCTTGTAGGTTTTGACGGGCCCGTTAGCGTGGTTGGCGCGGAGGCGACTTTCACGCTGCAGGTCGTAGGTTCGATTCCTACCCGTGACATGCATTTGTGTGCATGAACATGTCTGTATGTCCGGAGTCTGGGTGTATATGTATATTAAGTATGTATTTACAATCAAAAAAGTAGTATATGTAGTAATATCAGTTATCTGGTTTCCATAGTACAAGCTCTGCTTAGTTTGGGATCAGGTAGCCGTGTGTAAAAAAATGTCCCAGGATATTATTATTATTATTATTATTGGCGACAAGGTTCACCACCTGTCACGTTGGGTTCTGACTATCTGGTGAAACGTGGGCTTTGAGTTGGTTAATACCTCCACAATGTGGTGGTGTATGGCCACTCAAGCCTCTGACTACCCCCGAATGGGGATAAAAGTCGTGACGTTACATTTACATTTTTTTATTTTATTATTATTATATTATTATTATCAAAATATCGGATCCCAAAGGCCGCTGTTACCTACCGCCAAGTAGACCATTACACCTTGGCCCAATGTGTACGGCGACAATTAGCTTCTTTCTTAGAACATGAACATTAAATTCGTGATGTTTACTGCACATTGCTTGTTTTGCTAGCGTGTTTCTTAGCTGTCAATAACGAGCCACCGGTGTTTAGTGTTCTCGACCTGCTGTTGTAGCAGCGGCGTGCGCACGCGCAGCTTCACCTCCAGCGACCCGCCGGCTGGTCGCCGCCCGTCCATTAGCTGTGGAGGTAGAAGAATATAAATATCACCCATTAACATAACAAATGATCCTAAACTATAATGTTTATGACTATACACTTGTAGAAATGTTTCACCATGGACCAGTTACTAAGGGGACTGGCCCTAAGCAAGTCGGCCGAGTGGTCGGCCTAGTACTAACATCGACATAAAACGAAGCGAGTAGTTCAACTATTTACCGGTAAATAGTAAAATGAAAATGAAAAAACAATGACCACGTTTTGTTTCATACAAATATCTAATAAGGGCACCTCTTTCTGTAGTCTTTACTCTGTGTGTTTCACTCTAGAAATGCACGGCCCTCCACTAGGGCCACCACATACATACGGAATTCCGTTATCGGGATTCCGTAAGGCCCGCCACATACATACGGAATTCTGTATACGGAATTCCGTTTTGAAATATCGAAATCGGTTTCCGAACGCGATACGTCCATACATTTGGATGGATTTACTGCGTTCGGAATCCCCGATTCGATATTTCGAAACGAAATTGCATATACGGAATTCCGTTTGTATGTGGCGGGCCTAAACTTATCACACACATACGTTTATTTCCGTTCGGAATAATTCCGGACGCACAGGGATACCATACGGAATTCCGAAACGGAAAAATTTCGAACGGAAAAATTCCGTACGTATGTGATACGTCCATACATTTGGATGGATTGACTTGTATGGAATCCCGATTCGATATTTCGAAACGGAATTCCGTATGTATGTGGCGGGCTTAGGGCCCGCCTCATACATACGGAATTTTACGTACGGAATTGCGTTTCGAAATATCGAGTCGGGGACTCCAAACGCAGTAAATCCATCCAAATGTATGGACTATCGCGTTCAGAAACCCCGATTCGATATTTCGAAACGGAATTCCGTACTGAAATTCCGTATGTATGTGGCGGGCCTAAAAAAGATTTATTTAAATGTGTGTTTCCTTCACCGTAAGCAAGTAACCATATTAAAAATATGATTCACACATTGATTTCGAAAAATCCAGAAGAGCGTGCATATGTGTTAAGAGTGTGACTCACCGGAAAAGCTTCGTTCAGTGTGACCTGCGTCTCCAGCGGCGCCAACTTGACGGCGACGGTGCCGAGCAGCGCGTCGCGCCGGAACCAGCCGCTGCAACACAACACCGCGCTGCAGCTACCAACACACCAACTAGAACTACCACCCGCACCCACACAACGCTACCAACTACCAAGTCATGGTTCAAGACGAAAGAAATACAGGATAGAAGATATTATAATGGTGAGAAAATAAATGATGAAGCATACGTCTAAATTCTAGAAAATATGCGTGGCGAACTGCGAGGATAAACCCCTAAGGACCGGGCCCCATTAGCGCGTTGCGTTGCGTCGTCGCAAGATTTTGTACTGGCGCATCACCCTCCCCCGCTTCGTCTCTCGCCCGTCGACCCTTTGATTCGGTGCGACGACGCAGCGCAACACGCTAGTGGGGCCTCGCTCTAAGGGGGCGTCCATAAATTACGTGAGGCGATTATGCTGATGTTACGAAAATTACGTGAGATTAGCCGAGACCCCTCACTCCCCCTAAATGCCTCGTGTAATTTATGAACGCCCCCTAAGGGGCAAGTCGTACTCAGACTAATAAGCTAAACTCTATAGCTTGAGACTCACAGACTAATACGCTGCTAGCCTAAAGTATCCTCTGTGAAGTATGTTTTTAATGGTTCAGATAGTTAAATATAACCCTAAATGATGACTTACCCTTCGGAATAGACTTCAAGCTTGATAGCGTGTCGCTTGAACACGCGGAGACATGCGCGTGCGCCGCGCTGGATGGCGAGCGGGAACACGGCCTTGTATTCGGGACTGTTCGTGTTCTTCACCACGTCCGTGCGATCCGACACGGGCGCTTCCTGCAACACAACATATTCATAACAATGAAATTCCAGCCGCAATCATATTAAACCAATCACTGATCGATAAACGATCGGAGGTTAAGCGACGCTTGGTAAGGTCAATCATCATAGATGGGGGACCAAAATTGAAATATTTTTTTCATCACACCCATTCGAAAAACGTCAATTGCCTTTCAAGGCTAGCGGGAGCAAAATTCTATTTTGCTCCCACGGGAGTTTTTGTTTCTCCTTCCTGATTGGTCAGCGTTCGTGCTTCTGAATTGAATGTGAAAAAAAATCGAACGCTTAATGTATGAAGAAGTTACTGGCCGGTTAGGATTACGCGGCAACCAAAGAGAATGTAATGGCAACGCGAGCTGTTAAAAAAAAAAAAATTGTCATATACATTTTTCTTTTAAATTCTTTTGTCTCGGTTTAGTAAGTTTAAGTTATTGCAAATAAAAATGAAAAATGAGTTCGAGTAATGATGTGATGATATATTATTTGTTTGGATACTACATAATATTATGAGAGTTTCGAGTAGGTAGAGGTACACGTAGCTTTTTATTTTTCTCATAGGTAGTGATGAAAAATAGTATGTATCATTCGGGGCCAAAATATTTTGTCCTCGGGCGGAGTATTTTGAATTCCTCGCAAAGCTCAGGATTCTATTTTAGAATCCTTTGAATTCAAAATAACGCTCTCGCGGAACAAAATACCCCACTTTGGCCCCATATAACACAAATAACTAATTTTGTTCAGGCTTGAGAGGGGGTAGAGGGGGAGAGGTGGAGGGAGGGGGGAGAGAGGGGGTCTCTTCAGTATAAAAAGGTACGTAAATTGGGGGTAACTTTTTCCCACGATCTGGCCACTACATAGACGGTCGAGCCATCAGCAGTCACCATCCATGGAGGCGCGTGGCACGCTGTAACACAAACACACACAAACTTTCGCGCAAGCGCCCTGCGCAATCTGACGAATTTTTCGATCAGGACACGTGACCCTGTCGCGAGTTTAACATATTTTACCCATATCAAGAAAAGTGCACAACGCCGCTAAAGAAGTTTTCACTTCAAAAACATAATGTAGAACTCTACAAACCTGTGGATAAGGAAACTCGAACTTGACGTATGTGTCTACTTCCTTAGGGTTGGGCACGTTGTACGCGATGCCGCGCACGATTGTGAGCTCTAAGTCGTTCTCGTTGAGGTCCGTATTGCATTGCACCACTGAGAACTGCCGTGTTTCGTAGTGGAACTTTGGTGGACTCTGGCCTAAACTGAAAGAGAAATTAAAAAGTTATTATAATAATAATATGAGCCCTTTTAACGTCTCACTCCACCTCCATTTTAAAGTTATGATATTATTATTAAAGCTATGATTTCGAAAAATCCTGAAGTACGAACTGGGATTTGAACTCGGGACCTAACCAATCGGTTATCACTGCTCTTATGCAATATGGTTTTACTAGCTTTTGCCCGTGACTGCTTCCGCGCATAATTTGTCCCACGGGAATATACTATCGGTAAAAGTATCCTATGTGTTAATCCAGGTTATAAATATCTGTGTTCCAAATTTCATCCAAATCCGTTCAGTAGTTTTTGCGTGAAAGAGTAACAAACAAACAAACACACAAACGTCCGTCCGTCCGTCCGACCGTCCGTCCGTCCGTCCATCCATCCATCCATCCAATCTTTAACATTTATAATATTAGTGGGATGTTATCTGGTCATTGTATTGGTTACCTCTTAGCAACAGCAACGACATCTAAGTCCTGCTTAACCGCAACAGCCAGATGTTCGAACCGGTTGGCCTCAGCGATGTTGCCGATGGCCCGGTTGTGGTCCCGGTTGCCGTGGCACAGCTGCAGCTGCCGCGCCAGCTGGTTGTGCAGACGGGATAGTACGTCAGACCCATCCGCGTCTATGGGGGTCGGGTCTTCCGGTGTAGCGCAGTCCTCCGCTGATACTATGTCGAAACTGGGTAAAAAATATAGAATTTAAGGAAAAAAAAATGTATAAAGACAATTTGTAAGTGCCCCCGTAGGCCTAAACAAAATAAACATTTTAAATTTTGAATGTAATAATGTAACGTCACGACTTTTATCCCCGTTCGGGGGTAGTCAGAGGCTTGAGTGGCCATACACCACCACATTGTGGAGGTATTAACCAACTCAAAGCCCACGTTTCACCAGATAGTCAGAACCCAACGTGACAGGTGGTGAACCTTGTCGCCGTGTATACAGGAACTGACTATTACCTAATCCCGAGGGATAGGTAGGTTTCCTCACGATGTTTTCCCTCACCGTCAGCGAACTGTAAATTATGCACATAGATGAAAATTCATCCATTGGTGCATGCGCCACCGGGATCGAACCTGGGACCTTCTGATTGCTAGCCCAACCTGTTCACCCCTAGGCTACAGTCGCTATCGTGCTTAACTAATTACTTTTAAAATTCATGTATCCACTAACATAATTTATATTGTACTCACGTGTGTTCCAGATTGCTTTTGGCCTTTGGCGGCAACGGCAGTGACTTGAGATCCACAACTAGTCCTCCCTTCGCCGCTTCTATCACCGCGTCGAAGCCTTTGGCAGCGCGTAAGTACTCTTTAGCTTGACCAATGTCACCTGTTACAAAATACCGAGTATTTCAAGAGTACGAAATAACTATTTTAGGTACGAAATAAACTAAATTAAGATTAAACTTAATGTCCCTAGAATCTCCTCACGTTCTAGATGTACTTTTCGTATCTCTCCTTGTTCTACAAATTACGCCAGTAATTCTTTCATTCGTCGTTCCTGTAGGTATTATAATGATAAACTTGAGACGATTGACATTTTCTTTCTGTCTGTAAACAAATTTAAGAAAAAAATTGGGTGACATTGTATTTAATAGGGTGGCAGGAGATCTATCCTGATCATATTGTTTAATTTATTGTATGTGTGGATGTATGTCCTTTGCATTGTACTCTAAATCTATTTGTTAGTTTGTATTTAATGGAGCTTTTTTGGTCAGTTTGTGTTTTTGTTATTTTTATGCTTATAATAGTGAAAGACTGTATGCTTCCTGAATAAAATAAAATAAAATAATACAGTAGTTGTTATGTATAGATAGCGACAGGTTCGGAAGTCCTTCGGGGTATGAGCTGAGGCGCGGGCGGGGTGACACCCCCCACACCCGCGCATGCACCGCGCGACCCTAGCGTTAGCGCTGCACGGGTATGCATTATCGCTATCGATAGTTATCGATTTCGATCTCGCTCACATTGTTCTTTGTTGCGTTGTATTAAAAGGGCTTTGGTCGCTTCCTCGTCACGTATTAAAACAGAAAAACCAATAATTTATTCTCAAACACGACAACTCACGATGTTTTCCTTCACCGTAAGCAAGTGATAATCATATTAAAGTTACGATTCACACATAGATTTCGAAAAATCCAGAGGTGTGAGCCAGGGTTTGAACCCATGACCTTAAGCCCGCAAGACGCGTGCTTAACCAATCGGCTACCACTGCTTAAATTTTTTTTTTTTTAATTTTATTATATTTTTAGTATTTTTTGTTATAGCGGCAACAGAAATACACATTATGTGAAAATTTCAACTCTCTACCTATTACGGTTCGTGAGATACAGCCCGCTGACAGACGGACTTCCGACCGAACGGACAGCGTAGGCTTAGCTATAGGGTTCCGCTGTCATCCTTTGGGTACGGAACCCTAAAAACGCGGAATATTGTAGTATATTTTTAATATGATGTAGTGTTACCATTCTGCTTAGCCTTCAAGGCGGCTTCCTTGAACTGAGTCTGTCGCAGCAGCAGGAACGCCAGCTGCTTGTCGTGTCGGCCGGCTGCGGGCCGCGCGCGGGCCGCGGGGGACGGGGAGGGGGAGGGGGAGGCCGCGGGGGAGGGGGAGGCGGCCGGGGACCCGCTCGACGTGGGGGGAGGCCGGCTCGGAGCTGGTGCCGCTTGCTGGAGAATAAAACGGAACCACAAATTATGACCTACCTATCCCTCGGGATTAAGTAATAGTCAGTTCCTGTATACACGGCGACAAGGTTCACCACCTGTCACGTTGGGTTCTGTCTATCTGGTGAAACGTGGGCTTTGAGTTGGTTAATACCTCCACAATGTGGTGGTGTATGGCCATTCAAGCCTCTGACTACCCCCGAATGGGGATAAAAGTCGTGACGTTACACACACACACACACAAATGATAAGGGTCTGTTCACACAACCGGCTCGGAGAGGAGAGTACAATTTCATCGCGTTTAAAAAAGAATTTGAGTCATTATCGTTCAAAATCACGCTTCAAAAAAATAGAGTTGACCTCATAGATACTAGGCTACCTTTATCGCAAACCCCAGACCTTTCTTGATTTTAATAACTTTCAATTGAATAAGAAACACATGATGCACGAAACTAATTGGCTCATGGTTGAAACTAGTCAGGTCAAAGTATTTTTTTAATTCATGTAAGCTAGAGGTAGCCACTTATGAATCGGTAACATAAATATTTTAGCATTACCACCGGTTCGTAATGTTGCTTCTATTGAGAAGAGCCGGCAAGAAACTCAATGGTTACTCTTTTCAAAAGAAAAAGAAAATTGTACACATTTCGAAACAGCAACACCATGTGAGCAGGCAGGCATTAACACAATATCAAATAACAAAAAAACACACTATTATCAAGCTAACTCACTCAGATTTGGATATTTGGTAACAGTAACGTAGTAGGCCTAAAAATATCCACCCTCTACAGGGTGAAATCAAAATCGTGGACAATATTTTAAAATATGACTCAACACATGATTCAGAATATTTTGTTAAAACAAATAAAAAAATCTATTAATAAAAAAATATTGCTCGGGTAAGCAAATAAGCAAACCATTTAACTGTTATACCTTACCTGGGTAATAAAATTTATCAATTGATTTGTTGATTAATATTCCCTAAATATACTGAATCATGTGTAGAATCACCGTTTAAAATATTGCTTACGATTTCGATTTCACCCAGTATTTGTATATATCCCATTCTCCACTATATTGTCCATAAGATATAACACTTACCCCAGCAGTGGGCAATGGGCCATGACCAGCAGGAGTGGGCAGCTCGTCGGCAGCGACCGGCTTACCCGCTGAGTTCTGTCGGATGGCGTCCTTGTACTGTTTCACTATCCTGCCCATGCGTCGCGCTTTCGACGAATTGCCTTCCTCTTTAGCTTTCGCTTCTTGTTGCTACAAACAAATATCATAGAATAAAAAATAAGATACCAAAGGAAAAAATATAGACATATAGCAGAGTCAACCGATTGGTTAAGCACGCGCCTTGCGGACTTAAAGTCCAAGGTTCAAACCCCGGCTCACGAATCTGTATTTTTTTTAATCTACACACATTCAAAACACATGGCAACTTATTTTGTATTAAATGTTTTATTATTACACCGATTGTCAATAGTGACAAAGATTGTATGAAACAGTTATTCGCGAAAAGACCAAAGTCTCCAAGGGCCAATTCGCAATAAGCCTAGTTCGGAAAATGAGGTTTGATGATGCCAAATTAATTCGTCTCTGTCCCACTTCCGTTCAGGTCGGCAACGAGCGAGCGATGCCTTTGGTATTGCAAACATCTATAGGTTATGGTAACTGCTTAACATCAGGAGGGCCGTACGATTGTTTGCCACATAAGTAACATAAAAAGACTTACCTCAAAAGCAGCCAGTCTCAATTTGAGCGCCTCGTCCATCGTGGACCCTGTTATGAGGCCAGTGGCTTCATCCACTGGCGCCGGAGTGGGTTCCGCTGTAAATAGGAACATTATGACGTCATCGGACTGCAGCTCAGAGAGCCTACTCATTTACAGACGAAAACGAAATTTAGGACGAAATTTCGCGTCCTACTACGTTTCTTATTCATTCTGACATTGCTTACGAACGAAAATTGTTTGACGTTTAGATTCGACGACGGTGAAGACGTCAAACAATTTTGGTTCGTAAGGCCCGTCATCATCCCGATATTTCCCGATATGCCCGTATTCATCGGAATTCCGTTTCGAAATATCGAATCGGGGTTTCCGAACGTGATAGGTCCATACATTTGGATGGACAGATTGCGTTCGGAAGGACCCATTTGATATTTCGAAACGGGATTCCGTACGGAATTTTCCGTATGTATGTGGCGGGCCTAAGATAAAGAGTTTCTCAGTGAACTCGCGTGTTCCTTAGAATAAGAATACATTGCTCTAGGCGATATACCGTATCTGTATTAAGTCTGTATTATCTGTATTAAATATAAGCCAATTTGGAACCATACAGTTGCGTGTTTGACTACACTAACCTTAGATACACGGGTTAAAAGAAAAAAAACAGCTAATTAACAAATACCTACCAAATTTTATGTAAAAGAATGCATCAAATTTGTCTTATTTTTCTTACGGGTCAGCCCCTGCCTATTCGAGGTATATATTGTTAACAAGCCCCTGCCTATCCGACGTATATATTGTTAACAATATATAGGTCGAATAGGCAGGGGCTGATCACCCATAGAGGTTATGTAGGCAGTTGCCTATGGACCCCGCGACCCGTAAGAAAAATAAGACAAATTTGATGCATTCTTTTACGTAAATTTGGTAGGTATTTGTTAATTATTGAAGTGAAAACTTCTTTAGCGGCGTTGTGCACTTTTCTTGGGATGGGTAAAAAATGTTAAACTCGCGTCTGGACACGTGACCTGATCGAAAATTCGTAAGACGGAAGGAGAGTACACCGCCGGCGCGGCGTAGGAGAGGAAGTATCCCCCTCTCTTTCTACCGTGCGGCGAAAATGTATGCCTGCGCCTGCTGTTTCGTTTAGGCGGCGCAGGGCGCTTGCGCGAATGTTAATATTCAAGTTTTCACTCTGCCGGCACTCCCGGAGTGCAACCTGTTGTTTTTTTTTTAACCCGTGTATCTAAGGATAGTGTGGAAATAAATATTTTATTAAAATTTTACTTTATGGGGGCCGCAAAAGCATTGCCCCTGCGAATTCTAAGACCAGAGAGTTCTTCATTCATCCTCACATATCACAAATGTTTGAGCCAACTTAAACTTAAGCACTATAGTATGGCCAAACCTTACCAGTAGATTTCTGCGTCTGATCCTCAACTTTCTGAGATCTAAGTGCTGCAGCAATACTCTCCACTGTGGGCAGTTCGTTCAGGTCCATCTCCTGACCGGATCGGTACGCGTCCACGACTATCTCGAATTGCTTCACAACTTTCAAGTATTCCAACGCCATTGCTTTGTCGCCGGAGTGCTTGCAGGCAAGGGCTGCGGCTTTGAACTCTTCTTTGCGCCCTGAAGAGGTTATGAGTCATAATGTAACATTCATGTAAGTGGTGTGTTATCGAGTATTTGGAGTCAGTGCCAAACTTAGTACCAAGTTGGTACTATCGAGTTGGTGTTATCAAGTATTTGGGTAACACACCATCACGCCTGATTTTCCGGAAGGGTTAAGCAGAGGTGATAATATAAATTTTACAGCAGGCTTTTTAGTGCTCTAGGGTTTTTTTACCTAGTATGGATGCCATAAAAAAATTACTTCGTATCGTTTTAGTTATATTTAATTATTTTAGCTCATAAGAACTCTGTACTGAACTCTGTAAGCGAACTTTTTGATGGAAATAAATATTTTATTATTATTATTTTAAAAAATAGTCCAAAATTTCGAATCGTCATACTAGTAATACGCCTGTAATGATAAACGCATTCATAAACTCACTCAAAATCATCTGCAATCCTTGCTGCCTTTCATCTGAGACTTCCACACTGGGCGGCGGCGGCGGCTCCTTCGGTTCTGGGAGACTCGGTTCTTCGTGCCCCAGGTCTATGAGCGCCGGCTCCGGTTCCCCAGCCGGTTCCAGTTCCGGTACCGGTACCGCGGCCGGTTCCGGATGGGCCGGACTAGGCTTCCCGACGGCAACAGGAGGCGGTATGTCCTCATCGTTGACGGGCCTCCCGGCTCTCGCTTGTTTGAGCAGATCGTTTAACGTTTTGAGACCGCGACCGAATCTGGAGTGAACAGAGAACCTTAGTTTCTTACCAAATTTGATTTAATATTGCAAACTGCTACCCTAATCCAAGCATGTGTAGGTAAATTCCATGTGGCAAAACTACGTATAATTTATGAATGCGATAGTGTGTTCGTAAGTCACACAAGAATGGCTGAATGGATTTGAATAAAATGTTATACAGATGTAAGCTATATTCCGAAATAAGATACCTATACCTCCAATTTTATAAAAAGTTATGATGGACTTACACTGGCACAACAAATCACTTTTGTTCCTAGAAATGCTTTGTAAAACAATTACAAACTTGCTTAAAATCTGTATATATTTGATACAAATCCACGTTTGAAAAGCTGCGAGTTGCTAATCAAAGTGTGCTAGGCTAGTTGAAACAAGTATACAGGTTGCCTGAAGTTAAGCAGTTACCGTAGCTTATAAATGCTTTTAATTCATCGCTCGCACATTGCCCAGCTGAAGGCGAGTGGCACAGACGGAGGACAGGGAGGGGGGGTGGTTACTTACCTCCTAGCTCGACCACTCTCCCCGCTCTCCTTAGCAGCTTTCTCGGCTATTGTGTAGTTGGAGATCCTGTCCTGCAGCAGGCTGACGGTGCTGCTCTCGGCGCTGCCGCGCGCGGAGGGCGGCGGGGGCGCGGGGCGGGAGGCGCGGGACGGAGGGAGAGGGGCCTCGTCATCATCTATCGCTAGCTCTTTCAGCTCAGAGAGTAGGTCTGGGTCATCATCGTCTCCTGAATCAAATAAGCAAAAGATTTAAAAAACCAGCCAAGTGCATGTATGACGCACGTAAAGGGTTCCGTACCACCATAGAATAAAAAGTCACAAATATCAAGTTTCTTGTATAGGGATTTTAGTATTTGTTTTTGTAGCGGCAACAGAAATACACATTCTGTGAAAATTTCAAGTCTCTACCTATTATGGTTTCGTAAGATGCAGCCCGCTGACAGATGGATAGACAGACAGACAGACAGCGTAGGCTTAGTAATAGGGTCCCGTTGGCACCCTATGGATACGGAACCCTAAAAAGGAATAACAATTTGTTTTTCTAATATCAAAATGCAATGGATACCAAAAACCCTGAATTGTATAGGATTCTTTCTGCATGGAGTTGGGGCAAAGTAAAAAGAAGTTGTTAGTCTAGTGTACATAGAACATTTGGCAATCTTCTTACCTGAAACCTCCTCATCGGAAGGTACATCCTTCAGACTCGCAGCTATCATAGCATCCAAATTTGCGGAGGCAACCGGAGCTGGTTTCCGAGGCCTGTTCCTCTTGGAACCGCCACTGATCGCTGCCAGCTCTGCCTCCAGGTCAAAGTCATCATCGGAGAGGTCCAAGGGTTCATCACCGTCGTCCAGGTCTGGTATGTCAAGGAGTCCAAACTGTGGTGGAAAAGCTTTGTTTTTATAATATTTATCTAACCCCTTTTATGCTTAAACAATTCAATTAAATTTTAGAGTCCAAGACAAAGGATTATTACTTTAAAAATGTAATTAAAAACTTACTGGAAATAACAATACAAATTGTTCATATTTTATTTAATAAATGTAAACACGAGCGCACTTGAGATATTAATAAATTCTCTCGAGGACGACTGTACAATCCTTTGTTTACCACATTCGCATGGAATCAGCTGATAACGAAACAACATTGAAATTAACTAAAAATAAAGATTTATTACTCCTAATCAGCTGTGACTCGTTTCTATAAATACACCAACGTATAATAACGTTAATGGAAACCGGACGAGACCCCAAGATTAAACAAATAATGCATTGTATGTGATTGTATGACTCACCTGGGACAAGTTGCCTTTTTTACCGGAGTTGGGCTTTTTAAACATTTCAAATGGCTCCAATTACGAACTACACAAATAAATGGATATTATCCTGAATAATTATTGGGAAATTATGCAGAATATTCTGATTTCTTTGCCAAATTCTAAAACTTTCCAAGATTGTTTGTTACTGACTGACTTTTGTTTGACAACTATAGTCAACCAGGGTTGCAAAGGTGTAAAATTAAAAATCGGTAGATTTGTCAGCTAAAAACGGGAGCAATCAGCGGGGCTATTATGTATGTCAGTTGACAACAGGCGTCGGTTGTTTACCGAACTTTGATGGTAAATTAGAATGACATAACATTGGTATTACGTATTTCTTGCAGGGCTAACCTAACCTAAACTCACTGTACCTTGATATCCATTCACCGAAATACGTAAAACCAATGTTATGACTTTCTAATTTACCATCAAAGTTTGGTGTACAACCGACGCCAGTTGTCAACTGAGATACGTAATAGCCCCGCAGGAGATTATAAATAAACTCTATTTAAACAGTCCTACACTCTGACTACCCCCGAACGGGGATAAAAATCGTGACGTTACATTTTTATTTAAACAGTATAAGGCACCTCAGTAAAAAAAAACCCATGATTAATTTAAAAAAAACACTCCATAAATCAACTTGTTTTCTCTTTCGCACATGCAATAAAGTAATTGCCGTGCGAATATATTGCCCTTTCACCTGTCAAATTATTGGCGCGCTTCAATGTCATTCATTTTCGCGCTTCAATGTCATTGAAAATTCATGAAAAATCAATTGAAATGTCATGTCAAAAGGCAAAAAGTCGGGAGATAGGATTGCTAAATCAGGATATCGGGAGACAATGACCAAAATCAGTAGATCTCCCGATAAATCGGGAACTTTTGCAACCCTGCAGTAAAACTCAATGACAGGGCTTTTTGGCGGGAAGTGGAAAAGTCATGTTGTCATTTTTGTTTTAATTTCCAAAACTTGTGTTTTCGTGTATTATAGTGTGTAATATTGGTGGAATATTAACCATTATATGGTCATAAATGTGCGTGAGTGTGGGCAATTGGAACAAAAGTGATGAAACATGATTTTCGGCTTCTCACAAGAAGTCTAGTAATTTGTCAGTAAAGTATCCGCCACTTTACTGATAGGGTTTGGGGGGGTAGAAATAAGGTAGTTATAAGGTAGATTTAAGGTAGTTATAAGGTAGAATTAAGAAAAAAATGTAATAAAAGTATACTGATGTTAGGCTCCAAAGGGCTAGTTCCCAGGGGCCGTAAAACTAATCTTATAAAAAAAAAAAAAAAAAAAAACTCAATGACAGCTGATTGAAGTAGAGGTGGACTTCTTACGTTCGTGCTACTACCCTACGGTTTAGTCGATTTACATAAGAAAAATATGTCATTTTATGTGCCCAGTTTATGCAAAGTTGTGCAAAAGTAATACGGGGTTAGCACCATGGACCAATTACTAAGGGGACTGGCCCTAAGCAACTCGGCCGAGTGGTCGGCCTAGTACTAACATCGACATAAAACGAAGCGAGTAGTTCAACTATTGACCGGTAGATATAACAATGAAAATGAAAAAACAATGACCACGTTTTTTTTCATACATATATCTAATAAGGGCACCTCTTTCTTTAGTCTTTACCCCGTGGTTAGCACGTTGATTTCCTCCACCGGATTACCTTTCGGAACGAAATATAATAAAATCGATTTTGTTTGTAGCCGTTTGCTTCTCGTGTAAACTCCGTATTAAGGCTTGCGTCCATTAGACGCATGGATAAGATTAGACGCGCCGAATCGAGTCGAATTGATACGAAAAAAATCACCTCTTACATATAGTATGAAACTGCGTCCATTAAGCAAAAACAACCTACCTACTTCGTTGAAGATTTGCGATGAATAAACGATTCGATTCGTCTGAGATGGACGTACAATAAAATGCGACTCGCCTCGACTCAATCCGATGCGACGCATTTCTTCTATAATCGACGCATGACGCGAACATTTACAGTACAGCAGCGTAAAGAGTGAGTGAGATAGATTCAGTTCGCAAGTCTAAACTTTGCTTGCACATGTGAGCGATCAGCATAAATCGAGAAAAGATATATCGGTAGTCGATAAAACAAGCTTCCACTCTAATAAAAAAAGTATAATAAATATTTGCCATATGTAAAAAATATTGAACTTCAAGTCAATCAATTGGAGGTTACAGACTTCAAGTTTATTTCACTGCCTTTTTGTTATTACAATTAAAAACGTTAATGTCTTTTGGTATTGAATTAAATATAATAATTCGTGTAATATTATTTTCTTCGTTTTCACATAACAGTATTAATAAAAAATATTAGTCATGGCAACACACACATCATCGCGAGAGTGACGTATGAACGGCAGAAGAGACGAAAACGAAAGAAAAGCCTTTCTGTGCCGTTGTTATCTTCTATCCTACCTGAAGAATGGAGACAAACGGCCAGGCTAATGGGCTTAAATCTAAAAAGAAAGAAAACGGCGACACCAAGGACAACCTATGGTAATGGTTCACTGTTAATTTTACGGGTAACATGCACTCCCCATATAGGGCTCCAATGTGTCACACCTACGTGCTGACAAGCTACGGAGCTGAGAAATATGTGACCTAGCTGCGCCGTCTTACCTTTGTATGTAAAACAACAACGCAACATTCTCACATGACGATAAATTCGTATATTTCTCGTCGCTTTCTCGCATTCGTGGAACCTCACTAGTGATGACAACGTCGCATGTATGCTCGTAATGTTTTCAGGTCTTCGATACTAGAAGAGGTCCAGAACCAAGGGAACACAAAACTACCTTCAAATAAAAATGTTCTTGTTCTCGGCGACAATGAGACTGGTAAAACTACGTTAGTAGCGAAATTACAAGGTGTTGAGGACCCTAAGAAAGGGTCGGCCCTCGAATACGCGTATATAGATGTAAGAGATGAATATCGAGACGGTAAGTTTACAATTTTGATGTCTATGATGTGATATAAAAGTGAAAATAGTCATTATTTGTTTGTGTGCAAGTGTTATTTGCGCTAACCTACATTTGGCATACTGTTACTATTGTTTATAAACTGGTACAACTATGTGAACATGCACATCTAACAAACCTAACTATTACTCTTATTTGTGTATAAATAAAATGAATATTCAATTTATTGAAATTCCTATTGGAATCTGTTCTACTGACATATTTGAGTTTTTCTTTTATTTTCATATACTAGGTAGCATTGTTGACACAAATAAATGAAACTATATCAATTTTGTAGATCACTTTCTAATGCAAATCATGATATTATAATAGTTTCCACTTTCCATCTTGGTTTTACTGTATGTCTAATAATTTTCTTTTAGGAAATAAATTTGCAGTATAGATAATGCATAACGCAATATCCTGCATATATCATTTCTAAATTTAGAATGCGAGATCTATAGGTACAGTCATAAAAAGTGCAGCATCAAATCTCAATCAATACTGTGCTATATTTTCACAGTAATACAGTATTTAGTGTGCTACTGCATTTATGAACAATCTGTACCTCAAAGTTTAAGACAATATTATTTAGCATAGTTATAATAACTTATTAGGTTTATCCATTTAAAATCTCAGAATTGAATGAATGCACCAGACTAACATTAACTGTATGGCCCCAAACTAAGCAACACTTGTTCTATGGGTACCAATTGACTGGGGGCGATCCGAGTGGCATAAAATAAATTCCCCGTGAAATAGCATTCCATGACTAACTACAGAACATTTTTCCTTAATCACACTTCTCTCCCAGATCAAACACGCCTCAGTGTATGGGTGCTGGACGGGGATCCAGGGCACACGAACCTACTCAAGTTTGCTCTCAGCGAAGAGACATTCCCCCACACACTGGTGCTCCTCACGGTAGCGATGACCACTCCGTGGGGTATACTGGACCAGTTGCAGAGCTGGGCGGCCGTGCTCGGCGACCACATAGACAAATTAGATCTCACACCTGGTAAGTGATTTTAGACACCCTGGCAGACCTAGCCATAATAACTATAAGACCAGAATTAATAGTCAGGTGAAGGAATGACTGGGGCCCCGAGTCTGTTTTTAACCATTTCAGTAATTTAACCACTGGAAAACCACTGGTATCTAAGTTCTTGAAGTGTTCATCATAAATACCTAGCAAATACAATAAAATGTAACGTCACGACTTTTATCTCCATTCGGGGTTAGGCAGAGGCTTGAGTAGCCATACACCACCACATTATAGGTATTAACCAACTCAAAGCCCACGTTTCACCTGATAGTCAGAACCCAACGTGACAGGTGGTGAACCTTGTCGCCGTGTATACAGGAACTGACTATTACCTAATCCCGAGGGATAGGTAGGTTTCCTCACGATGTTTTCCCTCACTGTAAGCAAATTGTTAATTATGCACATAGATGAAAATTCATCCATTGGTGCATGCGCACCGGAGATAGAACTGGGACCTTCTGATTGCTAGCCCAACCTGTTCACCCCTAGGTTACAAAATACCTGAAAGAGAAAAACTAGAAGAGAACAGCAGGATATAGGCATCTATCAGTTGAATCAACTGCCTGCCCGATGATAAAAAATATTCATAAATCGTGAATTCATGGGGGTTGGCATGTTGGCCAGACAACAGCTCACTGACCAGTGGTTTCGCGATGGTTAATTGTTAGTGGACTAAGGGCCTTGCACTCAGGATTGAGATAATACTAATCTAAAAAATACAGTCACTTATTTGTGTAGGGACTGCAACACTTTGTATTTTAGGGTCCCGTTGGCGTGGTTGGCGTGATGGCGCCTTTCACGCTGCAGGTCGTAGGTTCGATTCCTACACGGGACATGCATTTGTGTGCATGAACACGTCTGTATGTCTGGAGTCTGGGTGTATATGTATATTAAGTATGTATTTACAAATAAAAAAGTAGTATATGTAGTTATATCAGTTATCTGGTTTCGACAGTAAAAGCTCTGCTTAGTTTGGGATCAGACGGCTAGTGTAAAAAAATGTCCCAGGATATTATTGTACAATATATTTTCAGTGTGAATTCATTTCTAATCCCATCTCACTCACTCCTATTATTATTATAAAATCATACAAGAACAAGACACCGCAAATAGTTGGAAGTATGTAGTATAAAGTACTTCCTGGAAATTACATTTATGCAACTTTGCAAATGTTTGTTGTGGTAAGACAGTCTATGAAATCTTGGTGGGATAGGTCTTAATGTTATATTGCTAGAAAGAATCAATGACGTTCTATATTATAGACCAGACATGTACGAACATAAGTGCTCTAATATCAATGAACACAGGCCATATGCGCCAGAACTGTTGCTAGAAAGAGACGAATATACATTGTCACGTAACCTACATAATCATTGCGCGCGCGTGCAGCCGTGCGGCCGCGATGCTGGGTAGTGCGTTACTAAGTCGGTCTGGTAATTACCTTGCATTCATGTTGCTAAGAATAAGCGTGGCAAGGCTCATCTAAAGGTCTAAAACTTCTTTGGAAAAAATGCCTTATTATCACTTCCTATACGACTTTAGCCTCCTGAAAAAGTCAATCCAAATTTCGTCTATGGATTTTGTTGCCAATTTACATTACCATAGACGGTCGTTTTTTTATTGAACTATAAAAAATATGGGTTTACAACTCCACCTGTACATAACCCTTCCGAGTGATAATTATTTCCGATATAATCACTGCTAAATCCTGTCACAAAAGCCTTGTTGAATTAATAGTATGACTAACGTTGCATATTTTATTACCGGCGGCATGAGTCACACGGCATATGGATCTCATTGAGTCTCTGAGGCGCATGCGGTAAAATTACTCCCCTTATCTACGACGACGGTAAATTAACTTGATAGTGACAATTAGATGGTAAAGGGCATCCTGCGACTTCGCCCGCGCTGACAGTGTACTGACAGCTGTTTCGCTTAATTATAATAACCCTTTAATTAAACTAACTACAGTGCAACTCAGTACTAAGTACTCTCCACGATCGATCAACTGCCTTTGATCTTATGGACCCTAATATCCATCATTGAAAAGTAACTAGTGAATAAATAAATTTTAAAAACTTAACTAGTGATTCTCCTTAGATACGGTTTTTCGATAATCTAATAAAAACCTTCATAGAAAAATCTTATCTAATTATCCACAGCTAATAAGGTCGTTCCCCGAAGTGTATCCACGTTTCGCCCATTACATGGTTCCAATGAGTGCGTCCACATACCCCGAGCTGCCGCGCCACGCGCGTGCCATCAGTTACGGCAATTTGTCTATGCGTTTAGACATTCAAACTGATTGCACGGGCGCGCCGCCCGCCTTTTAGCGCAATAGAATTTTAATTGCAAAATTTGAACCCTTTTTCATAAGGTTCCAAAAAGCACCAATTCAGTATACGCGATATCAAGAATCGTGATATTAAAAATCTTAATGATCAACAATATCTATTTCTTAATCGTGACTCACCAATTACGTCATGCGTTTGTCTTTTAAACCGCACGACATGAATACCAAGTGGTTTGTCGGGTCGCTATCGTATCGGACACTATATTTTATAAGGTGTTTATGTAGATTTTTTATTATATTATAAACTAGCCTGGTGCCCGTGACTTCGTCTGCGTAGAATTTGTACTTCGAGTAGCTTATTTTTTCTGTAAGCTGTCATCTACCTCGATACTAATTAAATTAACAAAAAAACTTGAGAAATGATTGCTCTCCCATTCAAACTTTCATCCCCTATTTCACCCCTTCAAGTTTTATTTTCGCAACGAAAAGTAGCTTATGACCTCCAAGATCCTGTCTGTCTCTTATAAAAATCATCATAATAGGTTTACCGGTTTAGTCGTGAAAACAAAACAGATAGACAAACATAGTTACGCTCGCATTTATAATATTGGTATAGATAACACCGCACCTGTACCGGTTTGTATGTTTACATAATACGAATTAATTATAGAGTTCTATTTTGTTGTGTTAAAATAGAGGTTCCGCTGGTTATCTTAACAATTCTAGTATCTATGATAGTCCTTATGGGCCATCGTTAAATTACGTCACACGAATTTCATGTTTTTTTACCCCTCCTTGTCACAGCTGTTCACATTTGTGAGACTCCCCCTTCCCTAGTGTGACGTCACTTATTTTTTTCAATTTTCAGAAATTAAAAAAAACTTAAAAATTAAAATTTTGGTTTAATACTTAGATTATATTAGATTTTAAATGTGACGTCACGAAACTTAGGACCCCCTCCCACCCCTTGTCACACAATGTCACATTTCGTCGACCCCCTCCCCCCCTTTACGTGTGACGTAATTTATGGATGGCCCCTTAAGAGAGTAGGAAGCCTGAAAACACTAAAATAGATAGATAGTCCCAGTTGTTACATCTCAAAAAGCCAATCCCCAATAAAAATGGGAAAAATGCAATTGTTAAGTTTACATAAAACTTGGAACTGCGGATGCTGAACTCTGAATAACTTTTGTAATAAATTCATGTTTCTTCAGTTTTCTCCGCGATGACGTCACGCGTGAAAGGCAGAATGTTTGGTGCGCGAAGCTTCGTTTGTTCAATCGCATGAGCAATGCTACCGGTTCAGATTATGATGCAAACATTAGGGCGTATACATGTTGGCCGAATTGCTAGACTGGTGGCCAACGTATTGGCAAAAGGCTAAGACGACTAAAAAAAAAATTACCAACATTTGAAATTGCTATCATTTCTCATTATTTTAAAAATCTTCTTCCAACTCCTCCAATCCTTTCTTTTGATTAAATTCGTGCGGGTTCAAAGTCAAAGTCCAAACGTTT
Source organism: Drymonia ruficornis (assembly GCA_947859195.1). NCBI lineage: Eukaryota > Metazoa > Arthropoda > Insecta > Lepidoptera > Notodontidae > Drymonia > Drymonia ruficornis. Next base: position 2,036,203 of record OX401905.1, read on the forward strand.
ATTTTGTTGAGGCCTACGGGGGCACTTACAAATAGTCATTTTACATCTTTTCCATAAATTCTACCGCCGGATCGGATTCGGTTCTAAGACAACCTAGTTTTTCGAGGGTCAAACCTTGGTGTCATCGTTGGACACCATTGGCGATCCTGGCTTACAGGAGTAACAGTGGTAGAGTGTGAGGCGGGCCATAAAAAAAATTGTTGCAAATAAATCTGCTGTCTATGGCTTTAACTACTAAAGAGAGGGAAAGCTAGTTTGTCTCTAGTACCTGCTTCTCAATAAAGTTTCCATATTTAGATACAATGGTTTATTTTTGGTCCCTCTAAAAACATATGTAGTCCCTGTCGATTGCATTGGTACTAAAACTAGGTCACTGCAGTATCGTGGGTATAAAGTGATATTTACCAATTCACAAACATCATTCGTAACTATGATGTAATTTATTGAACAACACCATCTGTAGAGGTAATGATGTTCGCTTTTGTTAGTTCAATAAGTAATTGGAAAATAATAAAAAATCATCACTTGATTTGATGATATCACCTACCGTTGCTGACGGGCGATGTTCGATTAGGATATTATTATTATTAGTTAATGGCGGCGTCTTCATCAGGCGCATGCCTCGCGCGAGCACTCACTTTTGACGTCGGAACGCATAGACGTAATGTCATAATATGAGTGCTCGGGTGAGGCATGCGCGCCATATGGACACATCTATTCATATAAACGTCCACTGACAACTGTATTATTATGTATTTTATTTTATTAAATTCATGCGGTTTCTCAGACAACTTAACTTTTCACAGAAACTCGTCGAGGGTCAAACCTCGGCGTCATAGTTGGACATTGTCGATCCTGGCTCACAGGACTAATAGTGGTCAGAGTGCGGCGGGCCTATTCCCATTAAAAAGACGACTTTATTATGTCAATTAGGATCAGTATAATCCTAGCTATCGCTAAAGTATTTCTAAGGGCCACCGCAGACATGCTACTTTTAGCAACGGCGATCGGCGATTTTGATGCTGCGTCTCGCTCGTTCTCGCTCGAAGAAACGCGACGCTGCATCGATACAGTCGCAAAATCGCCGGTCGCCGATATATAAGTAGCATGTCTGCGGTGGCCCTAACTAGCGTTGTTGACTTGTCGTTCGAATCGCTGAATGAATTCATACACCTGTCTTGCATTAGAATGAACCTACGCACTGCACAAAGGTGGTATCTCCGTTACAGTCTTGTTTTTTACGACCCATGACCCAACCTTCTATAAATAACATCGACCCACGCGAGGAGGTTCTACGAACAAAATACATACATTATAAAGTTATTCTCATGCATAGTCTATCTACGACCTTCAACATTGTATTGATTGAGTAAAAACATGTGTTTCGTAATGATCATACTCTAAAGTGCTGTACTCTAAAGGCTTCTCAATGATTAATGCCACAAATATTTTACTTTTTCTGAACTTTAAGCGTGTGATCATATTGTACAATGCTTATTTTTAGAGCTTTATGATGGTTTTAATGACTCTACGGGGTTACGAGACCTCTAATTTTATTTGCATTGAACGTGGCTCCAATATTGCCTTGAAGGAAAGAAAGAGTACATTGGATCGTAATTATTTACGAAGAAAGGTATAAACTACTTCCTAATACTTCTTTATATGCCAAGTCTGCATATCATATTGGCCTACCATTGATGTATTATTTTAGCAGATATGGGACCTTCTAACATTACAATCACTAAACTTGTGCAGCACAGCGAAATTCGCACATCTGTTATCGCACTCGCAATCCGACAAATAACTTATTAAATACATAATAAGTCAATATTCACCGGAAGATGAGCGGTATTGGCAATACTGACATGTTTTATTTTCCGCGAGCGACTGAGTTGTACTATGTCCATAGACTCCGTTTAGTAGAAGAAACTATTTTGGACCATGTCTCCCTCTTTCTTGGTAATGTCTTTGTGGCCTACATTTGCCGTCAGACTATATTCTCATTCAATAAAACCGCCGAGGCGTGAAATAGGAGCAAAAAAACGTAATTTTACTTTTGTAGTAAGGATGAGGTCCTAACAACATTGATAGTATATTTTTTCGTCTATTTCGGACTCTTTGTACCTAATTGTGAACGAAAATACCGTAAGTGCGATATCGCACGACGCAACCATGGTTGCGCCACCACCGGGTGATTCCATAGCTGACACCGATTTGGTTGCGCTACCAAGCGGACACCAGGTGCGATACCCTCCATACAGCTGTGTGTTGTTGTTTGTTAGCGTTTACAGCTGTGTGCTCATTTGTTGGTGGAGCGACTGGTTGCGCTACCACCGGTGTCCTCGTGCGATATAGCACTTACGGCCGAATATTCGTACGCAACTTAAATTTGAGAGCTGCTTAACTTTGACGCGCCATACAAAAAATGACAGTTAACGACGTCTCAAACTGCTAAGTGGGACTTAAATATTTAAGTGGCCTTTGAGTATTCGGCCGTTAATCTCACAAACAGTTTTGTTAATTACCGCGAATGTGTTTGCGATCAATTAATTCACGCGTTTTTTCCGCTTACAATCGGAATCTTAATTGTTCCTCGCATCCAACTGGCCAGCCAAATATATCGTGTTGCTACTATTTTACTTACTTACTTTCCAATATTGTGTCACTCGAGCGGAATCAAAAGAAGATAAAAAACGATACCTATATTTCGATTCCAGTATCGACAAGAGTGGAAGCGAGACGTTTTTAGACTTTTCTTCTAGCTTATTATCATTTGTCTGGGTCATCTATTTCGCAAGATCAAGACTTCATCTAAGCCTAATCCCATTGCGTGGGTCGGCTTTCAGTCTACCCTGATTTGCCTGATAACCGATATACCTACGATGGTGTGTTAATGAAACCCTGTCCCCTGTTTTTTTGTCAGATCTTTTTTCATACTTCTGACCAGGGCCGGATTTAGAGGTCTGGAGGCCCTGGGGCAACAAAAAAGTGGAGGCCCCTGGACTCTAATTATTTTGCAAATAAAATGATCAACATAATTGGAACAACGCACAATCAATATATTCAAAAACAAGAATTATCTGAAATTAAATTTAAGCGTTAACGAACGGAACCCTCCGAGCTTTTTTCGACAAAAAATTGTTGATGATTTCGCTGAAATCCAGTTCCTGAAGTAAATCACTTCACTTTTAAATACTTTTAATGCTCAGGAAGATAGCTTTGATAGACGGTTTTGCTTTTTTTTATAATTTTCATTTTTGTAAATTTTAAGACAGTTGTTTTTTCGGAGTCTATTGTGGGGGCCCCTCTTTTGTGGAGGCCCGGGGCAGTTGCCCCGAATGCCCTCTCCTAAATCCGGCCCTGCTTCTGACTGCCCGTAACGACTGTCAAAGATGTCACAGACTGCAAGACTTTTTTTGGTTCTTTGTTGGTTTGGTTGGTTCTTCTTGTTTGGTTTTTGGCAATGAATAACTACCTCACATTTATTACAACGTAGCAAAAGGTTACATTAGGGTTACGATAAGTCCATTGGTCCATCTTCCAGTGTATTGTCTCCTCTTGTTCCAGAACAAAGGTTACAAAGTAAAAAGCAGCAAGTACAGAAATGGCAGAGGTATACGGAGCCGGGCGACGAGCTCGAGCAAGCGGCGTCGTCGCCCATGAAGCGGTCGTCCAGGAACCTGTCGGACGACCTGGAGGCCGACGACGACGACAGCCCACTGGCCGAAGGCGTACTTACCACTAATCTAGGCCTGGATATTGTAGTTGTGGCCACCAAGGTGAGGAACGGATCTTGTATGTATGTATGTAACGTCACGACTTTTATCCCCATTCGGGGGTAGTCAGAGGCTTGAGTGGCCATACACCACCACATTGTGGAGGTATTAACCAACTCAAAGCCCACGTTTCACTAGATAGTCAGAACCCAACGTGACAGGTGGTGAACCGTGTCGCCGTGTATACAGGAACTGACTATTACCTAATCCCGAGGGATAGGTAGGTTTTTTACGGATCTTGTCTACCGCTAATGGTCGGCGCACAGTGAGGACGGCAGGGCATGGCATTTTAATTTTTATCAATCGAATTTAATACTTATCCAATCGAAATAAGGTGCTCCAGCGGGTGCACCGAGAAAATGCTCCGCGATGCTCCGAGGTCGATCACCGAGCATTGAAATATATACCTTATTTCGATTGGATAAGTATTAAATTCGATTGATAAAAATTTAAATGCCATGCCATGCCGTCCTCACTGTGCGCCGGCCATAAGACGACCGCTTGGCGCTTGGTTTGAGCGTTGGCCGCTCGGCTCACTGCATCGGGTGGTTGCGCATTCGATACCCGCCAGATGCAAGTTTCGGACTGCCTACGTTATTTGCCCTGGTCTTGGTGTCACTGGGATTGCCCCTAATCTATTGTATGGTAGCCTTAGTACAAGCATTGCTAAGTTTGGGATCATACAGTTGGTGTGTAGATGTAGCGATATTTATTATTATTAAGCTGTACCGAAATAGTTGAGCGGCAGACAAGATCTCTAAAAATCTTGGTCTTGCAGTGTTTGCTTGAAGAAACTATTAAATTCTCCGTGAGTTAGCACTGGCTAAACACCGGGTTATATTGTTGTCTTTGCTTCTTGATAGCACACAAAATAGACGAGAAAAAATCACAAATCTGTTGAACTGTTTCATCAGGGCAAAAGAGGTTGGTTAAACGAAACTCCCAAGTAGAATCACTGTGTCTGTTCCTGTTGTAAATCGTCATAACGTAGCCAGTTACTGAAACTGTAGATCAAAATTGATACGTCTTGCGCCGTTTATTTTATTGAAAATCGTGTTTTTTTTTCATTAGACTGACTACATGAGTACCCTGGAGAAGGAGCATGACTACCGCGACGAGCACTTCGATTTCATGCAGCAGTGGATCAGGCGGTTCTGTCTGCAGGTATGTGATCGCCATATTATCTTTTGTCATACAGCTTATAGAGTATTTTCATTATTTCCTTGTTTGTCATTACATGGTGTCTTATTGTTCCACTGTCGCTTAGAATTCTGAAATTTCGAGGATTTGCACTTCTTTGGAATGACCACAGACTAATAAAACAAGACGCCACTTGTCCACTATAGTATGAAAATGCAATCGACAAAAGTTGGCGGAGTATCGAGAAAGTCGGCGAATTTTGATGGGTCCAGGCTCAAGCCTTAAATGGGCCAATTATAATGTGAGGTGCGGTCACTTGCTTGGTGCTTAGTGGTCTATAAATATTTCTGACACACACTTAAACACAGGAACAATAGGGGCACAAAGCCAGGTGTCGGGGAAACGAGCAAGCGAAATTATTAAAGTCCTTACCTGTGAGGCTAGCGCACACGCCAAGACAAGACTTTTGTCACGTATTACGTCGCACCGAGGTGCTGTCTCCCTTTCTTAATGCATAGGATAGAATGAGACAAAATCGATTTATCTTGCGTTTTGTCTTATCACGATCGGTTGTTGAATGGTTCAATATCAAGAAACAGATAGTACTGGAGTATTTACCGAAGATATATTGAAACGTCAGCCGTGCGTAACGATTTGTTTTGTTGACAGTACGGCGCTGCGTTGTTCTACTCGAGCGCTAAAGAGGACAAGAACTGCGATCTTCTGTATAAGTACTTGACGCACAGGATATACGGGCTGCCCTTCCGGACGCCCGCGCTCATCGTCGAGAAAGACGCGGTCTTGATGTAAGTCACAAATTCTATTTGGTTATTTTTAGGGAAAAATAAAAATAGGACCAGATTTATATAGGATGTTTCAAATGTGAAAAATAATACGTGGGGGTTTGGATGAGTATCAGAAATAGAATTAAATGGTTTAAAAAAAATATTGAAATTCGAATACTCTTCTTTTTTACCTCCCGACAATTTTGAAAAAAAATTAGTAGCTCAAAAACGATGTCTAATTGTCACAGACTGTTTCTTAAATTTAGTTGTTGCTACTGATGCAGTTTACAATGGATTCTAGGCCATTTGACGAATTCTAAGTCCGCAACACGGGTTGTCGCTAATATTCGAAGGATAATATAACTCAGTATAGTTGTACTCTGTAACTCGTATAGTCTGTTTTCATTAAGCATCTACATATCTGCTACCGTATATGTAGTTCTCTCTGTGAATTCATAAAGTAATAGATGTGGTCATCAATGACTTGTCATTTAGTACAAACACTACAATTTTCCCCCATTTTATCACACAGACCCGCCGGTTGGGATAGCATGAAGAAAATTAGCATATTGTATGAGAACATGCAGTCGTGTAAGCCGGACGACTACTACAGGGACGTCATCGTGCAGCCCGCTATACGGAAAGTGAGTTCTCTTTTCATTATATTCATTTTATCAATTTTATATGTGGCCTGCACGTGTGACCTCACATAGCCGATCGGCTTGAAGGCGCGATGTACCCGCGCCGGCATTCACTAAAAAGCGCGCGTGGCCCATTTGACGTCACAATAACCACGCGCGAACTTCCCTAGTTATTTGGTCATAACTTCATAACTTTTTGTCATAGAACAAAAAATTATGCAGTGTATGTTATGGATTTCTCAGCTCTATAAATCTGCATTCTCAACTAAATTCTTTACGGATTCTCATTTACCGGAGTAAGATAAGGGTTCGGAATCTGAATCGGCTGCCAAAGGGTGCTCAGGTGAACTTCTATTGCTGTTAGAAGATAGTATGAATAATAGCTTTAATGTGTATGCACAGAGTGGTGCCAATCGCGAGGCGGAAGTGCAGGCGGAGGACGAGCAGGTGTTCCTGGCGCGGCAGCTGGCGGCGCTGCAGGCGGGCGCGCCCGCGCCGCGCGCCGACTCGCCGCTGCGGGCCACGCAGCGCCACGCCGCCGCCGCACAGGTACACGACATAGCGGGATATTGCTAGTACAGGCGGAGCACGAGCAGGTGTTCCTGACGCGGCAGCTGGCGGTACACGACATTGGGACATCGGGTATTGGGACCAACACTCGCACATGTTCCCAAGTTGGTTGGCTGTCCCTTAGGGGGCGTCCATAAATTACGTGAGGTGATTTTTGAGATTTTTCGACCCCCCCCCCCCCTCCCCCTTGGTGAGATTTCGTGAGATTTTGCTCAACCCCCTCCCTCCCCCTCTAATCTCACGTAAGATTTTTCAAAAGCTATAATTCTAGAGGCGAAACATGTTTTACTTAATTTAACAAAAAAAAAATTAAAGTAAAAGTTAAGTTTAGTTCAAAAAAAATTGAATTTTACACTGTTTCTTGCGGTAAAAAAAAATTACGTGAGATTTGCCGAGACCCCCCTCTCCCCAACGTGAGATTTAGTGAGATTTTGCTCGACCCCCTCCCCCCCATAAATGCCTCACGTAATTTATGGAAGCCCCCTTAAGGACTATGGTTGCCGCCGTTAGTGACAGCCAGCTTCATCAGCGTGAGGCCAACGTTTGGATGCAGAATTAAAGTAGGTTCAGCACCCAACAGCGTAAGATCGGCAGCTACCTGTTTTCCTTTTAAGTTCCATTTCTGTGACGGGCTGTTTTGTGGACTGCCATTGACATTATCATACTTTCCCAAAAAAATATGGATATCCCTGGCAGGTCGGATTCGACCCCTATCAGGTCGATATAGAACACTTATATTATGACTTAAAAAAAAATGGAAGTCCCCTGCTTATCTTGCCGGATTTTATCAGTCGAGGTCGCCTTCCGAAACGATTTTAAAGTTAACAAAATTACAATTTTAATATTTTAAACATAAATATATGATTTGAAAGTTGGATGTATTCTCCCTCCAGCTGGACGGCGCGAAGATAGGCATGAGTCCCGGCACGCCGGGCAACGAGGGCGTGCTCGCCAACTTCTTCAACTCGCTGCTGTACAAGAAGACGGGCTCGCCAGCCGGGCGCGGGGAGCCGGCGCTGGCGGGCGGCGCGGCCGTGCGCTCGGACGCGGCGGCCGAGCTGGACCGCCTGACGCGGGCCAAGGCGCGCGCGCCGGGCCCGCAGCAGCCGGTGCCGCCGCTCGACCTCAACTCATCCTCCGAGTGTTAGCCGGTCACCGTCCGGATAGGTACCCTATACGTATAATAACTAATAATAATAATAGCCCTTTTAACGTCCCACTGCTGGGCACTGGCCTCCCTTCAATGCGAGGGGGATTCAGGCCATAATCCACCACGCGGGCCCAGTGCGGGTTGGTGGATTTCACATGTCTAAGACATGCAGGTTTCCTCACGATGTTTTCCTTCACCGTAAGCAAGTGATAATAAATTAAATTAATAATTAATTAAGTGATATTAAAGTCATGATTCACACATAGATTTCGAATAATCCAGAGGTGTGAGCCAGGGTTTGAACCCAGGACCTTGAGCCCGCAAGACGTGTGCTTAACAAATCGGCTAGCACTGCTTTTACCTGTACCTAACGCTTTACTATTAGAATAGTCTACCCAGTGGTTCCCAAAGTTGACTGAACCGCGACTCACTTAACAAAAAGTTCCAAATTCGGAACTTTCACCTCTTGGTTTTCATGAAGGAAAGTGAAATAACTATTAATATATGAAGCACAAACTCAAAACTACTAGTCTACACCACGGTCGAGCATACGGAAATACGCCCTCTACGCGTAGCGTGTTTTTACGCGAATTTTGTATGGGTGACTCGTACAAACGCGGTTAAAGTCAGAGACAGTGTTTTTTTTTATTCATGAATCTAGGGGAAACGCTTATGATTCGGAAACATCAATATTTTAGTATTACTGCGGTTCTCGCATAAACGCGTAATGCCACATTAAATGCTCTTGCTTTGTCTGTGTGGCAGGCCTAGTCCAAAACTGGGCAAGGAAACCTGATATCTAACCAGATTTTGAATGCTGGTATGCCGTCATTCCAGACGGAATAGAAAATCAATTGAGTCTCGCGTAGAACTGCATTCCAGTATACACTGGGTTGGTCGGATCAAACACACAACCAGAAACTTTGGTCTATCCGTGCAGAAGACCTAATCGTAGATACCAGACACTCAATCGGTCGTTTTTCTCTACTTGCAGGTACCTAGCAGTGCGGTCCGCACACGCCCGGCGCGTTCTGGACGAGGCTTGCGCACGCGCCGATCGTTTACTCATATTCCACGCACCGCTGGCTTGCACTCGCCCGCGGGCCTCGGTAAGCGTTGCATCTGTACCGCACCCGCTTCCGGCGAGCGCCTTCGAGATTCCTCCAATACGTGGCTTGTAGGCGCGATACGTATTCGGTATATACTTAACGACGGACGGAGGGTCTACTGGAAGTGACGTCACTCGTTCGTGTTATGGTTTTTGGAAGATGAAGCTTTGAATTACGAATTTCTTACGATTGATCAGAATTTTTAATGAAATGGTAATAACGATAAGTCCAAAATCAACTTTCTTCGTCTTTACTGAAATCGGTTACAACAAATGAGTCCAAATTGTCTAAAAATAACATAAGGCAGCTTCCAAACAAGCAAGTGTTCCAAAAACCACGCGAATATTCGTCATGGTATGGTATAATCAATAATCATCACGTTCACCCAAGCGACGTGTTGTGTTGTCATATAAAACGAAAATGAATTAGTTTGTATTAATCGTAAAATTAACTCGACGGGACTGGTTGGCATTTTGGTGGGACATCCGATGTAATGTACTGAATTTAGTCATCGTGGCGTTATGACTCTGATAAGTTTGTACGATGTTTTAATAGAAGATTTAAAATATTTTGGGCCATTAAACAACAAAAAATACCATATACCTATAGTTTATTTTGTGACATTTTGTAATAGTTAAAACACGTATTTCTGGTGTCATGAAAAAGGAATTTTTGGGCATTATTTTTGCGTCAAACGCCACCAAAATATCGCACACAATTTAATTAGAGCTTTGTTTCAGTAGAACAATATATCATTTGAAATCAGTTATGTATTGCTTAGGCCCTGTTTCAGAATAGTTGGGTAACTTTTAAACGCCGAATAAATTTGACGTTTTCACAGTTTTCCCGTAGAATATCTGTCATAACTTCAAAATTATTTGTTGGATAAAAGTTATGGAATGATTCTGAAACAGGCACTTTTAGAAAGTAAGTTAGTAAAACATATTACCAGCAGTTAAACATGACTATCAATTCCTAATCCATCTATAAATCCATGATCATTCTAATTTTAATTACATAAATGAAGTAGCATGTAATATGTATTCTACATTAGAACTAATGTTATATTTTATATATAATGCATGTGTTTTCTTTGTAAATATTGTTCGCATCCCAAAATTGCCCCGGTCCCGAGTATAGGAACAACTTAATTAATACATTTCCATAATTTTCGACACTGAATGCGAGTTATAACTTACCTGTTCATTAACGCAATTGTAATATTGTTTATGATATTAATTATAAGTATTTATTTAGATAGTGCGTAGGAGTGAGCGCTGGAACACGGGGAATTCAATGACCAGATGAATTAACTAACTTTTTTAAATAAATTATATCCAAAATAGTTCAACATGATAAAATGGTAAGATCAAAAAACTTAGCTAAAAGATCAAGCTAAAATTAGGACTAGTTAATAATGGACTGTTGTTTAATAGAATGGTGATTCTTGTCTTGTTATATTTCATGTGTTTAAGCACTTGCTCCGAATACGAAACGAAAACGTATGCTTAGTGAACGGTTCTGTTATCATCTGAGATTAAAAGATCCATGATTGTGATCTTCTGTGAAG